>CM028350.1:42234182-42577558 GCA_016618105.1 Dendrobium huoshanense | reverse complement strand
CCATGATTGCTCTTCACACATAAGATCCATGTCTAAAATTTCATGAAGCAAGTCTCCCAAGGTTAAGAGATTTAATATATAAGTAGTTTCAAAGTAGTTTAAAAATACTTAAATATATATATACATAAATTTTGGAAATTAAGATAATTAAAAATAGGTTGGATTATAGTAAATAGGTATATGGGCGACTTGCTGACCACTCAATCGAGGCTTCGAAACGATTTGAAAGTAGATTGTATCTTGAAAATAGCTATTATACCAATTGAATAATAATTTAATAATCAAATATTACTTCAAGATAGAAATCTGCCAAAACAGCCAAAATCAGGGGCTGGAAATGGTTCCAAAACATAAAGCTCGTTTTGCTGAAAAGAACGAGGGGTCGCACATCGAAATCCGACTTAAAACGACGAATATACGAAATTTACAAGTTCAAATACAATAAAATAATATTTTAAAATAGTGCAGTTTCACTGTTTTTGAAATAACAGGAGATGCAGACAAAATTTTCATCTAAAAATAATTTTAAAAATATGCAGAATTCAGAGTACATCCAAAACAAGATGCTGTGCATCGACAGCGGACTTAAAACGACAAAGTTATATAATTTCGAAGTCTAAGTGTAATAAAAATAATATTTGAAAATACTACAGCTTGCTGTTTTGGAAACAATTGCACACAGACCCAAAAACTTCAAGTAACACTTGTTCCAGAATGTGTAGAATCAAAATACGCTCAAAACAAGACGTTGTGCGTTAAAATCGGGCTTAAAACGAAGGAGTTATGCATTTTCGAAGTTTAAAGCAATAAAAGGGATTTTTTTTTTTAAATAATTAAAAAAATATATATATATATATTTAAATGTATATATTAAAATATATAAAAATACTAATGATAATAAAAGACAAAACAGCAACTTACAATCAAAAAGAAATGATAATTAGTATAATAATAATTATTAAAGTAATAATATAATAATAATTAAACTAAAATAATTATTTAAATAATGTAAAAAAGAAGGGTTTGGCTGTTTTTAAAATAAATTAAAATCTATAGTTCATTTTAATAAAAAAAAAATTTTTAACAGGTAGAGAATAAAAATACGATCAAAACGAGGTATTATACGTCGAAATCGGACGAAAAACGGATTTTCTATGATTTTTAGAAGTTAAAATAGCTTTTAAAACAAATTTTATATTAAAATATTCTGTCGGCGACACGTGGCGGCCCGGGATTGGATCCCGGGACCGCGGCCAATGATTGCGCCGTCACCGCAATCATTGGCGCGTGATTGCGGCGGCGGTCACGCCTTAACCACGTCAGCGTGGCTGGAGAACCGTCGGATCGGGCGCGGTTTGAGTGGATGGCTCTGATCGAGCCGCACCAAACAACAGACCCGCGGGATCGAACTCCGCGGTTGGACGGAACCGCGGATCCGCGCGGTTCTGGCCGTTGATCACGGGCTCAACGGTCCCGATCCCGTGATTCCAGGCTTAGGGCGAACCCGAAGACCAAAACGATTTTTGGCTTCGTTCTCCCAAACCACACGATGGATTTCAATAAAATTTTAAACACATATAGCATGTATGAAGAGCATTCGTGGGGATCTATTTTCGAGATCTAAAACGAAGAATATAAGAATTTATTTAACTTCGAGTGTTCTAACTAGGGTTTAGATTTTTACCCAAAATACTCGATGAAATCGAGAGATCTCTGGCTTGTTGCACTTGTAGACTGTCCACGCTCCTGTTTGAAGAAGAAATCGTGAGCTCTCGACGTCTAGATCTACGGGAAACGGACTTGGAACTCCCTTAGCCTCGGGTCGCCGGAGAACTCGCCGGCGGCGGCCTTGAACGGTCGCGTTTGACGTGGGGAAGGGAGAGGAGCCTCTCTAGAGTTCTCACACGAAATTTCAAGCGTTGAGGCGGTCTCTAGAGAAAGCAAGAGCAAAAAGTCCTTTTCCAAAACCTAAATTTCACTATTTAAATCCCCTCTCCCCTCTTGGACGGTGGAGATGAGATCTAGCATCAATATCAGAGAGAGAGGGAGTGATTTAGGCGGGATTTGGAGTTTTAAAACGTTTTCTAATCAATTCCCCCCATTAATGAGTCTTAAATTGACTTAAATAGGTTGATTTGACTCATTTAGACCTTGGGTTGACCAAGTCAGCCCTTGACTTGGTCAACCTGGTCAACTAAGTCTAAGGGAGGGGGGATTTGAGCTAAGAATCCATGGGATTAATTTAAAAATGAATTTTAGGCTCCTTAGGTAAATTTGGGTCAACCCGGGTTGACCTGGTCAACCAGGTTGACCCAGGCTCCGGGTCCGGGCTCAATAGACTCAGTTCGACTCACTGAATCCATTGAGGATGGTCATGGGGTCTGACTCGGTCAATTTGACCAAGTCAACCTCCTTGACTCAGAATTTGACAAAATCGAGGTCAACAGTGCTCTGATACCATGAGAGAATCCCAGAGACGGGATGAGGAAGAAGACGTAGACGGAAGGGAACAGTGAAAGGAGAAACTAATTGTATTTACTTTAGGAGATTACATGGCTTTAAATAGAATGTAAAACAACAGGTTACATGTTTAAAGAAAGTACAATGGTAAATAATCTAAACCCAATGGGCTTTTGACAGGTGTCCTAACAGTGTTTTCCCCATCAAATCAGGAGTCAAGACGGGAGGTCGCCGGTTGCCTTGAAGCCTTGGCTCAGATTAGGAGTCACGACGGGAGCTCGACGGTCGGTTCGTGAAGAAGATTTTGCAATTTTAACTATTCGGTAGGATTTAAGTTAATTCTTGCTTAAATACTGCTACCAAGCTGCATTAATTCCTGCTCTGATTTGATGAAGAAATAAGAAGAGGTAATATTGCTCTGACCAAGGCATCAAGCTGTTGGTTTATGGTGGTGAATATGACTTCAGATGCAACTGGCTTGGTAAGTTCCTGCAATGAATCCTAATTAAATCATGATATTGGGTTGGTTCTTTTCTTAGGTATGTGTTGTTTATATGGTTGAATATCTGACAGTTGAAGCAATGACAAATGGGTAATGTGTACAGTCAGTTTAGAGAGTATAGTCAGTTTAGAGAGGAAGAGCATGCTCCTAAAAGATGGAATGCAGTTCACTTATTTTCCTTTTCAGTTTTTCTTTTCTCAAGAGACATATTGCCTATAATCTGTCTCTATGCTTATCCAATTTCACATAATTATGCAACTTGATCTACATCTTTTCTTTCCTGTTACTAATTTCCATGAGGCTACTTGTATGCAATATGAACACAACACTTGTAATAGGGTTGCTACTGCAATTTCATGCATTTAAAGAACATTAATAACGTGTATATTGGATGAAATTATCTTTTGTGTAAGTTTGCCTTGTCTCATCTTTGTCTTAAATGCATGGTCTTGCTTATGACATGGAATTGAGAGGATCGTTGTTTGGGAGATCTCATCGAAGGCATACCAGAAGTCGCAATAGGAGTCATTGTTCTCATAGATGTGATGAATATCTAAGAAGGCACCAGTATGATGTAGGATAGGCATTTAGTTAGGATGTGTTGTTCATCCTTAAACTTTTATTTGAGATGGGTGTGATATATGTTAATACAAAGTTCAGTTTTACTCGGTATTGTGAAGTATTGAACGGTAAGCTCTGTCCGATATCCGAACCCAATAATTTCCCCTTTTTGTTCTCCATCACAAATACTTTTTTGCACTTGTTTGAGAATTTTTTGTGAAACTTTAACAAGACTAGGTCGTCTTTTCTTTGGCTCGTCTTCTTGAGAATGTGTAAAGGAACATTCTTTGGTGCACAAAAAAAAAAAGTTTCGTTAAGAGAAGCTTACACTTGTGCATGATACTGTAGGTGGATATGTCTTTTGAATTAACCTTTTCAAATACAGACATCACAACCTTCAATTGATTGGATTATTGACATCCTATACCACTCTTAATGCTTGAAGCTACATCAGATTGACAACTTGTCGATTCAATTTTGTGAATATTTGTATTTGATCATATTCATGAAGCTTTGTTATAATTCTCTTGTTTAAATTACAATGGATAGTCAAGCACAAAGAGTGAAGAATAACAAAAGACGCAAAATAAGATCAACACACAAATGCATAAGAATTTCATAAATCTGAATCTAATTGATAACTACATCTTATTATTGTGGTCACAAATTTCATTATGATTCAACTGTAGAGAATTACATTCATGAGTCCTCTGATTCAAACATAGGGCGACGTGTCTCCTCTTTATAAAGAAAAACCTAATACAATTAGAAATATGATAAAAAATTTTAAAAGCTCTTAATGAAATAGCCTGCTACTAGATCTATGTAGTGTTTTTTTTTTTCAGCTGGGGAAAAATTTAAGCTCTATAATTTACTTGTTTGACATTTAGTTTATTAAATTCGTAGCTATTCATCAGTTTTTGTACTTTTTAGTTAATTGCCATGTTATGTTATATTAATTCAATAAGGCCATTCTTGAGTAAGCAGGAACCCATATTAGGTGAGTAGAAATTTAGAAGCAAGAGTAGACAAAATAGCTGCAGTTTGGAGGGAACTTGTAAAGGCTACATGTTTCCATTATAGGTATCTGAGGAGCTTCAATATTGGATAGAGCAGGTCAACCATGAGAGGAGATGAGTTAGTCTCAAGCCATATTTTATAATGTTATTGATTGTTTCGAAATAAATATTATGTAAATGCCATGCTTTTTATCTACAGATTTGCATAAGTGAAGCATGGAAGCTTTGCAGATATGATAGGATGTTTTTTTTAACAAAAAACCAAATTTCATTCAAACCAAGGAAACTACAACGGCCCAAGATAAGACAAGCAATAAGTACAATGTTTGGAAAGCAAACTCCGAAAAAATAGGAGCAAAAATTGAAGGCCACAAAAAAAGAAAGAACAATGAAGCCATTCAGACTCAGGAAACCAGATCCTGCACCCACCCAGCCGCCAAGGAAGGGCCATCCATTGGAATCAGCAAATCTCCCAAAGTAGCACCACACTAAACTGCATCATCCCACTATCATAAGATAACTACCAATTAGAATTGAAGCGCCAAGGTTGCCAACAACCAAGATGACACTGGGTTAGTGCAGAAGTGCGCCTCATCATAGTCCAAACAATCCATGCATCCCAAAAACTAAATCTAAGCCAGCCAAAAACATAAAGGCAAATCCAAGCCAGCCAAAACCACCAAGCCCTCCAATCGGCAAGCACTCCAACCCAAAATGCCAAAACCATCGGGATGACTTAGAAGCAACCAACAACAAAAGAGGTAAGACACAAACTTACTACCTTCTATGTTTCCTCCTATGTCGTTTGCCACCCCCCCCCCCCCCCCCCCCCCCCCCCCCCCCCCAAGGAGAAACTTTTTCAACGATACGACTAACATTCAAATTATACACCTCAAGGTCCTCAACCTCCTCCACATCCATATCTTCTCCATCACCCCCACAATGAGAGGAAAAATTATCAAGCCAATCATTTTTTTCCACACCAAAACTATCCAAATTAACCACCAAATGAGTATTCAAAGCATCGTGGGAAATAAGAGCAACAGGAACATCAACAACAGGTAGTACAAACTCCAATGAATTCAATGGCAACTTAACCAAATCATTAGCCAAGTCCCTAGAGACCAAATCCTCCCCAAGAACGTCAGGACCAACAGAAAGGACAACATCTCCATCACCCCCAATAGCCAAAGAAACGGAATTGTCACCAGCATCCACCACTTCTTCACCACTAGGACTAGCTATAAGGTTAAAAAAACAAATATTCACATCACTCTTGATATCACCATCTATAGTCAAGGAAAAATCACCAGCTTCCGCCTCGACATTAGTAGGATCACCCAACCCCACAATAGAATATAACTGGACAATAACACCCAAAGGAACATCTTTCTCCACAACAACCAAACTAGCATCATCAACACTAGGACCCAACTTCACAACTTATTATTATCACCACAAAATTCAACATTGTCCACCCCCACATTAGGAGGCAAGGAAGGGTAAGCACGATGAATCAACTGTCGATTATCCAAATCCTCCTCACAGCTAGCATTAGTATTAACAGTTATTGAAACATTATTCAAACCAGTTAACGGGGCGGAAGAAGGAAGTGGACGACATTCACCGTTCAAATGCCCAATACTCTTGGAGGAAGCAGAAACGGGGGGGGGGGGGGGGGGGGGGGGGGGGGGAGCCTCCATCTCTACTTGTTGTATGTTGTTGCGGATATGTTTTCATGATTTATGATTTTGATGATAGCAAACACTCTTATTTCTCTACGACTATCTTATCTTTTGACATTTTAGGTCCACACGATCAGACTGCAATTTGGAACTAGCTCAAGATTGTGTAGATTAGGTCTGAGTCAGTTTGTATTTTTTTTCCTTTCTTAAGTCTATTGTATTTGATGTGGCTCCTGATGCTTTGTAACTTGGAAGATTTCTGACTGTTCCCTAGAGTTTATTAGTTTTGGTAACATCGTCCCAGACAATTTTATATCATCCTGGACGATCAGTTCAAAAGCAGAAACCCTAATTAGGGCATCCTCATTAAAGCAGCCGTCATTATGCAAAAATATCTTCCTGGACGATTTTGTATCGGCCAGGACGATATGCTCAATTTAAAAAGAATCTGCCGCCAAATCTATTTAGGAATTACTTATTTTTGGACATCGTCTAGGACTATAAAATATCGTCCAGGACGATCCAAGACAATTTTTCCAAAATTTCTCTTGAATTTAAGGAAAGTAATTATGACTTGATTGCACGATCAAATCGTCCTGGACGATCGCCAGATCGTCCTGGACGATATGCTGGACGATTGGACATCGGACAGCTCTTTTTCAGGGCGATGTTCAGGACGATATTCCACAATTTATACTGATCGTCCGGGACGTTAAGAACAAATTTCTTCTTATCGTCTCAAATCATCCCAGCTGATTGGGCTTAAATTGCACTGATCGTATAGAACGATATTAGTATCGTCTTGGACGATAATGTCGGCAACTTGCGTTAATGAGCTCGTTTTGAGATCTTCTATTTAAGCAATGACATGACACTTTGTAAGTGTCTTTGACAATCATTGTAGCTTCGTTCTTTTGGGGGAAACTTGAAGAGAGAGATTGAAAGGGAGTGAGGAACGGGTGAAGTCTGAGAGAGGGAGAAGATCCTGTGAGGGGGGACTCAAGGGAGTGTGGAGGGGGATTCCACACGGTTACTCCGGCAGGCTTGCACCTTAATACCGTCGGATTCAATGCTTGTCTTGAGGGAAGTTCACCAAAGAAGAAGATCTATTTGGTGTCAAAGGTCCCGGCGACTCCGCCGCACCGGGGAAGGTGGAAGTGATTTTGTAAGGGCTTCTCTGCCTAGTTGTGGAGGCTAAAGGAGAGACACTTAGTTTAGTGCAATACTTGGAGGGTGCCTCCAAGGAGTGGACGTAGGTCAAGGTTTGACCGAACCACTATAAATTTTGGTTTGTTCTTTCCTTTATTACTTCCGCATTTAATTTCCGCATTTAATTTTCTTTGTGGTGACATTGGTTTTGATTTATGTTTTGATTGAAAGATTTTTTTTACTAATTCACCTCTCTCTCTTAATTAGCTTTGGGCCAGTTCATAGGGCTTAACATCTCTAACGAACTTTCATATGTAACCAAATTTCTCGGGACCTAACCATACTTTATCAGGATAAGTTTTTGTAATGTCCAGCTCAACCAACACCCGAGCCGCAGAAGGGAGAGAACCAACAGACGTAGCATTGTCAACCTTCAACGGCTTACCAAAAATCGATCCCAGGCTGTGAAGGATATGGGGGGAAAAGAGCTGAGGGTGAAGATTCGGGAAAGAGATCCAAATGGGGATTACCGGAGACTCAACACCAACGTCAAACAAAGGAGACCATTTAGTTAATTTCATAGCAATTGTTAATAATATAGGATCTATGGAAAAAAATTCTACTGTAATCAAGATCGTTAATAAGCTTAATCAAAACATGCGACATATCCAGCAAAGTGACCGAAACATTGCCAATAAGCTTAAGGTTGAAGAAGGACCTACGAATATCATAGAGAGAAGGCCGCCTAGAAGGGAAAAAACCAACTAACGAAAATTGAAAGGGAGCTGCCAGAGCAGTAATCTCCTCCTCTGAGATCCACGAAGAAGGTAGACCACGAAAATAGGAAGTTTTAAGGTCAGGAAAACTTGCATTTGAAGAACTGCCGGAAAGAGCATTTAGAAAGGAACGAGTTTTGAACGATCCATCCAAAAAGCCAGGATCGGCCAAGCTTTTCCCAGCCATCCAGCGAAAAACTCAATGAGGGCCGAAAACCAAACGAAACAAAACACAAAAAAACAAAAAAAGAAACAATTAAAGGCAAAGGGAGCAGGACTTCCCTGAGGCCAGCCACGAAAAGGTGGCAACAGCCGCCGAGAGAACCCAATAGAACAGAGGGGCGAAAACCCTAAGCCAGGAGTGGAGGAGTGAAAAAGGCGCCAAAAAAATGAGATTAGATATGATTGGATGCATGTATGAAGCTCTTGTATTAAGGTTTTATCATTTTGTAATGACAATTTAGTAAAGCCATCAAACTACAGCTTTGTTATTTTTTATCTAATTCTTAAATAATAGAAATTAAGCTTTATATTTTAGTGCAACATATGATTAGATGTCATTCTACAATAACTTTAGAAGCCATAGATTCAGAATAAGCCAGCAATATATTCATACTTCTAACAATAGAGACTTTCTTAAGCCATATATGAAATTCCTAAAAGCTTTGTTTTTTAGTGCAGCATATGTTTAGGCTTGATTACAATTATTATGCTAAATAATAATATTTTGTTTTAGTGTGATGCTACTATGGGAAAGAAGGTTGGCAAGAACCTTAATGTGAAGCATGCAACATGCTCAATGTGAAGCCAAACGTGTAAGATTATTCTATATCAGGACTACATAGGTAGACTAAGGCTTCGTTTGGGACGGTTTTTTTCCTGCTTCTTAAAACATTTTTGTAGTACAAAAATTAATTTTTTTTATTAAAAAATGTTTTAAGAAGCATTAAAAAAGTCATACCAAACGAAGCCTAAGTATCGAATAAGAATCTTTTTGAAATTTATGAAGAATAGGAGCTTCTTCAGCAGCTTAGAATAATGTTAAGTTTTTTGTACCCATCTTGCTTTTAGAAGAAATCTTCAATGCTTGAAGGTTATAAGTTTGCTTTGTGTTACTATTCTAATCACTCATGTAAATTATCAATGAGCAATGTATATGAACACATATGTTGAATCAATCAATGTTGATTTATAATATGTATCTTAGGAGTATAGTTATATTTCACATTTTAAGGCTTCTTTTGATAATTTTGCAAAGAGTAAATTTTTTCTTAAGTTTATTGATGTGAGATATTGTTTTTTTAAGTAATTAGTAATATTATTTTGGTTTATATATTGTGTTATGAACTTAGTATATTCACATGAGACTAAAATGATATTTGTGATGAAATTTGAAGTATTATTTTAAATGTCATTTGATTGATGTTATCACACTATTAATTCTATAACAAATAACTTTTTCACAACCAAATTATAAAAAATAATTAATATGTATAAAATTTTAATCTTTTTATTAAGATGATCAATATTACAATTAAGTTTATTAATAAATTTCTTAATTCATATAATTAAATAAATATAGTTTTATATTTTATACTATTCATATTTATTTTTAAAATTTTATTCACGTGCAATATATATATATATATAATTAGCTATATTTCTCTATATTTTAGATATATTTTCATAAAGATAGTGATTTGAAATATAAAGCAGGTTATTGAGGTTTGATTTGGGATCCTTTTTTTTCAATGCTTATTAAAGTGATTTAAAAAAAAAACAAATTAGTGCTATATTTATATTAATAAGTTGATCAATAGTTTTTTTCATTATTAAGGCTTCATTTGGAACGGCTTTTTTACCGCTTCTTAAAGCAGCTTTTTAATACAAAAATTTTGATTTTTTACTAGAAATATGTTTTAAGAAACAGTAAGAAAGCCGTCCCAAATAAAACCTAAAACATTAAAGTCAATTAGAACACATTAATTTCAAAAATAACATCAAGTATCAATTGTGATTTATATACATTATGTTATGATTTTTTTAACTAAAAATGACTTAAATACATGCTTATAATTAATTTTTAATAATATATTTTGCTCAAATTGTGCTATTTTTTTAAGTTGCTAAGATAGCATGCTATAGTTATCAAGTTGTTATTAGATAGAGATAGAAACATTTAAATCAATTTGGGCACATCAACTTATTCTTTTCATAATATCAAGTGTGAATTATCACTTATATTAGTTTTTTTTTTTTAATGGAAAACCAACCTAAGAGAAGTGCTTATTTTTGAGAAATAAAAAGAGATATTTGCTAATGTTAAGCTTTTTTTTTTCTTTTAAAGATTATGTAAACTTAGATAATCTATTATACATCAAAATTTTAATATTATTTTCAAATTTTTATGTATTAAAAAGCAACATAATAATTTTAATTTATTGTGTAAATAAATAAATAAAAATAATTCAAACTACTTAAGGATTTGATTTATTGAAAAAAAATATAGTGTGAAATGATGCAGTGTATTTGAAATATTGTGGAATTGTTTAGATATAAGTAAAATAAATTTAAGCAATTATTATTATTTTTATTTCATTTGAAGTAAAATAAATGCATTGTACAGTCCAACGATAAATGTTGGTAATGACAATGGTCACAACAGCCTACAGAGATGGCAAGTGGGCGATGATAATGACAATTGATATTGTATTTAAAAATTGGTCAAATATAATGATTTCTAAATACAATAAAATTGTACTGGATTTGGAATTCTAAAAACAATTTTGTTCGAGATGAATTTTTTACTATTTCTTAAACAATTTTTGTAAAATCCTTAATTGATATTATTATAAAAGCACTGAAATAGAACTTTTTTTGTTTAAATTAATAATAAAAAAACTAAAATAATTTTAGCTTTGTTGTATGTGGCTGTCCCATCTGTTTCCACAGCCTTCTACGACCTTCATTGGTGACAGCTTTGTTCTTAGAAACTTGAGTGCTTTGAACTTTTTAGGAGATGATCCTTCTTCTACTCCAACTAATTTGTCCGGATATATTTTATGAATGAAAAAATATTTTATTTGAATGAATAAATTTTATATTTGTTAAAACCCGTATTCCCGCACAGTATATTATTAAAGAATGATTGATGTGATCTTATTTAATGTTTGGATTGTTTTATTAATTAATTACGATGCAATGGATTCTTACTTCTATTTGAATGAGGATTTGTATTAGGATGGCACTCATTTGAGTAGGGTGTTAATTTTGGGTTACAGGTCTAGTTCGGGTCAAATCTGAAACTGATCCGGCACTATTCGGTTCAACTCAAACTAGACTCATTTTTGCGAACGTGTCAGTTTTTTTGACCCAAACCCGACCCTCTTTAGGTCCGGGTCAACTCGACACGACCTGAATGATCCAAGATCGACAAAAAATTACTAGTTTTCGAGTAAAAAAAGGGCCACTCTCCAATTTTCTGTTAAAAACGAGTCAATCTCGGGTTTCCGGGTCAAAAACGGGTCAATTTTGGGTTTCTAGGTCAACCCAAACCCGACCCAATTTTTGAAATGGGTCGATTTATTGAACCCGAACCCGACCCGTTTCGGGATCGGGTTTACCCTAACCCGGAATTTTTGGGGCCGATTCGTGTCAGGTTTTCGTGTCATGTCAAACATTGACAACCCTACATTTGAGTTGATTTTAGGTCATTTTAATTGCTTACACTATAGGAAAATATTGCTATTTTTTATAGATTTTTTGGAGGAAAATCAATCGTCGCAAACATCGATGGAAATACTAGCAGATTTTATGACGGCTTCTTTAAATTCATTTCCAACGAAACTTTCATCGGTTTTAAGTATGGTAGTGGAATTTCCGCCAGAAATCTTTGTCGGAAAATCCACTGGTAAAGACCCTGTTTCTACTGTTTCATCTCTTCTTCAGCTATTTCATGCAAAAACAACTATTTCACTATATTCTCATGGGAAACAAATGCCCACAACATACTCCTCCATCTCCAACATTTTCATTCACACTCCATTCATGTTGTGATTCCTCCACCTCGATCAAGATTGTTGTCATTCGCCATTCCCCCATTTGCTCGCATTGCGATTATAGTAGTCCATATTTTGACCCAAGAAAATAATTTTTTAAAGAGTCATTAGTTAATTTTGAAAACTGTCGTTGCCATAAGATAGAGATTATTGTGTTTTAATTGCACTAAATTTTTCCGTAATTTTTGGTACTATTAAAAATCCTTAAGAAATTGACACATATCAGTATAAGTGGAGATTTTAGAACCATAAGGTGTACATTTTGCAAACCGATTTTACCAAAAAAATTTTAAATAAAATGTTTTATTTTTATAATTATTTTTCTATAATTTTTAACGCTAAAAAAAATTAATAAATTTTTATAATGCAAAAATTGATTAGATTAAATAATTATATTATTATAAAATCTAATTCCATTAACCGATCTTACTAACATTCCCTTTTCGACTTTTCCCATTTGTTTTCACGGATTTGACAGAGAATCCACTACTGTTAAGTTGCACATTTGCACCCACCAACATCAAGAGAATCAACAGTGGGTAGACAAGCGAGCAAGAAGGTGAGGAGGGCCTTTGTGAGTCTCTAAGTTTTGAATATTAATAGAAATATTTTTAGTGACACATATATAATGATTATTCTAATGTATCTTTTCTAAAAGGAGTATATGCAGCTTTGAGAGAGCATGGCTGTAGTTGGTGAGGGATCATTTGTGGGATCAACATATTATTTTGATTACCACATATGGTCATACGTAGTAAACGGAATGTAAAATGGGAGAGTTTATGAATTAGGCTCACAAGCCTAAGCATTCATGGGACAATCCTCTGGTTCTTCAAGCTTCTTAACTAGCAGTTAAGAGGGGTCGGTTAGTTAACAGGTGGCTGCCTTGACAGCTTAGCTAGAGTAAGTTCAAAAATCATAAGCTGGCATGCATACCATTTTAAGTGTTTTCTACTAGTTTTAAGTGATATTGCAGAATATGAGGAGATGATTTTTTTTCCCTATGGTATATGTTTATGGAGAATTTTCGACAATTTTTTTGCCAAAAGATGGATACAATGAATTTTGTATGAATATACCGACATAATTTTTTGCCAGAATTTTTTGAATTTTTGGCGGCATACCAACAGAATTTTTTGCTGATATTTTTGGCAAAAATATCCGCCAGGCTACCGTCAAGAATTCCAGAGGAAAATGTCGTTGGTGCTCTCCAAAAATGACATTTTCTCCATTCTAAAATCTGTTGGAATAATTTTTGACATAAATATTCCATCAATAATTTGTTTTCAACGCTTGTTTATCCAATGGAAATCCATCGGAAACATTGATTTCTGGCAGATTTTCAAGGTTTTTTGACGCTGCTGGAAATTATCGCATTTCCTGTAGTGTTAATAGCAAATATTTAGGAGATTTTGCTTATTTTTGCTTAAAGTTTGCTAATCAAAACAATATTTATAAAAATATGTTTTTATAAGTATGCAGAAACCACTATAAAAAATATGATATTTAAAATAAAAGTACTGAAAATTACACCAAAAAATCATTGATCGAAAACTATAGAAACAATATCATGGCTTCTCAATAGCCAATGATGAATCTTTGAAGCCACCTGCCTCCACACTTTCATCATTCAATCAAGAGCAAGTAGAAATGTTAAAAAAAGGTGCTTAGCTCTCCAAATTAACCCATCCTTAATCACTTCTAACATCATCATCGATATTGAAAAATCATGTATTGATATTTCACTTGGATTTGAGGTCCTGATAATAAATATGAAGTTTGTAAACGTGAAAAATTCTTATACGGCCTATAGTAATCTCCAAGAGCTTGTTTCCAAGTATATTATGATCAAATTGTGACACTCAAGTTGATAGAGAAAGATATCAATATGTGATTGAAATACTTATCTCTCTCTCTTTTACTCTATTAGTGTAGTTAGAGACAATTTATAAATGCTACCACTTAGGAGAACCTTGGTGTAATCTATCAAATGTTAAGGCATTTAAAAAAAAAGCTCTAAGAAAAAGGTCTATTCTTCAAACAGGGAGGAACATATATAAGTACAAAAAACTACATTGATGTTGATTTGGTTGGGATCATAATTGATTGGAACTCTATGTCTAGTTATTGTTCATTAGTATAAAGAAATCTTATCACCTAGAGAAGTAAAAACACAGGTAGTAGTTGCTAGAATTAGCAATGCTGTAAAGTTTAGGGCAATTGTTGATGGGATTTGTGAAGGAATATGACTAAAAATATTGTTAAATGACATAAACATCAAGAAGAAAGAACCAAATGTAATAATATGTAATAATCAAGCTATAATTAGCATTGTCAAAGCCCAAATCCGCTATGATATAACAAAGCACATTGAAATTGATAAATATTTTGTAGAAGAAAAATTAGTTTAAGAGACTATATATAAGTATAGTACACTCCAACAAAACTTCGGACTGCCGATATCCTAGCCAAAAGCCTTAATCAATCAAAATATAAAACTAAACTTCCAAGCTATAAATGATCCTTATATATTCCCAAATTGAGAGAGGGCCTGGAAATTCTTGAAAGAAAGTTCCAATGTGCTGTGATTAAGGAACAATTATTACGTCCTCTGACCGGACGTAGAGCTACGTTCGGCCGCCAATAATATGTCGCCACGTGCTCTTACTCTCTACCGCGTGGCCCGACAACTTGACCCGGACCGAAACCGGGAATGCTATGTTCGCGTATTGCGAGGTATTACTCGGTATTTGCTCGGTATTGCTAGGTATTGCATGGCAATAACGAGAAATACCACTATGTGAAGACCAATATCGAGCAAATACTGAGTAATACCGAGTTGTACCGAGTTTTTCTAGAAAAACTCGGTACAACTCGGTATTACTCGGTATTTGCTCGATATTGCTCGGTATTTGCTCGGTATTGGTTATTGCCAAGCAAAATCGACCAATACCAAGCAATACCGAGTAATACCGAGCAATACCTAGCAAAATCGAGAAATACCGAGCCATCCTGGGTCCGTTCCGGGTCGGGTTGTCGGGGCGGGTGGTAAATAGTGAGAACGCGTGGCGCAATTCTACTGGCGGCCGAACGTAGAGCTACGTCATGTGATCAGACCAAATAAAAGTTCCTCCATTTCAGACGACTTTTATTATTTTTAAAGCACAATTTTAGTTAAAAAAAATTAAAAAATTTTGTATTAAAAATCTGTTTTAAAAAGCAATAAAAAATCATCCCAAACAAAACTTAAATCAAATACTGAATGGTCATCCACCTCAGCCATCTATCATTGTCAGCTCTTCTTTATTCAACTACCGATATAAAAATAAGAAAAAATTTAAGCCAACTTCCACAATATCACATATCATATGAAGACCAATATGATTCTTAATCAGAATTATGATATGAACATCGATGCTCATCAGTTAAACATCAATAGTACAATAAAAAATAATATAAACTTTGTAAAAGACCCTTAATCAAATTCCTAAAATAATCCGTGATTAAATCTAAGTAATGTGGTTTCTTCTTAGAATAAAATAATTAGGCTTCACAACACAACACCTTCTTATATCTCTCTCTTCCTCTCTCTCTCTCTCTCTCTCTTTCTGTCTCTCTCTCTTCCTCTCTCTGTCAATTGGAAAATGAGAGTAAGAGTTTGGATAGTGCAGTTCACGTGTGATAAATTTTGGAATTATAGCTTAATTTCTATGTTACTATATGCTTTGAGAAGTAGAACAACTAGAAATTGATCTTCTACTTAGCTCTGTTTCTCTGTGTTTGGTTTGCAGATCTTGAATTGGGTTAAAAAAAGGCTTAATGGAAAGCTTGAGAGGAAGAGATTCGAAGATGGCCTCTTCTCTTCTCTCTGTAAGTGTTTTTTCCTAACTGAATTTCATGGAAAAATTCATAAGAGATTTCATTTTGTCTAACGTTTTCTTTCATATTTTTCATGACAATTCAGTTGCAGCATTATTTTTCTTCATTTTTCTTTCTTAACACCATTGTGTGTTTGGGGGAGAGATAATTAGTGCGAAGGGAATCTGCAGGATTTGATTAATAACATCAATTCTGCATTTTTTTTTTTTTTTTTTTTTTTTTTTTTTTTTTGTGTTTGTGGCTGATGATTTTGATTTGAACATTGATGCTTTCCTTCTTTGGATAAAAAAATTAAAATCTGACAGATTTTTCTTATTTTGTTGAAACAAATTATCTGTATTTGTCTTGTCAAATTAGTTTAAAGAATTTTGAGTATTAATGCAAAATTAAAGTTTCGTTTGTGGCAGCTTTCTTACTGCTTCTTAAAATAACTTTCTAGACTCATTTGGGGCGGTTTTCTTACTGCTTCTTAAAGCTAGAAAGTTGTTTTAAGAAACAATAAGAAAGCCGCCCCAAACGAGGCCTAACACTTCATTTGGGATAGCTTCCTTAATGTTTCTTAAAACATTTTTTTAGCACAAAAATTTTTGTAACTGAAATTTTTGGTACTAAAAAGCTTCGTAACGAAGCCTAAGATTTAAAATAAGAGTGGTCAAATAATTTATACTCGAATTTTAGAACAAAGTTTTCATTATTTATATAACTGTTAGATAATTTATGACATAATTATTAGAGTTTTATGTTAGAACTATATGAAAGTTGCTTGAAAATAAAACTAGTCTGAAAACATTTTACACAAATTCAAAAAGTGATTAAAAAACTGCACTAAGTTCTTGAAGATTACGATATCGGGAAAAGCAAGGAGATATAATAAAGGAGCTCTTTGAGCTTCTGAAAGCTTCTAAAGTACAGTCACAAACGTGTTTTGAATAGCTCTGCTTTGAAGCATACAAATTGGGAGTTTTATAACGCAATTATTTGTGTAATCAATTAAGGCAATAATGATAGAGGGTGGGCCTAGATTCTTGAACAGTAATTATCTTTATTGTAGATCAATTCCTTGTTAATTTTTTTTAATAATGCAGTTTTTTACACTCAGATGTATTAAAATCAGATCGAACAAATCTTCGTAAGATACTGAATTGAGTTCAACAAGTCATTGATTTTGAATCAGTTTAAGCCTTCGTTTGGGGCGGCTTTCTTTTTGGTTCTTAAAACAACATTTTAGCACAAAAATTTTAATTTTTATACTAAAAAGTTGTTTTAAGAAGCAGGAAGTAAGCCGTCCCAAACAAAACCTAATGTTTCGTTTGGGGCCGCTTTCTTACTGCTTCACAAAGCAGCTTTCTAGTACATAAATTAAAATTTTTATATTAGAAAGTAGCTTTAAGAAGCAGAAAGAAAGTCATCCCAAACAAAACCTAAGTTACCAACAAATTGTAACTTTCATTGGAGATGACTTTCTTACTGCTTTATAAAGCAGCTTTTTATGGGCAAAAAACTATCCCAAACAAAAACTAAGTTGCCAAAACAAATATTTGCCTAGAGTTGTATCTTACCAAGTTGACCACGAGGTATATGAATTGAACTCGGCCCTTAGTTCCAATATATAAAGCTCATCTAAGAGGCTTACGAAGTCAGCAACTCATAAAAGTATTCGCTTGTAGAACATAATTCTTGATGATTAAATGTGCTTGCGAATAGAATTCATCAAAGATATTCACAACAACATCAAGCCTTTGCCCCAATACGTGGGATCGACTATATGAATCTTCTTTTTATTTAAAGGATTCATGTCATGATTATTCGACAAGTTTTACACCGGCTAACGACTGTCTAACACAACCCTCCACTTTTCTCATCAAGAATTTGGGACCTATCAACGACAATGTTATCAAAGATATTCACTCTCAATCTAAAATTCAACCATTTAGTTGTCAATTAACTCACTTACCAAATAATATTACACTGAGTTTATTTATATACTTTCACTATTTTCTAATAGAGTCCACCATCCATTACTACTTTCGTAAAATGGTGGGTCACCAATGTAATTAAGTCCAAACTTTGCCTCTTTGAAAGCTGAAAGTCTATCTAAGGCTTCGTTTGAGACGGTTTTCTTGGTGCTTCTTAAATAAGTTTCTAGTACAAAAATTTTAATGTTTATATTAAAAATTTATTTTAAGAAGCAGTAAGAAAGCCATCCCAAACAAGACTTAAGATTCACTTTTCCCTAATTTTGCATAGTCTAGCCTTCTTAGTCAGCTAAAGGAAATTTTTTTATTTTAATTTATTTACAGATCCTCCAGAACCAGAGGCTCACAATGATGAATACATTGACTGGTCACACGGATTGCTTGCAATAGGTACATTAAGAAGCTCTTTTCTGACAGAGGAGGAACAAATCCATTCTCATACCACACAAAGCTCGCATTCAACAAATGAGATATCAGACTTCACAATTGATGAAGTGATGAAACTACAGAAAGAACTTACCAAACTGCTTAAAAGCAAATCAAAATCCTGCAATAATGGCTCAGAAACAGGCAAGGAGAAGGCCAATCTTCCTCTAAATAAGCTCTTAAACTGCCCATCAAATCTTCACCAGCTTGAAGAAATAGAGGAAGGAGGAGATAATGGCGATCTCTCGCCTAATAGCATGATCATTTTAAGGAAAGCTCGAGACTTGTTAGCACAAAACCGCAGTAAAATCAAGCAGAAATCTATCTGTTTCCTTCTGAAGAAAATATTTGTTTGTAAGAGTGGATTTGCTCCAGCTTCAAGCTTAAGAGATCCCATCATTGTTTCCAGCATGGAGAAGGTAGCTAGATTGATTGGAAAATTGATAGATTATTTTCTATTTGAATAATTGATGAATTTTCTCTGTTTATTTTGCTTTCTTTGCAGCTACTGAGAATTATAGTCTACAAGAAAATATTTCCACAGAGTTCTGCAGCAGTGGCAGTAAAGAAATACTTGGAAAATAAACTCAGTGAGGAGGTAGATGGCAAGGAGAAGAGTGAAGAGAAGGAAGGAAGAAGATTTAAATGGGATAAAACTGACTCAGACTGTAAGTTTTGGATTTTTTTTTTTTCAAATTAGGAATTTTAATTCAATATCAGTATAGTGACTAATTATTATTTTCTGTTCATCTTTCTTGCAGTTATTGTTTTAGAGATTTAAAGTTCGTTTGGGGAAGTTTTTTTTATTTTTTATTTTTATTTCAGAGAATTATCATATTTTGTTCAGCAACAATTTTTTTCTTTTATTTGTGATGTAACTGAGTTTTTAATAATCAGATTTATTTGAGTGTGATAGTCATATGAAAATTGATATTTAATTTTTAACAAAAGTAATTCTTTATGATAATTAATTTTTTTATCATTATAATTATATAATTATATTTATAGACAGTTGAACGGAAAATCTCAAATGCACCTTAATGTTTACATCAAAGATCTGCCCAAATAAGTGTCAATTTTTTGTTTTTTTTTGTTTTTGTTTTTCTTAATCTCAATTGAATAAATTAGGGATGTGAACTACTCTGAGTTGAGCCGAATTTGAGTCACCTTCGGCTTGAGCTTGATTAAGTGATCGAGTTTGAGCTCATGTTTAAACTTACTTTTACAATTTATGTCAGCTCACGAATCAGCACATTTACTATAAAATAAAGAAAATAATTCTAATTCAAGCAATTATTATAATAACATAATAAAAAGAATAAAAATATAATGAAAAATGATAAGAATTCACTTAAAATAAGGAAAAGAAATATAATTTTTAAATATTTTTAATTAAATTTATAACAAACCTATTAAATATTTGAATAGCTTGAGTGTATTTTATATTAGATTTTTTAAATGAGCTATCGCACGAGTTGACTAGTCAAGTCAGCATGTACTTAAACTTGACTTTTTAGTTAATCGAACTCAACTCACAAGTCTTTGTCGAGTTAACTCTAAACTAACTCACTTTGACTCAATTAACCCCTAGAATAAATATGCTTTCATGTCAGTATCATCTCGCCTATTCTCATCAAGAATTATATATATATATATCAAGAATCAAACATGGTAATCATGCTCAAGTAAAATTGCAGTTGAACAATCAAGAATCATGTAACAGTACAAATTCTTAACTTTCGAGATATTGTCAGCTTTGACCTAAGAGCCTTTCGGTTTTGCCCTATTGCTGTAACTTTACAGTAGTTCACCCATCCCAGAATTGCTCCAGGATGAGTACGCTTAACTGCAGAGTTTCTTAATAAAACTCCAACCATTACACCAAAAAGCGTCTCAATGTATAAGAGTTTAATTTCTTTTACTTGAGGGGTTTCACAAATCAAGCTTGATAATTATCACTTCGACTGATCAACAAACTTAATTCTTCATTATTGTCCTCAAATCATTCAGTTAGCATGGTACTACCCCAACTTCATTTTAAAAATTGAAGCAATCATAGAAATCTCAAATCTCAACTACAAAGCATAGAATTACAGATAATATGATTAAAAAAAGACAATGGCCTGTACAACATATGAGAAAAATATCATCATCAAAATCATAAATGGAACCATTGAATATGAGAAAAAGTAGACCATAAGTGCTGTGCTTATCTAATCAATGGCAATGGCATGTCACATGATTAAATGATATTCTCACCTACTTTTTGAAGACCCAATACTGCAGAAATAAGTTAAAATCAATCAACAGCTAGGAATACATACATCACAAATAGGAAGACTTACAGCTACTGCTAGTCGAAAACATAACACAGAAAACATCATACCATTTATAATTTTACATCGACCGCAGAAACCAACTATTTATATAACTTACAAGTAAAGAGAGATTCTTGAAATGAGTCGGAGCCCTTTCTATCTCTTATATTACAAACATACCCTCTCATGCCCAAGGGATGAATTATTCTGTGCGGATGTCGAACGCCGTCAAGAGCCCAATGAAAATGCGTCACGTCACCCCTACTTGGTTCCGTGGCTCGGTGATGAGCTTGGTATTGCTCAGTACTGGCTGACGTGTTGCACCTTATTGACCTCTGGACGGTAAGCTGTGTCCGGTGTCTGCATAAAATAATCTCTCCATGCTAGGACCATCTTCATCATCCTTCTCCGCATCTGTCTCATTATGATGTTCTTCTCCTTCGTTCTCCTTGTCCTCAACAACATTTTTATTCTCATCACCATTTTCTATCTTACTGTCCTTCTCTTCCTTCTCCTCAACACCATCAGTATCATCTCCTAATTGTAATTCTTGTTTAAAATCTCTAGGAAGAGATTCATGTCCATCCTCAACATTCACAATATCGTCATCATCATCTTTTATCTTGTTTCCATTCATGTTCCCATCTAATCCTCGAAAGACTCCTCATCCTCATCGCTTGAGATGAAGATGATCTCCAAAGCATCATCTTTTTCTTTGATTTTGTTGTACACTTCAATGAGATGGAGAAGAAAGGCACGACAAGGGGGGCAACAATGCGCAAAGAAGTAAAAGACGATGTTCTTTCCCACTAGATCCGAAACTGATACCTGAAGAATCACAGAAATGTGTGAATGCTTCACATGATTGAATGAATAGGAGATCCAGAAATATGAGTTGCTTATTCATTATGTGAAGCACATTCATCCATGAAAATTTTCAATAAATGAGTTAAGAAAAGACGAAATAAATGGAGCTCTAAATTTCATATAATTTCAAATGAGAAAGCCTGTTCTATAATTTTGTAAGAAGGTTTTCAATACCATATAACAATTTCTTCCTGAAATGCATTTCAGGATATGCTCAAAACAAATAAGTGTTTTATATACAAAATTTCAATACATTAGTATACATGTCATATCAAATAAGTGTTTTATATTTGTTATATGCATGTTATACAGTGTCAAGGCACGTATATCATTTATTATATTATGTGTAAATGAAATATATCATGTACATCATATAGTTTGTATGTATCATATGCCTTTTTGTCAGTCCTATCAATCTTATCATTCATATCATGGGTTTAAATCAATCATGTCTTGTATTATATGCATATTATATTATGTCATATCACTTATGCAATTTATCATGTATGCTCATGACGTCATATACACATGCAAGTAATATTAGACATAACTATTAATTATATTTTTCCTATGTCCATTTATGTAGGCATGCCCTATATGAATCAATCTTAATCATGTTAGTTATGTTGCCAATAATCAGTCTCAAATCATATATCACAAGTCGGGTGGCTTTTATATAAAAAGTCGCACTTCTTGCTCATCAGCATATCATATCATATTAATCATTCTATTTTTGTCTCCCTTTTCATATCATTTAGGAGTATATCACAAATCTTATTTAAAGGATAGCTCATCGAATCACTCTCCTATATGAGAAATTATTACGTGCGGAGTTCATACAGGAGAATCATCCGAATTTACTGAGTATTGACAAATATTAAGCAAATACTCAACAAATATTAAGTTGCCAGTATTTATTGAGTATTTGCTGAGTATACTCATGGATTATGTGAGTATTTTCTAAGTATTTGCTCATTTGCTGAGTATTTATTGATTATTTATCGAGTATTTAGAAATACTCAGTAAATATTCAGCAAATTCGGATGGTTCTCCTGTTCGGACTCCACATGTAATAATTTCTCTTTCTATACAGGGTAACATGTCTCTAGCCAACCTGAATCAGCGAAACATTTTAAGCCTTTCTTGCTTTTATACACATTTCATATCATATAAAATATAACAACGAATATCATATATAGTCAATGCAATTATCATTATACTCATCAACAAGTTTGTAGTATGTCAAAAATACATTTTTAACTAAATAAATAATAAATGTATGCATATCATGTATTTCATATCCAAAAGCAATGTATTGACTCCTGGTCATTTTATATTCAATATTTCCCTACTCATTTTAATTAACATAACATATAAAGAAAAACATATTGTGAAACTTTAATATAGACTAGTCAAAATGCTCATTATGATGATATTTATCACATATAAAAATTATATGGTGAAAATTTACTAAAATGAGTGATATTATATTTTAATCAATTTTAAGAGAAAAAAAATAGATAAAATGCAAAATAATTAAAAACAGAGGTAAGCTTAATGTTACTTACTACGATCAGAATATTTTTCTCAATTGGAAAGATAGAAAATATAGGCCCGAACCTTGTTTTCTCTCCCATCTTTCCTCCTTTATCTTCTCTTATTTCCTCTCTCTCCCGCTCAAGCATGAAAGAAATTCCTGGTGCCACTATGCTCAATTATTTCCCTAAAAATCTGAGAGCTCAAAGCTAGAGAACCACACATCCCAACGCCGCAATGCTCCCACAAAACATTTTCTAGAATTTTAGATAAATGAAATTTATGGTTATTACAGACATAATCACCTCTAAGGCCAAACAAATGAGTAATCATGCTTTAGCATCACAAACATAAGTGAAGTTATTAGAAGCAAGACCATCATTGGCATTTGGATCAATAACTAACTTTGTTAGTTCAAGTTGAACATCTTGAAGACAAGAAAATAACATTATCATTATAGTATCTTTCAACTATCTTTTTCTCTAAGATGTAATGCCTCAAGATCTAAATTATAATGAATTATATTTTTTCCTTCTTAATCAACAATTAGAGTTTACTAATCTCATTTAAGATAATATAAACAGTAGAAAATATAAACATTACTATTTTTGAAATATTTATGCAATGATCCAAAATCTAAAGTAATATATAAAATGGTCATGATATTCAAATAACTCATTACTAAAATAAATATATCATGACTACAATCATGCATAACTAACAAAAATAGAAAGGAAACTTAAGTTTGTTGCCCAGATCAATCTCACTACACAAATCTCTTACTCTTACATGAAAATATGTAAAAATTATATAATGAGTATAAAAATCCAACAAGTCAATAATAACCACAACTAAAATTAATGAACAAAATAAAAAATACACAAGAAATCATATTCATAAAAGCAGCGCTTACTTATATATCAAATAAACCAATCATATCATATGTCATCAATATTACAATGTGTATTGTATCAGTGTAAGATCAATCTTAATGCATATCAATCATTAATCATATTTCTATTATAATTATATCGATCATTCAATCTCATCGATCAATCACTTACATCAATCAATCAATCTCATTATATTGTATTTTGTACCTTGCATATCTTGTATATTGTGTATTTTGTTTCTTATATATCATGCATATTATATTTTATATTTTTATGTATCATGTAACATATCATTATCAAGTCCCAAGTCTTATATAAGAAAAGTGGAGGGTTATGTTAGGTAAGGGTTATGTTAGGTAGTCGATAGCCAACGTAAAACTTATCAAATAAAAATGACATGAATTCTTTAAGAAATTGTGTTATTGCTAGGGTGTCTTTTGAAAGCGACGTGTTGTAAGGCCTGAATATAATGATAAGTGTGCAAGGGCCACTGCATTGGTGCCCGGGTGTAGTGTTAAATAGGCAAGGGTTCCCACATCAAGGATAGATGTGGACAAATAAGTTAGTCCATGAAACTAAAATTAGGATAAAAACTTAGAATATAGGTTCCATTACATAAAAATTAATAAAATTAATATATATTATGATTCATAGGAAGTTAAATATTATGTGCATTAAGAAAACTAAATAGGTTGGAGAGAAGACTAAGGAGATTGATAGTTTAGGATTTAAACTTTGATATTCAAGTTGGAGTAATACTAGAAATTATATAAGTGTGATTATATATAAGTGTTTGAAGGATAATGTTATAAAAATTAATATAATTAGAGATAACATTATAGCTTTAAAGATTGTTATTGATGCTAAGATTATTAATATTATAAGTACTTATGTTCCTCATGTATGTTTGGATATGAGTTCAAAGTAAAAATTTTGTAATGACTTAAAAGAATTAATATAAAAGATACATCTTGAAGAAAGAGTTTTAATTAGAGGAGATTTAAACAGACATGTTGGTAGAGAGGTACATGATTTTAAAATCATTCATAGTGGTCATGACTTTAAAACGACAAATGAAGATGACAAGACCATATTAGATTTTTGTTTAGTTTATAATTTTTTTAATTGCTAATAGCATATTTAAGAAAAAAAAATGAGCATCTCATCACTTATAAAAAAGGATATATTACAACTCAGATTGAATATTTTCTTATAAAAAATTAGATCATTAAATTGCAAAGATTATAAAGTCATTCCGAGTAAAAATTTATATATCCAACATCGATTATTAGTTTTGAACTTTAAGATAAAGGGGCATAAAATAATAAATAAATATTCTAGGATTAAATGCTGGCATTTAAATATTATTAATAAAAAAATATTTTTGAGAGTAAGATTTTAGATCTTAAGATTTTGTCTGTGCATGAGGATGCTAATGTTATGTGAAAAAAAAATAACTATCGATATTAAGAATATTGCAAAAGATGTGCTTGGAGTTTCAAAAGGAAAATCACCTAATAGTAAAAATAGTTGGTGGTGGAATCTAAATGTACAAGATAAGATTAAAAAAAATGTTATAAAAATTAGTTTAATTATAAAAACCTCTTATTATTGGAAAAGATATAAAGAGGCACGTAAGGAATCTAAGAAAGTAATTTGCGATGCAAAGACCTTAGCTTTTAGTGATTTATATAATATATTAGATATTAAGGATGGAGAAAGATATATGTATAAGTTAGCCAAATAAAAAGATATGAGCAGTAAGGATTTAGTTCAAGTGAAATGTATTAAGGATGAAGATCAAAAAGTATTTTTCTTATAAGATGATATTCAACAAAGGTGGATCAGATATTTTGCTAAACTTTTTAATAAATAATATGAAAATATGATTGACTG
Organism: Dendrobium huoshanense; assembly: GCA_016618105.1. Lineage (NCBI taxonomy): Eukaryota > Viridiplantae > Streptophyta > Magnoliopsida > Asparagales > Orchidaceae > Dendrobium > Dendrobium huoshanense. The sequence continues at coordinate 42,551,557 of CM028350.1, read as the reverse complement.
TAGTGACCTTAACACCCTAAATGAAAATAAAGATTTATGTTTTTATCGGCGTATTATTAAAATCGAAGTTAGAGAGACTTTAAATAAAATGAAGGGTGGAAAAGCTGTTGGACCTGATGATATTCCAATACAGATGTCGAAATGCTTAGGAGATGAAGGAATTTCTTGGCTTATTAAACTTTTTAATACTATTTTGAAGAATAAAAAGATGTCAGATGAGTGGAGAATGAGTGTGTTAGTTCCTATTTTTAAGGATAAAGGTGATGCACAAGATTGTGTGAATTATAAAAAAATTAAGTTAAAGTATGTTAATGTGTCATACTTTAAAATTATGGTAGCGAGTTATGAAGCATATGTTGCAAAGTGATACTAATGTTTCTCAAAATCAATTTGGATTCATGCTGAGTAGGTCGACTATGGAAGTCATACATTTATTAAAAGGTTTAATGGAGAAATATAGAGAAAATAAGGAGGATCTACATATGATATTTATTGATTTAGAAAAAGCATATGATATAGTTCCAAGAGAAGTGTTATGGAGAGTTCTTGAAAAGAAAGGAGTTAATAACGCTTATATACAAATCATTAAAGATATGGATGCCTTAGCTATTACTTGTGTTCAAACACAATGTGGTACATGGTTTGACCAAGTATTTCCCTATTTCGGTTGGGTTATATCAAGGATCAACCTTAAGCCCATATCTTTTTGCTTTAGTCATGGATGTTCTCACTAGACATTTGGAAGTGGATGTACCTTGGTGTATATATGCTTTTTGCTGATGATATTCTTCTTGTAGATAAGATTAGAGAGGGAGTTAAAGGTAAACTTGAATTATGGCGGTCAACCTTAGAGTCTAAAAGTTTTCACTTGAGTAGATCTAAAATGAAATATATTAAGTGTAATTTTAGTGGTAATAGACCTAGTGAGGGGATTATGACTTTGGGCGATCAAATCATTAATAAGAGTACACATTTTAGATATCTTGGATCTATTATTCAGAGTGATGTTGAAATAGATGGGGATATTATCAGCAGACTTAAAGTTGGATGGTTGATGTGGAGAAATGCATCAGGCTTGTTGTGTGATAAAAAAAGTACCCCTCAAACTTAAGAGAAATTTCTATAAGATGGTGGTGAGGCCTGCAATGCTTTATGGTGTCATATGTTGGCCATTAAAAGAGAAGCATAATACTAAGTTAAGTGTAGCAGAGATGAGGATGCTCATGTGGATGAGTGGCTTTACCCTTTGAGATAGGATACGAAATGAGCATATACGTGAAAAGGTTGGAGTAGCTCTAGTAGAAGATAAGATTAGAGAGAGTCGCCTTAGATGGTTTGGTCACATAAAACGGCGGCCTTCCGATGACATGGTTAGGAAAGTAGAACTATTAGATTTGACTTATGTTAAGAAAGATAGAGACAGACATAAAAAGACATGGTTAGAAAATATTAGAAATGATATTTCTTTATTAGATTTAAATGAGAATTTGACTTTAAATAAGACACAATGAAGAAAAATGAATCATGTAGCCGACCCCCCACGTAATGTGATAAAGGCTTGATGTTGTTGCTGTATTTGTCTTGTATCATGTATCTTGTATCTTATATCATGTATCTATCCATCCTGGGGCCAACCCCATTGGAATTGATCTCATTAATCATCAGCCTCATTAATCATTTATCTTATCTATCATCAACATTATATATTATCAATTTCATCACTCATCAGTCATCAGCCTCATATATCATCGATCTTATCTATCATATATCTCATTTATCACATGTCTTATCCATCATCTATCTTATATGTTATTTATCTTATTTATCATATATCTTATTCATCGTATGTCTTATATGTTATTTGTCTTATCTATTATCGATCTCATATATCATATCAATCATATATCAGTCATCAGTTTTTTCAATCATATCAATATCAATCACATCTATCTCATCTAGTGTATCAGCTCATTCACATAACTTATTCTTAGATGTATTTTAAATCATGCATATCATAATAATAGATATCATGTACACCATCATATGCAATTATCATAACATATAAATCTATTCAGTGCGCTCATTAATATGCATATATTATGTCAAATGAACAGTAATAATAAGACTATCATATATCTCATATTCAGATTTAGCATATTAACTTCTGATCATTTTTCATATAGTCTTTCTCTATCCATTTCAAACAAAATATCATATATACAAGACTAAACGTTAATATAAATCAGTAAAAATATTTAGAATAATAATGTCTATCACATACCAATAGTTATACAATGAAAGTTCGTTGTAATGATGGAAATTATATTTTTACCAATTTCAGGTGGGAGAAAATGAACTAAACTCAAAACTTTTGAAAACAAAAGTAAAGTAAATGTCACTTACTACGATCACAATAATTTTTTGTAACAGAAGCAATGGACGAAAAAGCCCCAAAAGACTCTCTCTCTCTCTCTCTCTCTCTCTCTCTCTCTCTCTCTCTCTCTCTCTCTCTCTCTCTCTCTTCGACAAAGCAGCAATTGGCGATTTGGGGATTATAGTGAGGTATATATATATAGTGTTTGGCACTGCTGCACTATAGCCAATAGCACTGTTGCACTGCATGTAGAGTTTCTGAGTTATTGTAGAACATAGAGCTAGCAGAGTGCTGTTGTGCTTGTCAATTGACTGTAGTAGCGCTGGAGCTTAGATTTTTCATGTTTTCAAATTAATTTATTATATGAAATTTTGGGTTATTACAAAAGATAACCTCTCCTCGCCACTATGATGAGCTTGAGTTACATGTGCTTTGTTGTTGGCTTGGGAGAGAAGATACCATGTTGATCATGTGTAGCTAGCCTTGATATTTTATAACCTTGATTAAAAGCTATTTGCAATCGGTCATAGAATTTAGTCCATTATTTTAAACTTTATGTCAACTCAATCTTTGATCTCTTGTGTATAGCAAACCAATCCTTAGATCTCTCAATAAATTGTGTCTTCTTCTATTTCTCTCTTAGTAGTCGAATATTCTTGAGGACCTCCAAGCTAGTGCAATATATTGACTCTTAAAGGACTAATTATGGTTGACAATTAAAATTTCAAGTATTACGATGATCGACATGTGGTAACGGAAGTAATGAGGGATATAGGTCAAATAGGGACTAGGAAGGGCTTCACATGAATTTCTTCCTCATGTCTTGGATCATTTTTTTTTTCATGTTTCTTCATTTTATTTAATATCATTGGATTTATAGTAACTCTAAGATAAAAGTTTTAGGCTTCATTTGGAATAGCTTTTTTACTGATTTTTAAATTATGTTTTAATTTCAGTGCAAAATTTTTTAATTCAAGAAATTTTTATACGAAAAAGTTGTTTTATAAAGCAACAAGAAAGCTGTCCCAAATGAAATCTTAGAGTTTTCTTTAGTCCAACAATGTTCCACTGTAGCAGCATTGATGCTGTGATTTTAGATCAACTGATCAATGGGTTCATCTCATCAAAATATTTAGACTAACTATAACTTTGCTAAAATTAAGATTGAATTTAATTAAAAAAAAATCTAACCAAATATTGCTTTGAAATTCGTATTGAATAGAATAAATTTTGATCATCGAATGCTAATAAAAAATAAAATAAAATTATTAATCTTTCCATCTAAGTATTTGTTCAATATTTCTATCATTTTATACCTACAATAACATGTAATTAAATAGATAATTAATTTATTTATTGAGCTGTTATAAATTCATACAATAATTATATTAAAATAATTAGCGTCCAATTTTTCTTCATTTATATGTAGAGTTTTACAAATCTATTTTCACAGGCCAATAAGCCAAAGATTAAATAAAAATCTCCACATCGCCGTCGAATCAGTCAAATTAGGAACCTGGAAATCGAGAATGCATGGCCATGATTAGCTCCACCCGTTACATTCCCTCCTCCCCCGCTCCTCAATGGCACCCATTCCTGAAACTCTGAGGTAGACAGAGAAAGAGAAACGGAACTCGCCACAGGACTCATGGCCATGGCAGTGGCCATAGCCCTCTTCTCCTTCTTGGTTCTTTTAGTCGCCCCCGTCGCAGTTGCAGATGAGGCCGAAGTCCTCCTCCTCCTCAAGGCCTCCCTCACCAACGCCAACGCCCTCTCCTCCTGGTCTCCGGGAAATGGCGTCCCCTGCTCCCACACCTCCTCGTGGGACGGCGTCACATGCGACGCCGGCGCCGTCGCTAGCCTCCGACTCGCCGGCCTTGGACTCTCAGGCAGCATTGACGTCAACGCCCTCGCTCGCCTTCCTGGCCTCCGCTCCATCTCATTAGACGACAACTCATTCTCCGGCCCCATCCCACCCTTCTCCCGCCTCCACGCCCTCAAATCCATTTACATCTCCGGCAACTCCTTCTCCGGCCAAATCCCGGACGATTTTTTTATCGCTGCGTCGCATCTCAAGAAGCTCTGGCTCTCAAACAACGCCTTTGAAGGCTCCATCCCGTCTTCTCTCTCCAAAGCCGTTAGCTTGATAGAGCTCCACCTCGAGGGAAACCATTTTACCGGCGGAATCCCGAATTTACCAATGCCGACGCTAGCTTCCTTCAACGTTTCAAAGAACCAGCTTTCGGGTCCCATACCGTCGAGCCTGAGGAAGTTCAACGCCAGCGCGTTTGCCGGGAACGTGGGGTTATGCGGGCCGCCGCTTGAGAACATCTGTGTAGGTGCTGCAGCGGCAGCGGGAGCTTCTTCCGGGAGTTCAGCGGCGGCAGTGGGATTAGTGTTGGTCATAATTCTGGCGTTGGGGGGAGTAATGGCTGTCGCCGCAAAACGTCGAAATAATTCTGCAGGTTTCAAGACGCTCAGCCTCGAGCACGCGACGCCGGGCATTGATATGGCAGAAAGGAGGGAAAGGGAAGCACAGCAGCCTGAGGTTACCACCTCCGCTGCCGTCGCGGAGTCGACGGGAAAGGGGAAGAGGAGCAGCTCATCGGTAAAAGGAGGAAGAGGGAGCGGGGAAAATGAGTTGGTGATGGTGAACGAAGCAAAGGGGACATTCGTATTGTCAAATTTGATGAAGGCTGCGGCGGAGGCGATGGGGAACGGAGGAATGGGATCAGCTTACAAAGCCGTGATGGCGAATGGTTTGACTTTGGTGGTGAAGAGGATGAACGAAATGAATCGGGTAGGGAAGGAGACGTTCGAGGTCGAGATGCGACGGCTCGGCAGACTCAGCCACCCAAATGTACTCCCGCTGTTGGCCTACCTTTACCGGAAGGACAAGAAGCTTCTAATTTCCGAGTACATTCCCAAAGGCAGCCTCCTCTATATCCTCCATGGTAAATCAGATTGTTACTTGAAGTAAAAATCATACCTTTAGCCTTAAGTACCCTTTTAGTTTTTCAAAGCAAGGATTTCTTTTCTTTTTCTTCTTACAGGGGACCGAGGAAAAGACCACGCGGCGTTGAATTGGCCGATGAGGTTGAAGATAATACGAGGAATAGCTCAAGGAATGGCGTTTCTGCACTCGGAGCTGAATTTCATCGTTATCCCCCATGGCAATCTTAAATCCGCCAACGTTCTTCTTGGCCCTGACTTTGATCCTCTGCTCGTTGACTACGGATTCCTTCCTCTCTTCAACCTTTCGCATGCCTCGCAGACAATGTTTGCCTTCAAGTCACCGGAGATTCTCGTCAACCGCCACTTGAGTCCAAAATCCGATGTCTATTGCCTCGGCATCATCGTCCTCGAGCTCCTCTCTGGCAAGATTCCATCACTGTATCTCAACGACACCAAAGGCGGGACTGATCTCGAGCGCTGGACTAATTCGGTCGTCGCGGAGAACATTCCGTGGAGTATTATTGATCCCTTCATCACGCAGGGGTTTAAGTCTGAGGTGTTAGAGATGGAGCAGATGGTGCGAATTGGGGCGGAGTTGATAGATGCCGACATGGACCGGCGGCCGGACATGAAGGAAGCTGCGAGGAGGATTGAGGAGGTGGTGGAGAAGGCCGAGGCAAGGAGAAAGGAGGACGGCGGCGCTTCAGTTGGCTTGAATGAATCGTTGATGGGGGAGGGGCAGACCGCCGCCGGATTAAGGGGAGATAGCGTCGGAGTGCGCCGAACGGCGAACACCCCGAAAAGGTCGAAGAGCATTGAGGATTATCTGTAGTATGTCATCTCTTGATTCTGCTTCAAAATTTGGTCGGTGGGTTTTTAAAGGTTCGAAGGATTGGAATATGTGGTATTTATTTTTTTGGGGAAAATGTTTGGTATTTTCAATTTACTATTTATAGTATCACGATTTTTTTTTTTCTTTAAATAGATTTTCTTTTTTAAATTTACTTTCAAAATTAGTAAATTGTTATTTTTAATCTTTATAGGTTAGGCTTTATTTGAGGTGAAATTATTATGTGCAGTCACCGGAAGCCCGTCAGAGACGAATCAGGAAGCGCCACGTCACTTTTTTGTTGTGTACTGGTATTAGGTACCGTTGTTTATCGGGTGGCGTGACACATTCTAATTCACTTTAGGACCGTCCGGTGACCGCACATAATCATCTCTTTTAATTGAGGGGGCTTTTGTTTCTTAAAGTTTATTTTTCAGTCATAATTTTTAAAATATATGTTCAAAAATCAGTGGCTTCAATTGAAAATAATATTTAGATTTACATAAGAATTTTCATGCAAATAATTAAGATGAAATTTTTATTTATGACAGTAAATTAATTTTTAAAATGAAATTATTAATTTTATGTGGTCATCATCATGAGTATTATCTTAATTATTATTTGTATCTAAGTATGAAAAATTAATTCATTATTAGAACAAATATTATATTAATTCATGTAAAATACTCATGAAAAATTACTCTATCAAATTTTCTTTCAAAACCAAACAAAGGTTTAATTCTAGTTTGAATTAATGTTTGAAAACTAACCATGTTCAAAATGAACTTCAAAAAGCAGTTCACCGATACAATGAGTACTTTTGTTTATTGTCAAATTGAACATCTCAATGAGATGAATACATCGTTACCACAAGTTTAGTTGATCAAACTTCAAATAAGTTTAGATCAAGCACATGAAGCATAATTAAAAAAATTCAAAATTTTGCATATTTATAGTCAAATCAAACATCTCTACGAGATGAATGCCCATGATTGTTTGATTCTGATATCATTAAGGCATGTAAATGCTAAAGAAGCAGTATATGATCAAGGAACCAATATGAGTTATTCGATGAAAGTGTTTTAGATTTTGGATATATTTATAGAGTATGTCACTCTAAAAAACTATAAATATACCTCAACTATTTGCATTAAAGAGAAACATTGGCTTGAGATTCAAGAATGCTCAAATGCTTAATGAATCTTAAAGTTTAATTGGACCACCACCAATGGACCATCACTATTGGACCACCTTCATTTGATCTCTTCCCTCCAACAACCAACTACGATCCTCTGATCATTGTTGCATGATTATAATCATCTGATCACTATCACCTAACTATGGTCATCTAATCGCTCAGCTCAATTATGATCCTATTGGCCACTATAGCTCAACTACAATCATCCAACCATCGCCATCATTCTACAGTTCTTTGATCACAATCACCCGATCATGATCCTTTGACCATGACCCTCTCTAACTATTGTTGCCCGATCGCAATCCTCCAATTATTGTTGCCCAACTATAGTCATTCGATCGACATCAACTAACTATGATCATCTGACCATCGTTGCCTGCCTGTTACCCTTCAACCAGTATTGCCTAAATACAATCTTTGAAATGTAATTACCAAACTATGGTTCCCACGCCATTTTCGCCCAATTACAATCACCCTAACAAGCCACCACTCTCCATCCATTACAATAATTGTCGCTTGACTGCAAACTTCCAACCACCATCGTCAAACTATAGCTCTCTAATCATTGTCATCTAATTATAATTCTCATATCACCGTTCCCCAACTATGGTATTCCGACAACTATCACCTAACTACGATATCCCAACCACTATTACCCAACTACACTAATGCCCCTTGACTTTGTTGCCTATCATAGCTAACTATATTGACATATGCCATCACATATAACACTAATGCATTCCATTAACTTTGTTGTTTGTTATTGCCAATAGCATTGATGTACGTCATCACATATAACATTGATGCATTTCATTGATAACAACACTAACTTCCGACATTAAAATCAATATTTATATTGGACTTATAAGTTTATCACCCCTCCTCAAAGGATAACGATTAAACATTCAACAAAAGATATCTTGAAGAAAACCCTTCCACTCTAATATCTCATGGCTCTTCCAACTTCCACCACAGAATCTGCTTTACATTTCTCACGTTTACTATATGATATCAACACCTTCCCCAAATATAGAGAAAGATATCATTTGTAATAAATAACAAACATTAGTTATATCATTTCAACTTAATCAAACCCTAATTTTTTTCCTTTTTGAAGATTTCCATATAAAAAGATTGATTAGAACGTTAAATAGATTTACCCATTCAACCCCTCTTTGTTGAAAAGAAATATCCTTCATTTGGTCTGATTTTCTTGAAAATTGGATTTCTGTGTGACACAAAGAAGTGCAACTCATAATTTTGAACGCTAAAGTGTTTTGCTTATCTAAAAGAGCCCAACAAAATTTAAACAAAAAAAATTTTTTTTTTTGAAGAAATCATGATTTAAGCATAACAGATCGGCACATATTGCAATTATGGGGAAAATGAGGCAAACGAGAAGGTCAGAAAGAGCAGTCCAGTAGTATGATAGAGAGAAATTCTTGTGAAACAACATAAACAAGAGGAATTTACATATACACTATAGAATTTTTATATATTTATACATCTAACATTATAATTTTATATTTATTTATATATATAAAGACATTTAAAATTCAAAATCTCCTAATTGATAGTCAAAGTTTTCAACCAAAAGATCAAGAAGAGCTGCCTCTGCTCAAAATTGTGCATTAAATGAATAAAAATCTGGAAGTGTTAAACTAAGGTAGTTCATTGTATGTATTAAGATACAATTCTGGAAGATCTGAAAGATAGGGTTTAGCAAACCTGCAAGCTTACCAAAAAAACGATATTGTTACAGTAATTTACATCGTAGCTACCAAAGTCCTTCACAATGGATTCGGTTTTTCTCCGTGGAATCTTTTCTGCTGCTTCAATGTTTTTTTGAATCAGTAATTTCTCTTCCAGCCAATCAATGGGATGAGAATGCCATAAGAAGTTTCAGACAAATAAGAGGAAACGAAAATGATAACAGTAATGTTTAAAATGTGAATGCTGAAAAGCCTAGGTCATTTCTCAGAGAAAGTAAACACAAAGACAATTGATTAAACATCATGTAAAGCATGGCTTTCAGTATAGATGATTTCAATTCGATTTCGTTGGTTTAGAATCAAGTTTGATTTAAAGAATGTAAGATTGGTTCCGGGAGTCTAAGCTAAAATTCAAGAGTTTTAGGTATAACGCAGAGGTTTTGAATGGAACTTCCCTGAAGCTATCAAACGATCATCAAAATTTCACTAGAATTATGTGTTAAGAAATCAGGAGGATCTTTGAGAGCTCACCTTGAGCTCTTCTTGCAAGACAAGGAGAGGGAGAGGGAGGAGAGAGACAGAATTTGAGGAGGAAAACCCTCTAAAGCTTTATTAAATTTTTTCAAACCAATACATCATACAAAGCCTTTATTTATAGAAATTTACAGGATTGTGAAAACATGCAGGAATAACCTAACTAAAACTGGACCAACACCTGACAATCTCCATCTTGGTATAGATTTAAAATCAAAGAACCACAAGTGCACCTCTCAAGATCTAACCAGATATTTAAAACAGGAGCAACAAAAAATGATAAATCGAGTGAACCAGGGGACGTAGCCCAAAAAAACTGAAAGTAGCACAACAGGTATAAAAAAAACAAAATCTCCTAATCTAAAAGGAGAAAAAAACACCTACACTTCTAGCATTCAGCTAAGAAAAAATATCATTGTACCAACCGGCTTCCAAGCGATAATAAAACCTATTTTCTTTCACAGAGATGAAAAACAAGCTAGAGGAGAACAAGAAGGGTTCGCCTTCTTCACACACACACATAAATCCCAATATTTTACCTCCCCACATCTTCTCTCTTGCATAAGAAGCCCATAACAACCGTTAATAAAGATCTAGCCCACACCAATTACACGAAGGATTTTTGAACTGTTAGCTAGCATCCCTTTAGTACTACTTGGAGTTGGCAACAATCACATCCTCTTTTCTTGTCAATCAAATACATAGATGTTAGCTCGACAAACATATAAGCACCCATGCCATATTTTAAAGGCCTTTTCAAGATTAAATGACTTGCATCCATAACAAAAAATGTCACAAATAAAATGGTTGAAGATTAATGATGTTACCTTGCGTACATCCATGATAGGCACCTCAATTCCCTTCAAGACAAAATTGATCTTATATGGGTGATAATGTTTAGAAGTCAATTCGAAGGCCTTGACCATCTTCCATTAATTGTGCAATGAGTGCAAAAGATTGCATTATGTTGGCTAGCTAGAGGTTTCTTTGGTACAATCAGTATAATCTCAAGTAAACAAAAAGGAATTTCCTCATCACCAATTGCATCTTTGGCCTCTTCAATGTCAAGGATAGGTGTCTCAAAATTGTTCTCTTCCTTTTGTCCATCAAGAAGTTGCACCTGTTTTCTATTTGCGCATTCATTGGAAAGGTTCCATGATTATAAACACCATAAACATTTAGAAGGGTTCCATATAGTTTAAATATTATCTCGAGAAGTCCCTTGCTTCGGTAGTACTTTGGAGTCTGATATAACAACAACAATTGCATTGTTTTGGGATTGAAGATTACTCCCTTTTTTGTTAAGAAGCCCTGTCTTATTTTGCTTGGGAATTTGTTCAGGAATACTGCATCTTATATTGGATTTCTAGTGGCTTTGAATGAACTAAAGTTCAGCTTAGTAAGCATAGTACACTCTTATATAGATTCTTTTTTCCTTCTGATATACCTAATTGCTAGTTGTTGAGAGATTTTACAAAGGTTATTACGGCTCTAAGTCAGGAAAATTATTCCTATAGGAGCTAACAGAGTGACTGATTACCTTGAAGAATTTATGATATTACATGCATAGTAGTTGTTAGTAATCAAAAGAAAGTGTCCACGCAACAACTACTTTATTGGAATCCAACTTTTAACAATGCTCTTCCCTTCTCGCCAATTCGATTTGTTATGTTGCACCCATCAGGCTGTAGTGCCACCTTTCAATTTACAAAGATGTATTATACTTGTCGATTTGGGTTGACATCCACATACTCAAAGAAAGATTCCATGGATCTCAATCCAAATAATCTTCGATGCGAAGATGATCATCAAATAGAGGAATATCAATTTTAAGTTTAAAGTGTTCTTTTGCATGGGTTGATTGGTTCCATTTTTGGTAGGGAATGCCCAACAATGAAGGATCATCCTCTAAATCAAAATAAAACTAAATGCTATGTAGACCGGGTAATAGTTACATTGTGGAGCCAAGATGCTCAAAATGCGAAGAATAATCAAATCATCGAATTCACAAATGGTCATTATTAGTCGCAACAATTTTGCTTTATGTCGGTAACGAGCCAAATTTGTCGGTGTTGTTGCCGGGAGGGGGCCACTAATGATCCTAAAAGCTTGGAGTTCACGCCGCATCTCGAGGACAAACTACTAGAAGATTCCCACAATAATTTCAAGCTTTTGTTTGAAAGAATATTGAGCTTCTCACACCAATTCTCAGTAGTTAACATTGTTGCTTGCCAATTCTAGTTGTCGCTCTCCGCCATTAGACTCTGATTGATGCGGACATCGGCACGAAGATTTGGCGTATCTATCACAGGAGGCGTCGTAAATCGACGGCTCTAATTAAAATTGTCATTTATGAGTTATTTTATGAATTTTAGCTTTTATTTAATGTTATTTCTTGTTTTACCCCTAGGTTAGTTTATTTGAGTGTTGTGGCCCAAGGGGCAATTTCGTAATTTTAATTTTTCTCATGTTGTGGCTTATATATAGGGCCTTAAGCTATTGTAAAAGGGATGAAGAATTGATTTAAAAAAATTTGGTGTCCACACTTTTGTTCTTTGTGAGAGAGCGTTAGTGAGATTCCTATAGAGAGGAATTGGAGTCTTCACTAGCCGCAGGATGGATTCCGGCTCGTGAATTGAAGTCCCTTGGAGAAGGGCAAAGCATCACCCGTCAGTCGTCGGAAGAGTCTGAGGCTCGCGGTTCTTGTCTTCTATCTTTCATTTTATCTTTGTTTTTTTGTTTTGTTTCTTTTACTGCTCCCCGTAGTCTTCCTCCTCCCCATCTCCGTTTGGCCGCCGGATTTTCACCTCCACCCGAAATCCCCCCATACCCAAACCCATGCTGCCGGCTCCACCCCATTAGCCGCAGGCCGAACCTTCCTCTCCACCCCCTTTTGGATTTCCTAATTTGGTTGGGTTAATTTAGGGATTAATTTGAATTTGAAATTATTCAAATTCAAATTTCAAATTCTTTCCTAATTTAGTTCATCTATTTTTGAAAAGTGTGTAATTGAAATCAATTTGAAATTTAAATTCAAAATCTGATTTATTGTCTCACTCTCATAACTCCTAAATTCAAATCTTGAAGCCTTAAATGCTTTCATTAAATCCCTCCCATGTCCCTTAATGCCAGGGCTCCCACCTGATTGTTTTTGGAATTATTTCCTAAAACCCACCCTATCTAATGGAAACAATTCCATATCTTCCTTCACACCTAGGCTCTAATTTTATTTCCTAATACTAGAGATGAGAATTAGGAAATAATAGCCCGTGGCTCCTTGCTGGAATCAATTTTTCTAAAGCATTCACTCCCTCTCAATCCCGTGAGCTCCTCTCCCACCCATCTCCCTCCTCTTTATTTCCTTCCATGTATGATTTCCATTCAAATCCCTAAATCAATTCCCATTAGAATTCAGATTAGTCCTCCTGACGTTATCTATTCATTCCTAATTAAACCCTGGATCAGCAATATGAGCCATCAAGTTATCAAGAGGCCCCTCTCCAATATAAATAGCCTGAAACCAAATTCCCATGAAAGCAAGCATGACCAATCTCCCATTCTAATCTCTTTGGTCCTCAATACCATCACAGGCTGAGGTGATCATCTTCCCCACTGCATGGGATCAAACCACAATCCACCCGGGTAACCAACATCTGGCTTCGGGCTCTCTCTGTTTGGGAACTTTGGTTCTATTTCAACGCTTCCAGGACGAACCAAATCTGCCCATCTCCTCCCTTCAACCCAACCCATCAATGCCATTTGCACAAAAAACAAGGTCAAGGGATCAGTAAAGTACTCTTGCACCCCAGCATCAAACCATGAGAAGCTCTCCATGAATCCAAGCTTCACAAGGCATTCTGGGATTAAAATGCCAGCAACCGCGAGCATTGCCCATCTACCATGCATTAGCTCAGCCTGCGCAAACCACTGGAGCAGCTCAGGATCGGATCCTAGAAAATCATCAAAGTAAACAAATCAGATAAAAATGAAAACTTTACTGGGGCATTGATCAAGAATGTAGAGTGCACACCTAATCCAAGAGGATCGAAGCCAAAATCGCCAGGAAGGGTGAAATTTTTAAATACAGTAATAACAACTGAAGAATGTGAATCAATTGTTAAAGATGAGATATGACATCCCATCAAGCCACTCTGATGGCGAGCTCCCTGAAAACCACCTTGCTCTATCAGGTAGAAGGGGCTCACAGACACTGGAAATTCCTTTGGTAGCTCCTACACGAACCGGCAGCTTTGAGAAAGGTGAGGCTATGCTTGAAGTAGTCCTCAACCTCAAAAACCTGACCATAAGTGTAAGTTGAAGTCCCTAATGCATTGTTCGTGATGGATGGTTGAAGATTTGGATTGTTAAAGATGAAGAGCTGTGTTGGTGCAGTTGAAGTGACATTTGTGTATTTGTTTCTTTTCAAATAATGAAAAAAAAATTTAGGCTCGCTACACAATGGATTGGTTATAAGATAAAACCATATATTAATTTATTGTCTTATTATTTATTTTTATTGAATGATTACTTTGCTTTGTTATAAGATATGATATATATAATTATTTCTCAAACTTCACATTCGCTAAACTTTGAATGTCTAAATTATTCTTATCTCTAATAAGAGTGAATTTCTAACATTCACACATGTCAATATCCCCCTTCACCTAATATTCATCATTTTCATATCATGTCACCATTTGAAGCTGATTGTCACCAATGTTTTCCATCTACTAACACCTATCATCCTATAATGCTTGTCACCAACTAACACCATATTATGACTTGAAACCTTCCACTACATTTCATATTTGTAAAATTTACGCCAACCAATATCTATTTTATTCAAGAGAAAAATTACATAAATCACCGCTGATTTCCTACGGACTCCAAGTCTTCTCTAATTATCTACCAACTCTATATCACTCACTAACATCAGACACTCGCCAGCTCAAATGAAACGTAAACTCTTAATCATTTGCCAATTTCCAATTATACAATGTCCCTTAAAAGAATAATTGTCATAATTGCATCATACCTTCATTCAATCTAGGCTTCCCATTAACTTAAAGTTGTTCAACTACTACATGTCACTCAGGTAATATAGGTCATTCGTTCCTCACTTGAAGGATACTTTTACTTACCCACCCTTATCTTACTTTGGGGCCATGTGTAAAAGCCTAAAATTTTATAAAATGATTTGATTTGAAAATTTTGAAAAATTCTAAGGTACAGAAGTGCGGCATTGTACTTGATGGCGCAACGGCGATGAGAACACAGCGGCTCCCCGGCGTTGAGCTCTCAGGTTTTGGAAAAAAAAAATAGGATTTTTGGGGTATGCACTATGGCGCTGGCTGGGCTTCAGACCATCTCCAACCGAAAATGTCATTTTTCACTCCAAAATGCAGGGAAATCAAAAAATGTCGTGTTTCATCTCCAATCCAACGCCATTTTGCCGCTAAAACAGTCGTTTTCTTTCGCGCCTTTCTTCCCAATATGTTCGGTAGAGAGAGAAAAATGGCGCAGATGAACAGTGCAACGCCAATATTGGCGTCGCACTGTTCATCCGCGATCAAATGGCGTAAAAAATGGCGATCGGTTGGAGCAAAGCAAGAACGGCAAACAAGTGTTTGCCGTTCGGTTGGAGATGCCCTCAGGAAGGTAGCACAACGGTGTTAGACAGTTGAGTGTCCTGATGCTAGGTCAGATTAGTGGTTTTTAAAAAAAGTAAAATATCTAAATCAATTTCACTTTAGTCATCACCCCAGCCATTATGAAGTTCTGTTTCTGCTCCAGGATCGTCCGGGCCGATCTGGATCGTCCCGGGACGATTAGTTCAAAATCTGTTCCAGAATGTGTTATGCAGTTCCAGGAAATTTTTCATGTATGGATCGTCCAGGCCGATCTGAAGGTTACTTAAGGGAAAATCAAGTCATTTTGAAGAGAGAGAAAAATCAAAATATCTAAAATTCGGCCGAGGAGAGAGAAAGTCGAGGAAACTTTTGGAAAAGTTGATTTTCGGGCAACGCCTGTCCGTTTTCGTCCGACGAGACTGTTGAAGATATTGCTATACGCAAGGTAAGGCACAATCCGCCTTTCTCGATTTTCAGAACCGTCGTGTTTGGCGGTATTATCTGTCCGGAATTGATTTTTGTTAGTGATTTTCGTCCGTATTTCCCGTCTGGTTCGGTTTTTACCGCGTAAGTTTTCGTATGTTGTTGACGTGCCGAGTGTGCACATTTTGATTATTTTCTGGAGATTTTTGTCCTGGTAGTTTTGATTTGACGGCGTTTTCCGTCGACTGTATTTTTCTGTGTAGTCTAAAATTGTCTGAGCAATAGAATTAAAGTCTTGCAATGTTGTTATCATTGTTCTGTGCAAATTTGGTATTCTGTGATTTTTCAGGAAAATTGTGTAAATTCCGTATACAGCCGTTGTGCTGCCCGATTTTCGTGTGATTTCTAATTTCGTCCGAATTTCTTCTGAATTGATATGCTATCTGTATATGCTATAAAAAGGGAGTTATAAGTGGTCCAGATCCTAAGAGATTCGGTTAGTGTCTGGGAAATCTGAATCTGAAATGAGCTCAATCTGAAATCTGAAATCAGTTCTGTTCCGGATCCGATGAAATCTGTTCTGGTGCTATAAGCACATCTGTCTGGTGCCGTGAGCACAAAGGGAGGCATAAGGGGCAGGAATTCATAGAGATTCTGTCAGTGTTAGGGAATTTAGCTATTAATTAAATAATATCTGATATCTGATTTGAAAGGACTTCTGATTTCCGTATCTGTTCTATAAGCAAGTCTGATTCTGATTTGATATATGTCCGTATCTATTCTGATTTGATCTGTTTCGTTCTGATCTGCATGATTTTGATATCTGTCCGATTCTGTTCTGGTTTCTGTATGGATTTGGTTTGAAGTGTTTGGTTGTGGATTCTGAAAGTTTTGATTGGAGGTTTGTCGCTTTGCTGAGCTGTTGAGCTCACCCTTGTTTTTTGGTGGTTTTCAGGTTCTGGGAAAGGGAATGAGGTCTTGGACTAGAGTTCAGAGTTTGATATGTAGGTATAATTTTGTACTTTTGATTTTTGTACAGACATGGCTCTTCTGCTATGTTTCTTTCTGTCTAAGCCATGGTCTGTAGTTGTAGATTATTGTTTTGAGGAAAAGAAAGAAAAATATAGATACTTTGTTCCGCTGCATTTGATGTTTCATAGTGGCTCTGTGTGTCTGTTTTTGAGTTGAAATGTTTGGAAGAATCAGTTTAATCGGGTCGTGACAGCCATTCCGCCCTCCATTTGCATACCTTTCCAAGGAAGAAAGGAGAGAAAAGGATAGGAAATGGAGAGAGAGAGAGAGAGAGAGAGAGAGAGGAGAGAGAGAGAGAGAGAGAGAGAGATGAGCATTTTCATTCGTTAGTTCTCTTTAGAGATTTTTTTTTCATGGTATCTGAATCATATCTTAATTTTTAGTGATTTTATAATACATGATTCTAATATTTCCAAAATTTATAAAAAAATATATTTATTTTTTCTCATTTATCAAACTAACTTTCATTATATAACTTTTTTTTATATGATAGATATAACTCTTATTAGCATTCTGATTGTAATATTATTGATTTTCACTAGGTAAATTGATAGTTATGATTTTCTAAAGCTAATTAATAATATATATATATTTGTGTATTTCATTGATTATTATATTTCATATATAATATTGAATTGCATATAAAAATAATAATATGGCGGATATATTATAAATGTGGCATTTGCTTATAGGAAAGAAAGACTGACTATGAGTATTATAATTAAGATGAGTCGACTATTAAAACATAATATCATGTACAAGAGGGTGAGCCGACGGGCTTTCCTTTAGATAAAATGTTTGTAGTGTAATCAAGGATGTTTACTCTATAATCAATTGATTGATTATGCCGACGAATAGAGAGTAGGGGTGTCAACTTTTGACCCGACCCGAAAATCCGACCCGGACCCGACCCGGAAAATCCGGGTTGAACCCGACCCGTTTGATAAACGGGTCGTGTTCGGGTTCGTAGATTTGACCCGTTTGATTAAACGGGTCGGGTCGGGTTGACCCGGCGGGTTGCCGGGTCAACCTGACAACCCGTTTAATTTAAAAAAAATTGAAATTTCCCACCCGGCTGCCCGCTGCCCCAGCCCGCGTGCCCGCTGCCCGCCTGCCCAGCGCTGCCGCGTGCCGTGCTTCGCGCCTTCGCCTGCTGCGTGCTGCTTTGCCTGCTGCGTGTCGCGCTTCACCCAATTGCCCGCGCTTCGCCCAATCGCCCACGCTTCGCCCAATCGCCCGCGTGCCGCTTCGCTGCCGCTGTTGCCGCGTTTCGCCCGCGCTGCCGCTGCCCGCTGCCACGCCGTCCGCGCTGTCGCTGCCGCGCCGTTCAGCTGCCGAATCGCGTGCCGCGCCGTTCAGCTCGCGACACTACCGAGTCGAGGGGTCGTGTCGGGTCAACCCGGCAACCCGGCCGGGTCGGGTCCGGGTTGAAATGTCCGACCCGTTTGCAAAAACGGGTCGGGTTCGGGTTGACCCGTTTAGATCCGGGTCGGGTCGGGTTCGACCCGAACCCGACGGGTTGACCCGAATTGACACCCCTAATAGAGAGTGTCAACTCTTCATTTATTTATTAAAAACTCGTTAAAATAAATTATTAATAAAAATAATTGAACGATGCAATTAACAAATAATAAAGGATTGATATGATCGGCGACTAACATATAAAAGGATGGAAAACGTCATTTCAAAAGCTGTATGTCCTACCTTGATAGTCATAATTATACAACGTTTGTATTTACATAATAGCATATTAATTGATTGAGTTGATTGATAAATAAAACCGATAGAAGTAGCATTGAAATTGATATAATATGATAGATATATTAATAGATGCTGAAAGACATATTGATAAGCATGTTGATAGACATATTGTGAAAGCTAGTCTTTCTTTTGTTTTCCTTCCAGGTTCGTCCGGACGAAGTGGAGTTCGTCCGGGACGATCAGTTAAAAATTTGGTGACAGAGAGCTTCGTCCCAAGACAAAGGTATGTTCGTCCGTACAAAATTTGTCCAGAGAGCATCGTTCAGAAAAAAAAATTAATTTTTGTCTGGACGATTGGAATCCAGAGGAGATTGTCCCGGGACGATCGGGGCATCATCTTGGACGATCCTGTTTGATAAATATCTGATTTGAGATATTTTTGAAGGAAGAGAAAGATGAGGAGAGAGAAAAACGAAGGAAGAGGAAGAAAAAGTGGATTTTGCGCGACTTTGGTCCATTTTCGTCCGTCGCCGTAGTTAGGAAAGTTGATCAACTCAAGGTAAGGCACATTATGCCTTTCTCAAATTTCAGAAATGTGGTTTTTGACGGATTTCTTGTTTCGATTTCGTTTCTGTTAGCCTAAAAGTGATTTATCTTTGTATCGACGACTTTTACGGCCGCGTAACTTTTGGTATGTTGTAGAGATGATGTTTTTGCAAGTTTTGAGTATTTTCTGGAAAGTTTTCACCTGGTAGTTTGAATTATGTGGAGTTTTTATCGAATAAAAAATTATCTCGATGTTGGAAAATATTGCTTCAATACAATGAAAGTCTTGAAATGATGTTTTCTACGATCTCTGATAATTTGATAATTTTCTGAAACTGTGAATTTTGTTTTGTTGAATTTCCGTTGTCTGCCGTTATACTCTCCGACGATATTCTGATACGAATCTGATTTCTCTGAATCTGATGTGATTTGATGTTCGATGTGGAGAAACATCTTGTCGTAAGCATATTCTACGACCGATTTTAATAGTTACAATTTTTTGTTATACTTAGTTTAATGATTAGTTTTTGGACACCCAAATCGATCTCAATGATCCGGCTATGATCAAATTCGATATAGAAATAATCGTCATAAATGTTCTTTAATGTTCTAGATAGAATTTCATTATAAAATAAAATGATATTACATCAAACCCACTTACAAATAAAAAGAATATTATCATTTAACTACAACTAAAATCTAATGGTAATATTATTTTAAGAGCACTAAGCCAAATATATTCTTAGTTGTAATGATCAACTTCAATTATTTAGGCATATTTATGACAACTTATGCTCTCTTTTCTTTCAAATATTTAGATTAATTAAGATAAATTCATACACACATCACATACATAAGACTTATGCTTCGTTTGAGACAACTTTCTTGATGATTTAAGAAGCAGCAAGAAAGCCATCTCAAAAGAAGCCATAATCAAAAAACTCTTTGTTAATAGTCCAAGCTTTCAATTAAGAAATTAAAATGTGTTGCTTCTTAAATTCTCCTTTATTGCATCTCCAGCTCTTCAGAGTTGTTGCACCGGCTGGACCACTGGCCATTCTAGAAAATCAAACACGTGCTTCTTTCTTCCAATAAATTTCAAGTTCATCCAAATGGTTCACGTGCTTTATAATAAGAACAGTCTTCAAAGACAAATAGGAGGAAGAAGAGAGGAACCAACGCAATATCGCATTACTTGAAAAAAGAATATAAAAATAATAGAGAGGGAAGAATAGAACCACTTTTTCTCCTTCAGTAGAGCCAGAGAGAGAGAGAGAGAGAGAGAGAGAGGGGGCTGGAGATGGAGGAGAACCACCGAAGAGCAAAGGAGAAATCAAGCTTTGCAGTGACTTGCAGTTTACTTAGCCAGTTTCTTAAGGAGACTCGCAGTCATGGCGACCTGCAGGGGATCGATAGGCTTTATCAGCAACAGGAGAAGGCAAAAGGTAAGATTTTTACTTTAAAAAGTGGAGAAATTTTGAGTTTTTTTTTTTTCTTTTATTTTTGTTCTTTGACTGAATTTATGCTGCTCTCGGTGAGGATTGGAATGATAGAGGTGTATTTTTAATCTTTGAGAGTTCATCTGCTTTTCGTTGTATTTATAATTTTTTCCCATTTAAAAAAAAAAGAAAAACTGATTTTTTTGCTTGTTCAGAGTTAGAAACAGAATCATTTCTGATAGCCTTCAAAATAAAAAGAAGAAGAAGAATTTCTTAATTCCCTTTTTTAACGTTGTAAAATTTCTTAATTTCAGGAATATTACTTCTAATTTTTTTCTTAAATTTTAGATTTTTATCAACTGCCAACAACGATGAATCTGTTTCCGGGCTCAGATGTATCAGCCAAAACCCGAAATAACTTCAACTCAGAGGAGTTTTCGGAACAAAACGCTACGATATTTGTGGATCCCTCTACTGAAGACACAGGCAAAGCTTCAAAGCAAGGCGAACAAAAGTACATTATTTTAATTTGAATTAAAGCTTGTTAAATTATTTTTTCATAAGGATTTAATTTTATCAGGAGTTTCTAAAAACCTCTTTTTTATATATAATTTAGAAGGGAGAAGGAGAAGAATGGTCTGTTAACCATATTTTACGATGGGAAAGTGATGATCTTCGACAATTTTCCGGCCATGAAAGCTAAGGACTTGATGGAAATGGCAAGCAAAGGGATGGTCTTCCATCCTCAATCTGTCAACGTTAACTCCGCCAACACCGGAACTACGGCGGCTCCACCGTTGCCGCCGGAGGCTAGAGCTTCTGGTAAATCTCCTTTCCTATTCACTTTCTTGTTCTATTTCAAGGCGGATCTATGATCTAAGATCTAAGATCTTAGACTAGAGAAGAGATTAATTTCTTAGAGAATTCTAATAAAACTATTCAACTAAATAGCTTTCTATTTATAGATGAGGATCAAAATCAAAATTTCATAATTGGATTCAAAGTAAAATTAGATAGAAAATGCATTGGCTGAGTTTGTTGTGTAGTGAGTGAGTGAGGGCTAAAGTCAGCTTTTTGGTCGGGAGAATGGCGGAGTAGCTCCGATCTGAGGATGAGTATTTCTTTTGGAAGGTGAGCGGTTAGGGAAATCGTGCCCTTTGGTTGGGAAGCAATGCCAAGCGCTTAGAATGAGTAACCTTAGTAAGTTCTCTTGGCGTGGACACCTACTTTGTTGACAAGCACTTTAGGGAAGTTGCCAAGTTCTTTGAATGAAATTTTTTTATTTTTTTTTACATTTAGTTCAATTAAGGCAAATTCATATACACGTCACATACGTAAGACTCGAATCCAAGACCTCTTAGTTGGTTGTCAAAGCTCCCAACCAACAATCTAAATAGAGTTGCATTGAATGAATAAACTTAATCAATGTGCAACTTAGTACTGAGGGCGTCTCCAGCCGAATTCTAAAATACTGTAAGGCGTAGCTGGTTTGCTCCATTCGAACGGTAAAAAAATAACTAATCGGTGGAGGGTGAATAGTGGCGTTGCACTGTTTACCTACGCGATTTTTCTGTCTCAACCAGATTTGTCGAAGAAACGCGTTAATAGGAGAAAGACGGTTACCTTCGCAAAAACGCACAAAATGTAGTTCGATTGAAGATTAATCACGAGCTTCACTGCATTTTGGAGTAAAAATAAGATTTTTGGTTGGAGATGCCTCGAGGATATAGAGTTATAGCTTATTTTTATGCAACTTTTTAGATCAAGTGTAGTTTTGAAAGACTCTGGGTTACACAGCTCATCTTAGTTTTAACTACCAACCAATAAATATTAGATTCGAAGCTTGCGTATGTGATATGTGTGTGAATTTGTCTTAATTAACTCAAAAGTCCTAAAAAATAAAAACTATGGATTTTTAGTTATTTTATAATGTGAATTTTAAGTTATAAGCATATCAAATAGATTCTTTACTAATGATTTTTTAAATTGGATTCAAATCCTCAAAATGACTTGATTCACCTAACTCAACACATTTTTTTTTTTTATTGTATTTTCCTTTTCTTCTTTTTTTTTTATCTCTCCCTCAAATTGTACTGTTTTCTTGATTATTATTAATATAATAAAGTGCGGGCTCAGGGGCGGTTGAGGCGACACACCAGCAACACGTCACAAGGACCATCCAATAGCACCTCGAAGCTACTCGAAAAGAAGCCACAGCTATGGTTGCCACAAGCACGGCGCAATGATGTGGCCCCAACCCATCATTGCCCAAATACGACGCAAAACCATCTGACTGAACCAACCTCCACAGTAAGCCAAAAACCATAGAAAACAGAAACAGACTAACGGCGACGGCGGCCCCGACCACGACCGCGGGCCCTGCCCCGACAAGCAACCACAGAAACAGGCCTAACATTAACAAGATTAAAGTCAAACCCAGGATCTGAACCACCACAGATTTCCGGCGACGGCATGAATTCATCATCAGAATCAGAAACCAATTCCCCCTCAGACGACTCCAGCCAATTCAAATTGTTACGAACATTCGATCCCGAAGCAACACCCAAAAAATTTCCAGCAAAATGCGAATCAACAACATTAACCGGAACATCAACTAAAGAATTAATTACCTCATTACATTTAGGATCAACAGCTAAAATAAGTTCCGGAGAAATAACAGCAGGAGAAATCCCCACCAAATCAGCCACATTAACAGCCTCAACACAATTAGGTAATAAAACAGGAGGAACAAAAGGAGGAGCATAAGGAGATAAAGCACAACTAACTTCATTCTCCATCCCACCAACTCCACCAATAACAGTGTCAACATCAAGCCCAACAACCACCTCAGTCTCATTAATTCCACCAACAATAATAGAAACACCAGCTTTGGTCGATAGGAGCAAACCGACCATCAATAACAGGCAGAGCAACTTGCTCAGCACCATCCATATTACTAATAATAGGAATTTCACAATCAATAGCATCTCTAGCTAAAGAAGCATCATCCACATTACCCAAAACATTACATTCACGAGAGAGAACATGATCAACAGAAGTAATAGGTTCTTTGAAAAAATTTGCAGCTATAGGCTCAGCCGTGGGGGGTTTAGAACTCCGGTTAGGACAATCCATTTTTTTGTGACCTAAAGTTTTACATGAAGAGCAAAAACCAGGCATGCATTCACAGACAACCTTCTGGACATACCCCAATTTTTCCGGCCCTAACCAAATAGAATCGGGGTAGGTTTTGGTAACATCTAATTCGACTAAAATACGAGCTACAGAAGGTCTAGATCCAGTTGCAGTGGCATTATCAGTTTGTATCGGTCTACCAAAAATGGAACCCAAACCGAACAAAATGCGAGAAGAGAAAAGGTGAGGACGTAAACCAGGGAAAGACAACCAAACAGGCACAACCGGTGATTCCTCAGAGAGATCAAGAACAGGGGACCATTTAATAACTTTCATGAAACACCCAAAAACCAAGTAAGATCTATGAGCAAAAACCCTTGCATAATCCAAATCATTATGAAGCTTTATCAAAACATTCGTTTGATCTAAAAGAGTGACCGAAAATTCTCCCGATAATTTCAAACCGAAAAAAAATTTACGTATAGAGTCTAAAGTGGGGCGTTTGAGAGGAAATCTCCCAACCAAAGCAAATTTAAAAGGTTTAGCAAGATGAAGAAATTCCTCTTCCGAGAACCATAAAGATGGCATACCTCGGTTCGAAGATATGCGGAAATCCGGAAAAGAGAAAATGGAATCACTAGATAAAGCATCCCTAAATGATTTAGGTTGCATACCAGCGAGAAATCCAGGATCCAATAGCTTTTTCGCCATAGCAAAACCCCCCCGACGGCAGGAGGCGGAAGAAGATGAAGGCGGCGGGCTAAGCCCGAAGGGGGCGAAACCCTAGCAGACGCATGAGATACCTAACTCAACACATGTGGGTGTATACAAGCCAATTTCAATTTATAAAAGATTGCTTATATGCAACTCACCTTGGTCTATTGGTTGGGACCTTTGGTTACCAACCAAAAGGTCTTGAGTTTGAGTCTTGCGTATATCATTTGTGTGTGAGTTTGTCTTAGGCTTCGTTTGAGACGGCTTTCTTACTACTACTTAAAGCAGCTTTAATTTTTAGTACAAAAATTTTAATTTTTATATTAAAAAATTATTTTAAAAAGCAGTTAAAAAGCTACACCAAATGAAACCTTAATTAGCCTTTATGCAAATTATTATTATTATTGAAGTACACTGAACTTTAGTATAAGATAAATTAGAAATATTAAGTTAAATTAATGTCAAATTTCAATTATATTTCCTAATTGATTATTTATTTTCAATTGAATTCTAATCATTTCTCAAATCTTTTGTGGCAGATCTGTCCATGCCTATTGCAAGGAGGGCTTCTCTTCATAGATTCCTGGAGAAGAGAAAGGATCGGTAAGTAATAAGATTCACAAGCTTATAATCAATTAGTATGTATTAATGATTAATTCTATAATGTTCTACCCATAAATTATTTTTTCTGACATACTAAATTAATATTAAGATTATTAAAATTTAATCTCTATTTTCTTAAATTTTTTACCATCAGCATTTCAATCTGACTTCTAAGTTTGTGAGTTATATATATATATATATATATATATATATTTTAAGAAAAAAATCTACGTTTGCATTTTGTGGGTGGAAATGAGAAAAATAACATTAATATTTGTGTTCTTAATAGATATGTTTGCCTACAGTTTTTCAAGTTTTGAAATCCTTACAAAGCTATTTGTGAACAAATTTAAGTTTTGTTTGGGGGCAACTTAGATTTTGTTTGGGAAAGCTTTCTTATTGCTTCTTAAAGCAGTTTTTTAGTATAAAATATTAAATTTTATACTTAAAAGTTACTTTAAGAAACAATAAGAAAGTTGTCTCAAACAAAGCATTAAGCTTTTTCTATTTTTTTACTTTTAAAAGCTTCTTTCTCAATCGCAGTTTTATAAATGCTTCTTCAAAAATGAATTTTTAAAGACAAATTAAAAAAAAGGTAAAAAAACTATCTTCAAAACATATATTATTTTTTATTAACTACTTTCTCACCATAGAAGCAGTCCTAGCTCTTCCAAATGAGAAATTATTCCGTGCGGAGTACGGACAGAAAATTGTGTATCAAATTTTGTACACAGTGTGTACACTTACATGTTCGGACGGTTGTTCACATCCAAATTCCGCACGAATTAATTTCTACATCCAAACAAAGCTTTAGTATCATTGAAAATCTCATATAAACATTTCAATAGCCAATAATGGCTAATTAATAACCACTGCTATATCACACTTACAGATTAGTAAATATCATTATATATGATTGCATAATAATTAGCAGTGTCATATACATCTTTGTTCTATATAAGAGAAGAACATATTCGATTAATGTGCTAATTGATTTGTCTTTATGAATTAACACTGTTAACACATGTAATGATGTATAAATTCTGATTACTCTTATTATTTAATTTTATTTTTATTGAATTTATTTTATTTTAAAATACAGGATAAATAGCAATGCACCTTATACAGTCAAGGGCTTGCCACAAATGGAACCAACATCAGAAATGAAGCCAGAGAAGAACCTATCATGGCTTGCATTGGGCCACAACTCAAGCTTCAGTTCAGACTGACATAAAATTTGGATAGCCTTAAGACAATTAATGATGATTTGGTCATTAAAATATTGTATCATTTGTTTGAAATTTGGTATAATGTAAGACTTCGTTTAGAACGGCATTCTTACTGTTTCTTAAAATAGCTTTTTAGTACAAAAATTAAAAATTTATACTAAAAAGCTGCTTTAGAAAGTAATAAGAAAGACGTTCTAAATGAAGCTTAAAACGGCTTTTTAATATAAAATTGTTTTAGAAAGCAGCAAAATTTTTTTTTTTTTCTCAATAGTTTGTGTTTCTATGTTTTTTCGTGTAGTTTAGAACTTATTGGAAGTTAAAGAAGTTTGTTTCTCTTTGGGATATAAATGTGTGTGTTCAAGATTATCTTGAATGTTATTTACTACATCAACTTTTAAAAAAATAAATTTTCATGCAAAAATTTTACGACCACTTTTATTAAAAGCCATAGGCATCCCAATTAAATAGGCCCTTAAGCTTGGTTTCAGAGGAAATTTTTTACTGATTCTTAAAGCAATTTTCTAGAAAAAAATGTTAAACCGTAAAAACTTCTTAAGATGAGGATTAAATAAAGCTTAATTTAAGTTCATCCCTTT
Organism: Dendrobium huoshanense; assembly: GCA_016618105.1. NCBI lineage: Eukaryota > Viridiplantae > Streptophyta > Magnoliopsida > Asparagales > Orchidaceae > Dendrobium > Dendrobium huoshanense. The sequence continues at coordinate 42,524,907 of CM028350.1, read as the reverse complement.
ATTAATAAGAAGGAATATTTTGAATATTGAATTGCAAAAGCGCAAGAAGAATATTATAGTATGTCTTCCTTCTTCATTGGTCCAAGTAAAGCAGTGCCACACCCACCGCTGTTTGTCCGGGTGGTGAAGAGCCGGTTGGGCAAAGCCCAGGTCCTTGGTTCAAATCCCTTGACAAGCAGTGAAAGCCTTAAGTGTTGATATGTGTAAATTGGTGTGGGTTGCATGTTAGGTTGACCGGGTTTTTCACTGACCTAAGGACAGTGCTTCCTTGTCAAAAAAAAAAAAAAAGTTGTTCCACAAAACCTTTTTTTTTTCATTTTTTTTTTCTCTACTGTTGACCATGACCTTTTAGCAGGTTGAGAAAGATGATGGGATCCGGTGCACTGATGTTGATATGGTCTCATCATTTAGTGTAGTCACCCTTAAAGGGTTTGAGGACTTCCCAAGGGAAGAGTAAGATGACAACAAAGGACTTTTTTTTAATGTAATATTGATAATATTTTTTTTTTAAATGCTAATTATCTTTTTTATTTTTATATCTATGTTATAAATCTCTATATTTTATATAAATTGCGTTAAATTTTATTATTTTATTTTCAGCATTGTTAAGTGCTGAAAATTTACTTCGATAAAATGTGTTTAATGTTTTAACTTTGGACAAAAATTTTGCGGGCATAGAAAAAGTTGTAGAGACTAGAAATTTTTTAAGTAGGAAATCTGAATGGTAGAAAAACTATAAGGCTTGACCTAGTTGTAATAATAAATTAAAGAATAGGATATACAAAAAAATCCAATTAAAATATTTGGTACCATATCAATTTTCACGCCCGCTTCCTTTTCCTCTACTAGGGTCTTTTCCCTGGGCTTTGCCGGGGTTCCCCCCGCCCCGCTTGGGCTTCCCCCTTGCTGGCGCCGATGATCTCGGTGATTTTAAGGGAAGTGCTCTCTTCTTCTCCATGTGTTTTATTTGTTTTGGTGTTTTCTAGCTTGTTTTTTGGTCTCCTTCTACAGTGTATGTCGGAATGGCACCGAATTGGTTGTGCGACCCTAATTTTTTAGGGGGTTTGTCTCATTCATGCTCGTTTTTGGAGGCGCTTGCTGGTTCTAATTCAAATTCCTCTTTTCCGGAACTGCGGACCTCTACTTTCCGTGGATTGCCCTCTTTTTGGATTTCTGACCATGACATCAAAGACTTATCTATCTCTTTTCAATTTTTCTTAGTTGGATTCTTCACTTTTAAGCGGCCCTCTCTTTATTCAATTCGTAAGTTTTTCTTTAACCTAAAGCTAAACGGTGAAGTTTCGGTTACCTTGTTTGACCCATCACATATTCTGATTAAATTAGCTAATGATCTGATTATTGTATGATATTTTGTCATAGATCCTACCTTATTTTCAATTGTTATATGAAATTAACAAAATTGTCTCCCAACTTGGATGTTGGTGTTGAGTCGCATGTCATCCCAATTTGGGTCTCTTTTTCGCAACTACATCCCCATCTTTATACACCTCGTATCTTCATGGGCTGGGAGCTATTTTTGATAAACCTCTGAAAATTGATGCGGCTACTTCTGCGGGATCCCGACCTTCCGTGGCTCGTGTGTTGGTGGAGCTTGATATAACTAAATCCTATCCAAAATAGGTTTGGGGTATGTGCAGGATGTTGTTTTGGATGAAAGTTTGGAAACTGGCTCGCTGGATACTGTTGTTAGAAATTGTATACATAAATCTAAGAAGAAATGATTTCTTGTGCCTATTTTCGTGGTTTGTGGTTTTTGGCTTCTATCAATTTTTTGCTGTCGTTGTTGTTTTGGATCTGGACTATGAGGAAATAGTCATTTTGCATGCACCTGTGATGGCTAGGGTTGGGCAACCGTGGTGGTCTGTTGTTTGCTACTTGTGTTTGATTTCTTGGCTAATTTAGGATCCTCACTGGATGGCCCATCCCTAGAAATTGGGTGTCAGTCTTAGTCCGTGTAGATCCGTTTCTGAATTTTGTTTTTCATTGATTGTATCTCTCATGATGTGGCCCTGTCGTGGGTTTGTGGTGCATCATTTGCTTTTATTAATAATATTTTCTTTCTGTTAAAAAAAGGATATACAAAAATTTTCTCTTCCTCAAAATTTAAGAAGGAATTCTATAGGAAATAATTGAGAAATTTTTATTGTATTGATTATATAATTCAAATGGCCCTTGACGGTTCAATTATAAACCTAACAACAATTATAGATCTTGACAGATGTCTGAAGATGATGGCGGTGACTGTTGGAGGTGGTCATTGATTGTGATAGTTCAAAAATGTATATTTCAGCTTTTCAATCTCCCTTTCTCTAGAGAATGGTGTCATTTGTATATCATTTATTTATAGGATGAGAGTATGAGACTTTGATAAATTTGAGTAGACTCCAGAGCACTATATCTTATGGTCCATATTCATCCCATGGATTACATATCTTTTATCAAACATTAAAATATATTAACAATGTTAGAATTGCGCGATCTTAAAATCATTAGATTCCTCTCATTGACTAGCTCAATTTGATTATAAGCATGTTATAATTAGAAGTCATTTGATCAATCAATTTATATTTAGAAAATTTCAAATATAATTCAAATGCCTAATTTGAGCTCATTTGAAGCCTGATCAGATCATTTGTGTCATCACTAGGTTCGTCTAATTGAGATGTCAAGTTCAACCATAAATTAGCCAAAATTAAATTTTAAATCATCCTAAATTTAATTCCAAAAATTTTCAATTCATATATTATTTCAGGATTTGTGACAATCATATTAAATTTTAAATCATCCTAAATTTAATTCCGGAAATCTTATGTTTTTCAGTGTATTTAACTAACTAATATTATATATTTATGTATTTAAAAATAAAGTTTTTAATTATGTAATATATATATATATTATATATATATATATATATATATATATATATATATGAATAACTAATATAGCATGAATTAAGGAAGTGGGTAGATATTTATTATAATAATATAACTACTTATTTAAATTTATATTATATACTAAATTTCATAAAATATATAATGTTAAAATTTTCATTAAACTTATAAATTACATTACAAAAATTCCATTCAACTAATGTGTAATGTAATTTCCTAATTTGTAGGTATTTAATGAAATTTTTAATAAATACCTAATATAGCATGAATTAAAAAAATGAGTAGATATTTATTCTAATATTTTAAATACTTATTTAAATCTATGTTATTTACTAAAATTTATATAATATATAATGTTAAATTTTTATTTTAAAAAACTATATTAACCCTATAATAATTCTAAAAAAAATCTACTCATTATAGAATTAATAATTGTAATATATATATATATATATATATATATATATATATATATATAGATTTATTATCAAATTTTTTTTGTATTTGTTGTAAGTGATAATATTAAATGTAAGCCTTTGTAATGGTGTTATATTTAAATTGTTAGTAAACTTAAGTTCACTCATAAAAATATTTTTATTTTATATAAATTAATTTTATATAAACATTATTATTATATTATATTTTATATATGATTATAAATCCTAATTCTTTTTTACTTGAATTAGAATTATTAGTGGGATAACATTAACCTTTTAATGAAAATGTTAACATTATATATTATATAAATTTTAGTATGTAATATAAATTTAACTAAATAGTTAAAATATTACAATAAGTATCCTATAATTTCTATAATTCATACTATATTATTTACTTATATCAATAAATCTAATCTACAATATACATATAATATGTAATATATTACATTTATTTCATAATAAAAATCTTTAGTTTTAAATGCATAAATATTAAATATAAGTTAGTTAAATAAATTGAGCTAGATAAGATTTTGATTTAATATGTAAAATAGCAAATTGTATATTTTAGAATATTAACTTAAAAATTCGGTCCAAACAAAATGCGGGAAATCATTTTCCACATTCAACAGAATGTGGAAAATAGTTTTCCGCATTCCATGGGAAAAATAGTTTTTCACATCCTATTGAATGTGAAAATGAATTCCTGTATTAATTTTCCGCATTCTTAAAAATAAAAAAACTATTTCACTTATTCAGCATGTGAAAATTGATTTTGCACATTTGCAAAAAATATCTCTCAAAAATGTTTCTTTCACTTAATTAAATTAGCAAAGTGCTCTTTTTTATAAAGTTGCCTTTCTCCTATGCCAAAATTGAAAATGATTGCTTGACGTCTTGAACCTTCCTGTGAGAAGCCTGTGTTCAAAGTCCAAATTGGCATGCTTTATTGCTTCATAGGAACTTTCCAAGAAGAAAAGCTTTGAAACTTTTGGCCTTTTGAGAGTATTATTCAAAACTTGGAGGAGAAATTGGAAAAGATCTGATAGAGACAGAGTGGCACAGAAGGCAGATTTTTATTAGATTTTATGTCACATCTCGGATTTGTAAGATACGTATGAGATATGGAAAAGAAAGACATTTAAATTTCAACTCATAATATAATCTCAATAGTCAAAATTAAATAAATTGATTTTGTAACTTTTAAAAAATATTAATAAATAATAAGAAAGAAAGAAATATATGTGATATTAGAGTATTTATATGTATAATTGAGGAAGAAAATAATAATGGTTTTCCCATATGAAATTAATATTTTTGTGAGTAAAATTATAAATATTTGCTCTTCGCTCAAATGGAGAAGATGAGCTTATAAATTATTGGACTCAAGTTTGATATATTACCCCACCAGGATTAGTTGGGTTGATGGGCGAGCATGATTGGGAACCCCAAACTTATGTTTGAATTCCCTCTCATGCGGCACTACCTCTTAAATGGGGAGAAAATAACTGCGGATCATGCACTTGTGCATTTGGTTGCTAGTAGGCTTGCTGATGTATTATTTATGCCGCTAAGTGCCTCCTAAGGAGGGTGACATGAGGGGGTAGATACCCCCTATTTATTTATTTATTTATTTATTTGATATATTTTAATTATAGTAAAATTTGCTCTAAAAGTAATGAAGAGTGATGATAGTGATCATACAATATCAATAAAAAACATGAGGATAGATTGACGGTGGTCAACCCACGTCAATTGGATGATGAAAATTAAACGAAGGTGGATGAGTGACATCGAATGGGCGAAGACAATCGTGCAATGGTATTAAGGTGATGTTGAATGGCCTATGATAGCTAAGTGGCGGTGGTCAATAGTATTGAGATGATGACAACAGCTGATGATAATCATTGACATCAAACATTTGGTAGAACTATATGATTTTTAATATCTCAAAGCTCTATGCAATCTCAGGTTTAGGTCCAAACTCTCCCTTATGTGAAGATTCGGAAGCTCATTTATAATTTTCGATGTAGTATTCTACTTATTTTTGCTTGACATATTAAAACACTCCATTATATAGCCTGTGCTGATTTCATTAATTTTAAATCATTTTTATAGCATTTAAATGCGTTGATAACATTAGAATCAAGTGATCTTGAACTTGCTAGATTTCTTTTATGGAGATATAAGTTTTGAATATAAACAAATAAAAAATGGAGTCCATTATTAATGTCTCAAAGTTTCCAACAAATCACTTTTAGTATTGTTGGACTCAAATCTTTGTGTTGTTGTGTAATAGTCCAAACTCTTAACTATTGAGATATTGTCCGTTTTGACCTAAACACCTCACGGTTTTCTTCTGTTGGTGTAACTTTCTAGTAAGCACCCATCCCAAAATGCTCTGAGATGAGCATGCTTAATTGTGAAATTTCTTAAATGGAATTCCAACCATTACATCAAAAGATGTCTCAATGTTTAAGAGTTTAGCTTCTTTTTAATTAAGGGAATTCACATGTTGGCCATCAGCCATGTCTTACCAGAATATTTAATTTGACTATAAATTTGGTCAAATCAAAACTCAGATGATCACTTTTAATGTCAATGAGAAGATCTTACCAAGATGCAATTATTTCAGGCATCACTTACCACTTTATTAACCAAAATCTGTCACAAATTGACTTTCCTTATTGTACTATATTCTTTGCAGTCTTATTTCTTTTAAAATCTCACTTATTATGTGTAGAAGACAGAGCTTTCTTTGTATTGGTTGCCGTTTGAATTAATATATGCAATACACAACTTGTAGCTCTCAAAATTGGGTACTTATATCTACACTTTAATTCCAAATGATTAAACCATTTTTTATAATTAAATGTGTTAGTATGATGATTATAAGAATATTATTATCTTATTTTATTTCAAAAAGAAAAATATTTATGATACTAAAATTATAATGTTTAAAGATGAGGTCATAGCAATATTAATCACTTATGCTTAATATTTCTTATAGAAATCTATAGTATTTATTTTGATTGAAACAATTTTTGAATCAAAATGTTCTAGTCAAAATTTGGTCATAAATCTAAATGGTATTGAATTTATTTCAAAGTACATGTAATATATAAATAAATAATTAAAATAATAATTACACTCATTTAAAAGTAACAACAATAAGCCTTTATCTCACTACGTGGGGTTGGTCACACGAATCCTTTCTCTCCATTGTGTTATGTTAAAAGTCAGATTCTCATTTAAATCTAATAAAAAATATCCGTTCTAATATTTTCTAACCATGTCTTTTTTGGTCTACCTCTATCTTTCTTAACATAAGCAAAATATAATACATCTACTCTCCTAATTGGATTATCAGGAGGTTTATATTTAAGGTGACTCTATCTAATCTTATCTTCCACTGGAGTTACTCCAACCTTTTCACATATACACTCATTTCGTATCTTGTCTTTAAAAGTAAAGCCACTCATTCACCTGAGCATCCTCATCTCTGTAGCACTTAACTTAATATTATGCTTGTCTTTTAATGGCCAACATTCTACAACATAAACATTGCAAGTCTCGCCACCATCTTATAGAATTTTCCCTTAAGTTTGAGGGGACTTTTCTATCACTCAATAAGCCTAATGCATTCCTACACTTCAACCATTAAACTTGAATTCAACTAATAATATTCTCATCTATTCCACCATCACTCTTAACAATAGACCCAATATATCTAAAACGTGTACACTTATTACTGACTTGATCGCCCAAAATCGCAATCCCCCCACTAGATCTATTACAACTAAAACTATACTCCATAAATTTAATTTTAGATCTACACAAACGAAAACTTTAGACTCTAAGGTTAAACTCAACAATTCAAGTTTACCTTCAACTCTCTCTCTCTAGTCTTATCAACAAGAAGAATATCATCAATAAAAAACATACACCAAGGTACAACCTCTTGCAAATGTCTAGTGAGAACATCTATGACTAAAGCAAAAAGATATGGGCTTAAAACTAATCCTTGATTTAATCCAATTGAAATGGGAAAATACTTGGTCAAACCACCTTGTGCTTGAACACAAGTATAACCACATGCATACAAATCCTTAATGACTTGAATACAAGTATTATTAACTCCTTTCTTTTCTAAAACTCTCAATAGCACTTCTCTTGAAACTTTATCATGTATTTTCTCTAAATCAATAAATATCATATGTTAGATCCTGCTTATACCCTTTTTTTTTTAACTGTAACTTCTGCTGGAAAAGCAATATATATTGAACAAAAACCTAATTTTAAATTCTATAAGACAACTGTAACAGAGCAGACACTTCCACAATTCATTAAATTAACACTAAAATTTCTTTTAAACCTTACATTTTTTTCCTCGAGCTTCACTTTACTCCCTTAAGTGTATGAACACTACATTTGAGTCTCTCAAAGCCTCAATTTGTGTTCTTAATTTCTCTGAAACCCAAATTGTAGCAAACAAGCCAATCCAAGTTTGAAGACAAACAGAAATGCAATCCATTCATTCTACTTCTGCTATATTAAAGCCCACAACATAACATTTGTAATGTCATTACAGACTGAAAACAAGTATAGCATGCTGCAAAATCATCTATGGCGATTGGAAACTTCCTTTTCAATGTTGAACATCAACATAAATAAGCATATTTCAATACCTACAAACAGTAAAGCCATCAACATAAATAAGCTCTTATATAAAAAATTCATCCTCTGGAGAAATTATTCTGTGTGGAGACCGGATGCAAAACGTCGTCCGGAGATCAACCAAAAGTGGTACCGAGCCGTAGTATCGAGCACAGAGATGATGTGGCGTATTCTGGTTGATCTCCGGATGACGTTCGACGTCCGTACAAAATAATTAATCCTCCGCCAGTGAGTACAAGAATACATCTCACCGAATCACAAAATCAGTAAAAGCAGAAGCCTTAATATTGTCACTACCATGGATGAGAAGAGTTAAAGGCAATCTTCAATGTGGCTAAAATTTATAGAAAACTAAAGCAGAATTTACTTTTCAGTGTTGGCCCTGAAATCCTTTTTATGAAAAACACATCTCCAAAACAATCTACTAATACTCATTTTAGTTCAGCATAATAGATTGATTGAAACAACAACTGAAATACGTTTGCACAACAAAATCTTCAGAAACAATACAAATCAAACTCAAAGAAAGTGCAAATTAGTTGGAATGTATTTACTGGAAAAATAAGGACTACTTTTTTGCTTACAATTTTCTTGTGTAGATATTAAGGCTTCATTTTTTATAGTTTTTTTACTGTTTCTTAAAGCAGTTTTTTAGTTCTAAAAATTGCTTTAAGAAGCACTAAGAAAGTCATCCAACACGAAGCCAAAGTTAAGCAATCAAACTAGTCTTAACATAATTATTCAAAATAAAAGCAAAAATATAGAAGAAATCAATGAAAAATCAAAACTTGTACTAACTCCCACAATAGCACAAAACACAAGTCAAAATAATGAAGTGTGTTGATTTTTAATGAACTGCATCAAGCATCTAAAATTGCATATATTATTACCGTAATCTTTCTATTCGATGGAGGCTTATGATCAACTTAGTGTCCGCATGCTGCACAGTAGTGATCCTCCGTCATTGTTGTTCCACAATTATAGCAGAATACATGGCCACACCTTCAGGGAAAAATAAGCCTTAAGATTTCTCTGTAAGCCGGTAAGCCCATATTCAACAAATAGAAAATTACAAGTCCTCCCTAATATACATCGCTAGTAGAAGTACTAATTTGCACAGGCTTTCTAGACACCAAAAAATACTTTCTACAACAGTTTAGTCAAAGGGCAAACTGTTCAAAATTTATTAGCATCAACACATTTAAGGTAATTTTGCAAGCATTTTTTGGTTATGCTTGACAGAAATATAATGGAAAAAATGTCAAAAAAATTTAATTAAAAATGAATGAAATATAATAGATTGCCTTTCTAGATTAAGGCTTCTTTAGGGACAACTTCCTTATTGCTTTCTAAAATTAATTTCCAATTTAAAAAATTTTTGTACTAAAACATTGTTTTAGAAAACAGTAAGAAAGCAGTCACAAATGCAGCCTAAATAAAAAAACCTTAAAATGTTAAAAAAAACACAAAAAAAACAAACGGCAGGCTAGCATCACCATTTATAAAGGTCTTCTAGTGATTCTCTTATAACTTTTAAACAATGATCTTAGGCCCTACTAAGGCTTCATTTGGGATAGCTTCTTATTGTTTTTAAAGCAGCTTCTTAGTATATAAGTTTTAATTTTTCTACTAGAAAATTATTTTAAAAAGCAATAAGAAAGCAGTTCCAAACATAGCCTAAAACTTCAAAGTCATAATAGAAGTAAACTAGATGATGTTTCCTTTAATTTCAGTTCAATTTAGTAGGGATATAACTCTTTTAATTATGAAGTTGTTATAAGAAAAATATACTCATTACATACATCTAAAAATGTGCATAATCTAGGCAATGGAAGAACAAATGCTTCTCACATTTAAATAACGATCATCATACTACAAAATTGATGTGGCATCATAATTAAAGATATGCAGCATGAAAAAAAAAAAAAGAAGGCAAGTATTAAAAAAAGTGTTGTAGAGATGTAAAGTTCTCTCATAATCAAGAAAATATTTGAAATGAGCATGCCATTTTTCTTTTCATAATATAATTGTAAGTTGTAACTAAGGCTTCGTTTGGGACGGCTTTCTAATTGATTTTTAAAGCAGCTTTCTAGGTCAAAAATTTAAATTTGTGTACTAAAAATCTGCTTTAAGAAGCAGAAAAAAAAAACCGTCCTAAACTAATTCTAAAAGTTTTTTTTTGGGACATTTAGGCCATTTAAGGCAAACTCACACACACAACGCATACACAAAGACTCGAACCCAAGACCTCTTAGTTAGAAGCCTAAGCTCTCAACCAACAGGCTAAGGTGAGCTGTGTCTAATTCTAAAAGTCACTGAACAACAGCATGAAGCCATCACCTGCACTTCAACGATAAGCAGCCCGACACTTTCTCCACATAAAAGCGGCAAAATGGGCACCTCTTCCAGCCCTGCCTCTTTGCCAATTCCATAAGCATCAAATCTTCCATGTCTATCTCGTTCTTCCCAAGCTTCTGAAAATCCTCACAAGTCAGCTCCGGATGCCATGCCGACTTGCATTTAAAACAGACAAAGCGATTCAGTACGGGCATCCTTCCTTATCCTTCCAAATATCAGTAATCAGAAGAGCAGAGCAATCTTTATACGGGCAATAAAACTTATCTTTGATCAAAGCATTCGACCAACGATCGAACAACTCGCGTGCAAGAACAGGCTTGCACAATTCAGGTTCCAAACTACCATCTTTGCATCCAGGTTGAGGGCAAGCAATCCTTGCCATATTATTTCTTATCTTCATAGAAACATACGTGCCAATGCACATCGAGCAGTACCTATGAGAGCAGCCATTGATGAAGATAAAATCAGATTTTGGCTTGTCTTGCACGCAGATGCCACAGTGTAGATCCACTGTACGCAAATTGCTCATCGCTCAATCTTTGAGGCTTTCTATACTCAGCTAGCACCTGCAAGATACAGGAAAGTTTCTGGGTGAGTAAAAAAATGAACTTTATACGTTTTTCTTAACAGTTTTCTATTCTGGTCACACTGATATTTTGCTTCTATTACAAACTTTGCCGAATTATTAAATGAAAAATCAGGAAAAAAAACCTATAAATGCTTTCCTGTAAGCAATGCTGCAGAAATCCACAAACAGCAGATAGAAGATACAGCTTCATATAGAGGATCATAGTAAGAAAAAACTGAAAACGAAGCGTCTCAGTTAATTCATATTATTCTCATGCACTTCTTTTTGTATGATATGATATAGAAACTATTAACTTAATTATATTATTTTGTAGTACTAAATATGTTGAAAGTTGAAACCGTCTCGGCTGTTGATCTTTTTTATGGTATTAAGTAAGGTGAAGAGCATCAATGGCTGTATTTGAAGAAGATCAAAACGATTTTCGAGCCCTGGTTTCAGTAAATTTTAAGCTTTATCAGTTAATTGGAGTGAAGCATGATCGAGAAAAGAGTGGAGCGAATTTTTTATTGAAAGTTTATAGTTATATATCATTATAAATATTTGTAGTTATTATTTTAGAGTTCTCATTTTATTATAAAACATAAATATAAAAAAATTATTTATTATTCATAATTGAAAAGAGTGTCTTGATGAGATACTGAAAATTTTATTTATTTATATATGCAAAGTTTAGAATTTATTAATCGAAAAAAAAACTCTTTACTTTTTATTTTTTTATTTGTTGTGTATAATAAAGTTCCAAGAAAAGTGAGTTCTAGAAAAAAAAAAAAGTTAATAATGTTCATATTCAAGTCATTAAGGATGTATGTCCAGAAGTCTTTGCTAGTGTTTAAACAGAAGATGATTTGATCAAGTATTTTTATATTGGATTACATTAAGGATCAAATTTAAGCTCATATTTTCTTGGCTTTAGTTTTGGATGTTCTTACTAGACATTTGCATAAGGATATACCTTGGTGTATACTTTTTTCTGATGATATTCTACTTTATGATATGATTGGAAAGGGAATTGATGAAAAACTTGAATTATGATGGCCAATTTTAGAGTAAAGGTTTTCGTTTGAGTAAATCTAAAAGTGAATACATTAAGTATAATTTTAATAGTAATAGATCTAGTGGTGGGATTGTGACATTGGGTGATCAAGTCATTAAAAAGAGTGCATGTTTTAGATATCTTAGGCATGTTGTTCAAAGCGACGGTGAAAAAGATGGGGATATTATTAGTAGAATTCAAGTTGGAGGGTTGAAGTGGAGAAATGCATTCGGTCAATTGAGTGATAGAGAAGTACCCATCAAACTTGAGGACAAATTTTATAAGACTTTGATGAGACATGCAATGTTTTATGGCACAAAATATTGGTCATTAAAAGAGTAGTATAAATTTAAGTAAAATATTATAGAGATGAGGACGCTCAAGTGGATGAGTGGCTTTACACTTAAAGACAAAATATGAAATGAGTATATATGTGAAAATATTGGAGTAACTTCAATGGCAGATAAGATTAGACAGAGTCGCCTTAGATGATTTTATCACATAAAACTTTTCCCTTTTGATGACCCTGTTAGAAGAGATGTATTAAACTCATCTCTTAAGAAAAATAAAAATAGACCTAAAAAGATTTTATTAGAAAACATTATGAAATACTTTTTAATTAGATTTAAATGAAATTTTGATTCTTAATATGACACAATAGGGACAAAGAATTTGTGACTTACCCCGTATAATAGGATGAAGGCTTATTATTGTTATTGTTGTAATAAAAAAAAGCTTCTTCTTATTGATTTCATTGGATATATTTTTATCCTTTTCAAGCAATAAATTAATTTTCATGTTTGCATTTCAAGATAGTCATTGTTTTTTTGTACCTTACATGATAAAGAAAATAGTTTATTTTAAGACATGCCTTGCTTAACTGATGTAATATTATGCTGAAACTATCTTTATTTTTGATAAAGAACATTGAAAGAAACACAAAATGCATATTTAGTTTAGTTTCTCAAATGTTAATTTATTATATATATATATAAATTAATTAGTGTTGCGGGCTAGATTATTAATGATGGTAGAGCGTGTAAATTTTTCATCTTAGTATTGCACGAATATCTATCACATAAATAGGTGATTTATGAGAGAGAGAGAGCGCGCACTAAAACATAATTATGCGTGGAAAACCTGAAGAGGGAAAATATTCCGCTAAATTTGAGTGAATTTTAAATGTTGACCAGTCTCTTGACTTAGGGCATTTGAATTACAATAGTTTGGAGAAGGTCCGATGATGGTTGGTGGGAGGTCTGACGGCGTTCGGACAAAAGTTTGACAATTGGGCAGTGATCTGACGATGGTTGACATCAGGGTGAAAATATGGTAGCGGTTAGCAGCCAAGTGGTGGTCCAACGATAGTCGGGCGGAATTCCGGCAGCCAGGTGGCGGTTTGATGATGGTCAGGCGGAAGTCCAGCGAAGGTCGGCAGCCAGGTGGAAGTTTAGCAACGGTCGGTACGTGGTCCGCCTATGGTTGGGCAGATGTTTGGTCGCGATCAGTGGCCGGGTGACAATCCGATAGCTGGGCGGTGGTTCGATGATGGTCGGGCTGAATTCCGGTGACTGTCAATGGCAAGGGGAAAGTTCGGCGGTGGTCCGACGACAATTGATGGAGGTTCATCGATGGTGGTGTTGGAGCTCTTGACACCTCATAGCTCTCTCCAATCTTTAGCTAAAGGTCCCTTTCAAGTATAGATTTTCGTGAGTGGCACATACCATAAATATGGAGAAGATCTGGAGTAGGATTGGAGTGCTCCATCGGATGACCCGTATTGATTCCCCAGATCATAGAACATTTTTCTAGTTTTTAAGTCCCTTAATAATGTTGGAATTCAACGATCTTGGGCTCGTTGGATTCATCTCATCGAGCCGCTCGATTCAACTATAAAAGTTTCATATTTTGATATCATTTTGTCATCCAATTAATGCTGTGAACCTTCTGAATACTCTTCGGACTCTTGATTTGGACCCAATCGGGCTCGGATCAGGACGATTTTGGGGTCGTTGGGTTTGCCTCGCCGATCCACTCAATTCAACTATAAGCATGACATATTTGGATATCATTGTATCATCTGATTAATGCTTTGAATCTTCTGAATATGCTTCGGACTCTTGATTCAGATCCATTTTGGCTCAGATCAGACCGATTTTGGTGTCGTTGGGTTCATCTCTTTGAGATGTTCATTTTAACTATATGTTTGCTAAAATTGGAGTTCATATGGTCCCAAATTTAATTTCAGAAGCCTTTATCCCACTGTGTCCTTAGTGCTCTATTAAGTGTCAATTTTTTATTTAAATATAATTAAAAAGGATTATTTATAATACTTTCTAAAAAAATCTTTTTAGATCTATATCCATCTTTATTAATATAGGCAGAATCAAACGCTACTCTCCTAATATGGTCATTATGGTCATTGAAAGACTTTATGTTACCAAACCATTTAAGATGACTCTCTATATCTTATCTGCCATTGGACCGACTCCAACATTTTCAAGTCTATGTTTCTTTCACATTATCTCTAAGTAAAGACACTCATCCACTTAAGCATCCTCATCTCTACTACAACACTTAACTTAATTTTATGGTTCTCTTTTAATGATCAGCATTTTGCGTAATAAAGTACTGCAAGTCTCATCATCTTATAACTTTTTTTCTTTGAGGTTCTTTTCTATCGCACAACAAGCCCTAAGAATTCCTCCACTACAACCATCCAACTTGAATTCTACTAGTAATATCCTCATCCATTACTACAATAACAAAATTAAAAAATATGGCCGATGATTTTCCATGCAAATAAGCAGCATTGCAGTAGTAATAGCTTTCAGCAACAGTCTTTTCTCGAGAAGATTTATGTTTGTAATTGTATGTTAAAGAACCAATATTATGTTCCAAGTCTTTCATTCAACTTTGCAAACAATGCACTACAAACTGGAAACAATGCATTGTATTTTGCTTGTTGCTCAAGGCAGCTAAAGGTGAGTACAGGAAACTGAAAGTAGCTCCAGAAGTGCCTAAAATGGCTTCAAAAGAAGATCAGGCTCGTGAGTTGAGAAAACAAAATCATCTTCTAGTTTGCTGAACCTCAAAAAAAGCAAGGATGCCACCTACAAATTATAAACAAATGAAAATGATAGTTTAGATTACAAAATAAATAAACAAGGAAAGTGTGTTAGCTACATAAACAGAAAAATTTATAGATAACTAAAATGACTTGCAAGTTTCAGAGTCGCCCTTAAATCCTTTGCCATGAAAAGCAATGTTTCTAAATCAATCCACTAACCATTCTTTTGGATTGGCATAGCAATTACTTGAAGAACAATAAGTTTGTATTTGAGAAGGCAATTCAATCAAACATAAGTCATAAGCAGTTGGACAATGGAGAGTACAGAAAAATAAGAATTTTTTTCTTGATTATAACATTCTTTTGTACATGTAAAGTAAAACCAAAACGCATCAAAACATGAAATAAACAAGAGTGCCATTATCACAAGCAAATATAAAGAAAATCTGAGGAAAGACAAAAAACAAAGTCAGTTCCGATATGCAGTCTGATTGTTAAGTAATCACCGGCCATTGTTGTTCCTCAATTATATATATTTGAATGATTGACCACACCTTCAAGAGAAAAAAAAAAAAAAGCTTGAGATTTCTTTGTAAAATAAGTTAAAAACAGAAATTTTTAGTCCTTTCTAATAAACATGGCAAGTTTAAGCACCATCTGAAATGAAAATTAAATTAGCATCACCTGCACAGTACGTTCGGGCATCCCGACACCTTCTCCACATAAAAGCCGCAAAACGGACACCTTTTCCAGCCTTTCTCTTTTGCCAGTTCCACAAGCAACAAATCTTCCTTCTCCAAGCAATACTGTCGAAGCTGCTGAACATCCTTACAAGCAAGCTTCGAACAGCATATCGAGTTGCATATACAACAGAAACGTCGGCCACAATACTTATTTTTCATCAATGCATTATACCAATGATCGAACAGATCGCGTTCAAGAACTGGCTTGCACATTTCAGGTGTCAAAGTGCCAACTTTGCATCCAGGATGAGGGCATGCAATCGCGGCCGGATTGTTTCTTATCTTCTGCGTAACATACCTGCCGACGCACTTGGAGCAGTAACCATGTAAGCAGCCTTTATGAGCATGAAATCAGAACCTGACTTGTTCTCCATACAGATGCCGCATTTCTGGGGCTGTCTATAGTTTCTCCACATCTTTCTTTGCAGCTTTCCACACTCAGCTACACCAGCAAGACACAGCAAAGTCTTTTATGTTAAGCAAGGAAAGTAATTTATGTTTTTTTACTGCTCTATTGTGATTGCCCTTATATTTTGTTTCAATCGCAAACTTCGTCAAATTTTATGAAAAACAAAGGAAAAAGTTTTATGCTATCTGCAATTAATCCTACCTTATGCGAGAAAGCCGTAAGCGATACAGAAAACCACAAGAATCAGATAAAAAAAGCAACTTTTTATAGAGGATTAGAAGAAGAATAAATTGAGAAAGGAGCGACGTCTCGATTAACCATGGCAGTACTACTTTCTGGTTTATTTCCAAACTTTGAAGTTTTAACTTAATTATTATCTAGTAGTAAATAAGTTGAAATCATATCGACTACCGTTGATCTTTTTTATGGCCTCAAGGAAGGTGAAGAACATCAATGGTTGAATTTGAAGAAGATCAAAACGATTTCCAATGCCTGGATTAAGTAACTCTTCATGAGTTGATTAAGGGTGAAGCCTGATCGAGAAAAGAGTGGTGCAATTTTATTTCTTTGAAATTTGTAGCGATTTAACGTTACAAATTTTTATAAATAACTTAAATTGTTGAACATGAACCATCTCATAACTCGCCAGGAGCTGGAAGACATCAAGTCATCCATAGAATGTTAGCTACACGCACTTGCAGTATCCATAAGCCACTTGGTAAAGTTGCCTCTGCCTCACCAACCAGCCTATTATAAGATCAACTACAATGTACAGACAATATAGCCTAATCCCTTAAACTTGTTAGAACAAATTGAAGAGAGTTTAAGAAATACTTATTAAGGGAGTGAATTTAGTTCAAAATCAAGAAATTAATGTTAGATTGTGAACTATGTATGATTACATGAAATCTAACGTCAATTTCTTGATTTCAAATTAACATCTCTCACAATAAATAGTATTTTTTAATCTCCCTCAAACTTGCCCTATTAAGTTTAAGGGTTAGATATTAGGTTTCATTTCAGACATCTTTTTTTTACTGCTTCTTAAAGCAATTTTTTAATACAAAAATTAAAAATTTTATACTAAATGAAACCTAAAGCTCCGTTTGGAATATCATTATTTTTAAAATTAGTTTTTTAGAACAAAAATAAAAAAATTTGGCATAAATAAAGCATAAATATTTATAGACCACTAAGGAATTATTATTTAAAAGTGGCATATGATTACTAATTTATGATCAGAGCCTATCAATTTAAATATATAATCATAGCCATTTATTAACGTTCACTATTATTAGATTCTTTTTTTTTTTTAATTATAAGGGTTATGTATTCTACATGGAATATATATATATATATACACATACATACTTAATTTTATTATAATTAGTAAGCTATTTGAGTATAAACACATTTTGAAATGCCTTTTTATTTGTTCAATTTGTTTAGTCATTCCATTAGTCATAATTTCTATCACATTTTACTTGTAATCTTTTAATATTTCATTTATTTATTTTGTAACCAAAAACAAAGATCAATTTTAATGTATAAACAACTTATATTTATTTAACAATATGAGTTTAATTAAATAGTTATTATGATGTATAACTCCAAAGAAAATCATAAATAGCTTTACATATCATTTATAATTTAATTCTAAAAGTAGTTAAATATATAAAATCTATTTAATTTATATTACAATATTAAAAATTATTAGGCTAGTATTACATTAAAAAATCATTAGAATGATTTATCTATTGAATAAAAATTCAAAAAACTTCTTTTTAAATCTTATTATTTTATTTTAGCTACAAAGAAAAAAAATTTACATAAATGGATGATAAATATTATTTTAGTAATTTTCGAAACACTTAAGACATTTTTTACTAGCAATTACTAATTACTGAGGTGCAGCATCATCTTATACAAAAACTTTCTAGTGATTATCTTAATTAGCAATATGAATAATCAATAATCTGATACTGCTAATTCAAACTAAATATGCAAATTGAATAAAAAAATTTATTTGATCGGAACACTTTGATATCCAAATTAAGGGAATTTATTTATTTCATATGAGAAATAAGAACTTTCGGTAAAGTAGTATATTGTTTTTAGTCTTAGGTTTCATTTTGTACGGCTTTATTATTCGTTACTGTTGCTTCAAACAGTTTTTTAATATAAATATTAAAAATTTGCTTTAAGAAAAAATAAGAAAGCAAATGAATAGAGTTTGTCCGTAGAAGAGCAATGGTGCGTTATTAAAATGAGATAATCTCATGCACCCAATTTTTTAAACAGAAAATCAACAAAATATATATTCATCAGCTTAGTGAGCAAAAGCATCACCATACAACATTTCCACATAAAAAAAAAAAGGCATAACGATCACCATTTGCAGCCTTGTTTCTAACCCAGATTCATCAGCTTCTTATCTTCTCTCTCACTCTAATTCTTCCCGAGCTTCTGAAAATTCTCGCAAGTCATCCCTGCATGCCAAGTCGACTTTAATTGAGCACAGAACAGCCTGTGACAATGTGGACACTCAGCCTCTCTAATCACCTCATGGTCGCCTCTTTCATCAGTGAGCAGAGCAAAGCAATCTTTGAACGGACAATAGAACTTATTCTTTATCATGAACACACATAGACTCATACACCAATGATCAAACACCTCGCGTGCAATCATTGGTTTGCATAACAAAGGATCAAAAGTGCCGTTTTTGCATTCTGGAATAGGACAAGCAATCACAGCCATATTCTCTGCCACCTTTGGTGAAACATAACAGCCTACACATCTCGAGCAGAAACAGTGAGAGCAGATTTTGAGGAAGAGTAGATCAGAAAGTGGCTTGTTTTCTTTGCAGATGCCGCAGATAAGCTTACTCTTAGCAGGATTGGAGATATAGGGGACGAGACCTGAGTTGTCTTTTTCTGTTTTCATGGCTTTAGTATGGTTCTTAAAGTGAGATTCTTCTTTTATGTTTCCGGTTTTCTGAAACTTTGCCTGCGAATGTGAAAGAAAATTTGTTTTTGATGAAATGCTTTGAATAGCAAACTCTACTTCTCTTTCGATTGGCAAAGCAAATTAATGAGATTATTCCGGTAATTTACTTGATGAAAAATGAAATAAGAGTAATATTCTAAGAACCTTAATTAAAATAAATATTCAGATTCAAAACTTACCAGAAGAACTTTTCTTATGAGATGGCGGAAGAAATCTCATAAGAAAAGAATGAAAGGTAACAATTACAATGCAATTACAAGCAATAACAACTTAAAAAATTAAATTTGAGTGTAAAAGCATAGCTTCGAGATAGGATTTGATCTCAAAATATCAAAAAATAAATTTCAAAATCCTTACCACTGAAATTAGCTAACTGGACAAACAGCAAAAACTCTATAAGGATAGTGGAAGGTGCAGGCGTTATATAGAGGATTTGAGGAAGCATAAACTGAAAACGAAGCGTCTTAATTAAAGGTGGCTTTACTTTTCTTCGTTAATCTCATCATTTTGAGATTTGTGAAATCAGAGAGAGAGAGAGAGAGAGAGTTGTGATTGAACGAAGCTGTACCGATGAAGAAATCTTGGCTGTTGGCCATTCTAACGGCATTAAGGTGGAAAAGATCAACGGTCGAATTTCAAACGCTGGAAGTAAGGGGGTCGAAACGAATTGGACTGGATTTGAGCTAATTTCAGTTAGCTAGCTAGCTGAGGTAATGCCGAAGCGGCACATCATGAGTCGTCGCATTGGGCAAATGCATGAGCTCAGAATAATTCTGAGAGATTTCTTTGGCTTAATGCAAGGTTAATTAGGGCACAAATAGCAAGAACTAAGCTTGATAATAATTATTTTGTATATTAATAATACGAGTCAAATATTGATTAATATTAAAATCAATACTGACTTCTAACATTTTCCAATTCAGGCGTGCTTATAGTAAATTTAAGTAGTTCGGCGAGATAAATCTAATGAGCTTAAGATCATTTGACTTGACGTCATTAAGGCATTCAAGTGTTTGATAAATAAACTATATTTTTATAAAATTTATTAAAATGTGATTCTCAAGAAGGCGATAAATACGGCTCTATTATGAACGAGTTAAAAAAATGCTATTACATTTTCTTACTATCACCATTTATGACTATCACCAACATGCCACATTTATCTTGTTTAACTATTACGGATTGATTATTAAAACCTATTGAATTATTCATATGTGGACACCTAATTTTTATAATATTTGATACGACAAAAAAAATCGTCTTGATCAAACACAAATCATCAGGCATATTTGAATTAGAATCTTACAAGATAAAATTTGAGACCATCCGAACTTTGATCTCGATAAACTTATAGTCAAATTGAATATCTCGACAAAACAAACCCAACAACACTAAAATTGGTCCAATAAGAGCCTAGACTCAAATCTGTCACAACCCGACCCAATATGATATGATATCACCCATGTTACACTGTATCCCATTATGACAAGACTAACCCCAAAATATGATCAGAGAAGCACTAAACAAATCTTTCAATTTACACATGCAATAGAGCCACTACTGAATACAAATATAAAGTGAAATACTAAATTTTAAAATTATTTTCTACATATTGTCCAAAAACACATATACAATATGAAGTTTATCTAATATAGCACTTGGCAAATAGAAAAACAACTAATGCCCAAGCATGCAAAAATCTATACCTACATCACATATTGTAGCCTACTATCCAAGCTACTCAGCTGGTTCCTTATCCTTCAATTAAAATTGAAGTAAAAGCTAAAACTGAACTTCATATAAGAATTAAAAAGCATTTATATAATGTTAGAAGCTGTATTGAAACCAAATGACTTTTAAGCAAATATTAATTTTATCACAATGTCTCTCAGCATATATATATGATACGTCATCACAAAATTAGCTTGATCAGGCACGAATCTCGAGGCAAAAGCTAGTTGGAGACTTCAAAAATCAAATCCGGGAGCATCCGAACTCCGATTTCAACGAGCTTACAGTCAAACTGAGCATCTCGGAAATACAAACCCAACGACACCAAGATCGACTCAATCCGAGCCCAAATGAGTCCGAATCAAGGGTTCAAAGCGCTGTTGGAAGGTTCAAACCGCAATTTGAGTTACTAAACGGTCTCCGATTTTGACGAGCTTATACTTGAATCGAACGGCTCGACGAGACAAATCCAACGAGCCCAAGATCACTAAATTCCGACATCATTAAGGCCTCCAAATGGCCAACGAACGGTGTACAGCCATAGGATTCAATATCGACCGTCCATTTAACCACTCCCTATTCGCCCCTGATCTCACGCCTATTTACGGGCCATGCCACTCCAGAAAATCTATAAATAGAGCCCTCATTCTTCACAAGAGAGGATCCAAGCAAGAGAGAGAATAAGAGAAGAGAAAGAAGGAGTTCCTCCTCGACAGCCGCCGGACCACCGCCGAATCTCGCCGGACCACCGCAGGAACCTCGTCGGACCACCGCCGGACCACCGCAGGAACCTCGTCGGACCACCGCCGGACCACCACAGGAACCTTGCCGGACCACCACCTTAAGGCCCAACACTCAGTCCCTACTTCCTGCCAAAGACCCGACGTCCTGTTCAAGGCCCGACACTCAGTCCCTACTTTCTACCAAAGACCCGACGTCTTGTTCAGGGCCCGACATCCAGTCCCTACGTCCTGCCAAAGACTCGACGTCTTTATTAAGTAATTGATTGTAATCTGTTCACCCCTGGAGGTGATTCAGTCCTTTGTAACCAACTCAAAATCTAGTAGAACCATTTTCAACTAGGCTAGGCCTCGTGGTTTTTTCCCTTTCAAGGGTTTTCCACGTAAAAAATTATTTGTGTTCTCTGTGTGTGCTAGTTATACGTACAACGCTAAGACGTAGGATCAAATCTCTATCGCCGCGTAATTTCTAGCCCACAACAGATTGGCGCCGTCTGTGGGAACGTCAATCCCACTACACTAAAGAATCTTCCAATGGTCAACAGGCGTAGCCATCGCATCATGGGAACCTCCCGCTCTAATTCACACCAATCCAGGAATCAGTCCCTGAATCAAGGACGGCAGACATCTGCCTCCTTTCACCCCGGTAACCGACACCCTGCCGGAGAAGGAACTTCAGGGCCATCCCTAGAAGAGCGTATCAGAAAGATGGAGGAATCTCAAAATGAGATCCTTCAGCTCTTAAGGGGAGCTCGAGGACCAGCGCCAGTACCCCAAGAAGATACTCTTCTCCCTCGAGACCAGCCAGGATTCGAAGACATTCTTCATGTCAAAGTCCCCCTTCCTCCGCCAAGGATGCGCCCTCCTACACGTCCAGAGAATGAGCTCGCTGATACAGTAAGCTCTACCCATCCTTCACGCACAGGCTACCGGCAGCATATACCGCCGGGCGTCCCCGAGGACTTGGACCAACAGCACGACACTGAACTCCCCCGTAATACTCTACGGCATGAGTTACGGAGACTAGTCCGTGAAGAGTTCCCCACAAGGGGTATCAGGCAGTCCCTTCACCAACGGGACATTCAGGAGTTATCACCTTTCACCGAAGCTGTCCTCCGATATCCCGTTCCGGCGAGATTCAAACTCCTGAATATTGATTCTTATGATGGGACTTCAGACCCCTACGAGCATATCGACCACTACCGTACTATTATGCATATCCAGCAGGCTCCAGACGCTCTGCTCTGTCAAATTTTTCCTGCCACCCTTAAAGGGCAGGCCCGTACATGGTTCTATTCCCTACCCCCTCGGTCCATTCCACTATTCGTTAAATTGGCCAAATTGTTTGTCGAACAATTTGTCGCCAACCGAAGGATGATTAAAGACTCCTCCCACCTTTCGGGGATACGACAGAATGAGGGTGAATCTCTCAAAGAGTATTTTCAAAGGTTTTCTACAGAAGCCCGACAAATTCCAGGGGTAGATCCCGAATTGCTACGAGGTGTATTTCTTGGAGGGCTTCGTCCAGGCCCTTTCTACTCGGCACTTATGCGAGAAACGGTCCATTCTTATGCGGATTTAATCCACCGAGTAGAGGCCCAAATCACTGCCGACGAAGCCATCAATGCTCATAGGAAGCAATTCGAGCAAACAACCGGGAAGCGAAAAAATCCCCCAGGGACGGAGAATCCCCCCTCGCAAAGGAAGAAGCAAGGAAACTATAATCTTCCTCCTCGACCCTCACAGCCACGACGAGAGCCCCGACAAGAAAAAGAGTACACGCCACTTAATACATCCCGAGCAAATGTATTAATGGCCATCCGAGACCAAGAGAGTGTAAAGTGGCCGTACCCTTTAAAGCCTAATACCGGAAACCAAGAACAGTATTGTCATTTCCACCGCAGTCGTGGACACACCACTGAAGCATGTAGGCAGCTCAAAGAGGAAATTGAGAGACTGATCCGACAAGGATATCTCCGACAGTTCGTCAAGAATCCAATAGCTCGAGAAGAAACTGTTCCAACTGGGGGGCAAGATCAACAAAAACAGTCGACAAACAATCGCCAGATGGTCGGCGAAATTGAAACTATCGCTGGAGGCCCTTCAACGCCTTGTCAAGTTCTAATTACAGAGAACAAAGAGCCACCAACAAAAAAGCTTCAAGTCGATCTCTCCATCACCTTTAAGGAGTCTGATCTAGAAGGCGTAAAAACTCCTCATCAAGATCCACTGGTGATTAGTGCAGGAATTGGCGACCCATGCTACAATGTTAAAAGGATCTTAGTAGACAATGGAAGCTCAGTAGATGTTCTATTCTACTCCACTTTTCTTAACATGGGCTTATCTAGAGAGAAACTCCAGCCTGCTGCCGGTCCACTGTACGGATTTGACAACCGGCCTGTAAGAGTTGAAGGAACCATTACTCTCCCGGTTGTACTTGGAGAATTCCCCCGTCAAGTTGAGCACCCCATTCTGTTCATTGTAGTGAAGTCCGAATCAGCCTACAATGCGATCTTTGGAAGGCCACTCCAAACAATCTTTGGAGCTGTTGCTTCAATTCCTCACTTAAAGCTCAAGTTTCCTACCCCATCAGGGATCGGAACAGTACGAGGAGATCAACAAGTAGCACAGTCATGCTATCTTAGGCAGGCTCAACCACACTTATCAGTTACTCTAAGCATCGAAGACTTCGATCTTCGGAATGAAAATACTCCTCAAAGGGCCTCCCCTGTAGAAGATCTTACATATGTCTCTCTATAAAAAGAACATCCCTCTAGAACAGTACAGATCGGATCACTCCTCTCAGATACAGAGAAAAAAGAATACGTAGACTTTCTACGTACAAATCAAGATATATTTGCATGGAGTTCGGCTGATATGCCCGGCATTAACCCTGAAGTAATTATGCACTCCCTCAAGATCAACCCAGCGTGTAAACCAGTGATTCAAAAGAAACGAAACTTCGCCCTAGAACGTCAGCTGGCAATCGAACAGGAGGTTGATAAGCTTTTAAAAGCAAAATTTATAAGGGAAGTACACTACCCAATTTGGCTAGCCAACGTCGTGATGGTTCGGAAAACGAGTGGAGCTTGGAGAATGTGTGTAGACTATACCGATCTCAATAAAGCTTGCCCCAAAGACAGCTTCCCGCTCCCTCGAATCGATCAGCTAGTTGACGCCACATCCGAACATCAGATGTTAAGCTTTATGGATGCCTACTCCGGATACAACCAAATACAAATGGATCCTACTGATGAGGAGGCAACATCTTTTCAAACAGATAAAGGGTTATATTGTTACCTGGTAATGTCATTCGGACTCAAAAATGCAGGGGCGACTTACCAACAACTTATGAATAAGGTTTTTAAGAATCTTATTGGGCGTACAATGGAAGTCTATGTGGATGACATGCTGGTGAAGAGCCTCGAGAAATCTCAGCATATCTCAGATTTGGAAGAATGTTTTAGTCTCCTCCGATCTTACAACATGCGCCTCAACCCCTCCAAATGTGCATTTGGAGTCACCTCAGGAAAATTTCTGGGGTTCATGGTTACCCACCGAGGGATTGAGGCCAACCCGGAAAAGATCAAGGCCCTAAGGGACATGCTACCCCCCAGAAATATCAAAGAAGTTCAGAGACTGAATGGAAGGATTGCAGCACTCTCTCGATTTCTGGCTCGTTCGGGAGATAAATATTTGCCTTTCTTCAAGATCCTCAAAGGGGCTCGTAGCTCAGGATTGTGGGTCTCCGAAAGGATTCCGCTCGTGTGGTTCGAATGCAAAGAATACGATCACACTATCCCGTAGGACAAAATGGTCGTGGACCTTTACACCCGACACAAGCAGGCCGATGGAAGAGCAGATGGAGTTATATATACGATTAAGCATGGAGAATGACAGCTTTCACCTACCAACCTCGATGGATAATAATATCTATAACCCAAAAGTTTACGAGATTTCCCCTATTCGATACATCATCACCGAATAGGGTTTATTTGATTGTGGGGATCGGTTTCCTACGGGCGCAAGCCCCCGTAGTTAATTACATCCTAAGCCTTGACTTAGGAAAACTCTCGATTAAGGACGATGCATTATTCACTTCTTAATTTGGTGCACAGAAAAAGTTCCTAAGTTCTATTCCAAAGAATCTCTTCTATTTATCTTTAATGATGATTAGACCTTTTGAATGGATAAAGATATGATTAAAATTTTGAGTTTAGAAGATCAAAGACCAGATTACTATCCTAAGAGAAACGACAGACTCAAAACACAGATGAAAGAAGACACACTGAGGGGTGTACAACCTGGACTTATGCTTGCATGGAGTGAGCTGCCAGCTAACATCCTAAACACAATCAATCGCCATACATGTATACAAGATAGGAAGGCTCTATCCTAGGAAATCAAGGATTTGTAGTTTAAAAGATTTCAATCAGGGACTCTACGATATGCAAAAGGATGTACCTAGCGCCATGTATGATGCATGAAACAGATACGGAATATCCCTGGATCTATTGATGTGATGCATGCATGTAAGTGAAGCATAATGTGAGGTAAGGTGTGTAAAAACGAATGCATGCATGACATCCAGAGTACAGAAAAAGTAAATAAACACACCCTAAGGGTACCCTCCAGGCAAGGTACCCTCACAGAAAATCATTCAAACAGTGCCCACTGGCACAAATAGGTGGCCTACTCTACAGGCCTAAATGACCCTAATGGTCTCTAAGGCTCACAAAAAAAAAAGAAAGAAAAAAAAGGGGGGTATCGTACCCAAAACCAGAAGGCCAAAAACCTAGCGATGCCCACTTCGTGTGGGAAAACAACGATGCCCAAGTGGCACAAGTAGGTGGCCTACTCTACAGGCCTAAATGACCCTAATGGTCTCTAGGGCTCACAGAAGGGGGGCAAGCTTTGACCTATAGGGTCAAAGCTTCGTCAGTGAACTAACCTAAGGCTGGCTACCTAAACATGCTAGAATACCTACTAACAAGCAGTGTGTGATGTGAAGCAGTTCGATATATAACTAAAAATTTACTTTACAAATTGCAGAAATTATATCTGACTGTATGTGGCGCTGCCACTTAAAAGCTTATAAGCAAGCAGTCCCGTTTAGCTCCTGATCATTAAGCTTCAATGTACCTCGCAAGAAAAGATAGTATAGAAATATATATATGAGCGTAGATGCCGTTCAGAAACGAAATGCAGATAAATAACAAAGATATAACTAACAGGAAATTGAATAAAGCTAACAGGAAATTTAATAATTGCACTTATAGAGCATGAGTACGTAGTAAACACTGAACAACAAAAGAAAGACATTGGCCTAACCTAAAGCTAGTAGTCGTGTCCTAGCAAATCAATCTAAGTTTGTGTATGTTGTGTAGTTTTGGATGGGTCCTATGTAGGGAAGTTTAATTATAGTTGTTTTCATTTGATTTGTTGAAGGGCAGAAAGAGGATTTTGGTTTAAGTATAAATATTAATACTTTTGGATTGGTTTTAGAGATTTTACTTTTAGTATTTGATTGATTACCACCTTTGTTTCACACCGAGGCCGTGAGGTTTATTTCACCCTCCTTGGGGCTAACTTAATAGCCTCGTAGGCCTGGGTTACCCAGTGGCAATCAATTTTTGTTGAATTATTTTAGTTTGTTATAAATTAGAAAAGAAAGGTATATTAGGCGATTTATTATCGATTGATGTTTGATTCAAATCATTAATAATCAATTACGTTTAAAGTTTTGTCACTCCATCGAATTCATTCGTGGCGTTGTGCCACCATGCTCGAGGAACCAGGCCTCCTTAGGACACTTAGCCCCGCAGCTCGGAGTAGTCCATCCAATAAACTTCATCTTTGGAGTGATTTTTATATATTAAGGGGTTTGTTGACTGATTTTAAAAGATTGATTTAAGAGATTTTATTTTAGGATTTGATTGAATTATTCAATAGTTACAAATTAGAAAGAAAGATGAATTAGGCAGTTTATAATCAATTAAGGGGTTAGATTAATTAAGTTTGTTATCAACTGGTTCGTGGCGTTGTGCCACCAGGCTCGAGGAACCAGGCCTCCTTAGGACACTTAGCCCCGCAGCCCGGAGTAGTCCATCCTAAAAACCAAGTTGATATAATTGTATTAAAAGGTTTGTTGATTTGATTTAAAAGATTAGCTTAATGTTTGATTGAATTTTAGGTGAGTTAGTAGATTTGGATTTTAGAAGATTTTTAGCTTAATGAATTTTAGTTTAGATTTGTTGTCCTAATTTAATCTACATCTTTTAAATTTTAGGTTGGTTAGATATTTCATTATTAGATAGGTTAAATTTGATTTTAGGTTCTGTATTTTAATGATTATGAAATATTAATTATAGTTTGAATATAAATTAAGTGTTTTAGCATATTTCAAGTTAGATTAAGGTTAATTTGTTGGTTAATTATTAATAGATTAAGAATGTACTAAACCTAAGAAAACGTATAACTAAGTTTAAGTTTTGATGTCTCTACCCTATAAGGAGCATGCATCCTGAGTCTATGTTATCTAAGACTCGATCCTTAATTTTTGTCCTTAGATGTCACTAGTGTCATAAGGAACAAAAGGAGATGTTTTTCTAATCATTCTAGACATTCATACATGTATTAATAAGTTTAGTGATCTATAAGTGAAATGAGACAATAAGTGGGAGAGTAGTAGAAATGCGAGAAGAACAAAAACTACAAAATTCCAAAAAAAAAAAGAGAGAAGAAATGAGAAGACAAAACAATAAAGGAATGTGGGCATTTTGCTATTGGACATGCTTCTTCGAAGCCAAGCATGTCTCTAAAACACTCTTCACTCCCATTCAATATGATATGAATAGGAGAGAAGGTGTTTAAATGCCATTTTACTGTCCCCACGATCCAAACACAGAACTTGATACGGACCTGACTCGATTACACAAATTATTCCTTACCAAACTCAAAGCAACAAAGGAAACTCAAGCTCTCAAAACTAGAACTAAAACAAAATTCCTTTGTATCTACTACATTCTTCCAACCCTAGATTTTAGAAGCAAACATTAGAGAAAGCCGATTCATATAAGAAATATTATTTTTGTTCCAAAAAGATCCAAAGAGACTTCACTATACAAAGCTAATAATAAAACTAGAAATCTCAAAATTATTTATGAAAGCTTCCAAATGAAATGACACATGAGACTTTACATAAACAATCCATTAAAATTCTTTCCAACACAAAACAAAGACGATCAAGTGCTTTCTCAAATTTGACGTGGGGTTAAAACCATAAGAATTCTCCAATAAGGAGAATCCACCTTCATTGTAAAACATTAGCAAAAACTTTCCAACATAAAGCGGCTCATAAAACTTCTCGATATAGAACGAATCATAAATCCTTTTAACATAAATAAACCAAAGTCCTTCCCAACATAAGGCCACCCACAAAACTCTCTCATGACACAAACTCATCAATAATCTACACAAAGAAGACTTTCATGATTCATGTAACCAACTTAGTAAGAAAGCACCCAAGTATACATATAGAAAAAGAGACCCAATAGAATGCTCACGCTAATGAAATCACAAAGCCAACCATATATTACACTACATGAAGCGCATGCCAAAACTAACTCTCAAATTTACCATGATCATGATAGTTAAGCAATGCACGTTTAAGAAATGAGGAATAAAATTGTACTTCTCCATAATCATGTGACGAACGAATATTTCAATCTAATTTGCAATCATAGGAAAGAAAATTTGATGCCATTTCACTCCTTATAATATCCTGCTAACATGGAGCAAAGTCACAGATCTTTTGATATAATATAAATCGTAGAAGCCTTTAAGTCACAAAATGATTCATGAGATTCCTTGACGAATTCTTATTCTTTATGTTACGTGCCACCAAACATCCAAGAGAGCACGGAGAAATCTCTCCATTTTATTTCAATCCATCTTGAGCCAAATACAAATAAGAAGAGAGAGGTTTGGAGCTAATTCACTTCTCTAAAATGTTCGAAGCAATGCTCCAATCACAAGATGAATCGCTTTTCAACAACTTCCACTTGATGCAAAATAATATTCCCATTTTTTTTACTTCTCCACTCACCACATAAGACATCATAAACTATTTCACCTTCATTTTCATTCCAATGGGTCACAAATGTACACAATAAATTTTGCAACCACTTCCAAATTTTCTCCCTAAACACTTATAAAACTCACCAAAAGATAAAGTTTCATAGCGTCATTGCATTAAATTCATACATACAACTTTCATACGAAACATAAAATTGATAAATGCCCTCCAACATCTATGCCCAAAAGATACTCTTCAACATGGCGTACTCTACAAAACTCTCCAACCATAGAAGAACTTAATAAAATTTTTGGTATAAAACAAGTCATAGAATTTCCATCCCAAAAGTAACTCATGAAATTATTTTTAACATAATGAGATAAATGGAACTATATATATTTTGAGAGTGAAAACCCAAAGCCATGCCTTTTTGAATCAAGTAGTAAGCAAACAACTCATTTGACATTAAACTCCAACCAAGAATGCAATTATGAAAAAGAAGTTTGATACAAACTTATTCTCTCAAAATTCAACAAGAGAGGTATTATCATGTAATTGCCCACATGCTTTTCATAAAGGCTCCAATGAGTAAAGACAAACCTAGAAAATATTTATATTCCAACCTATCGCTATCCCCCAAGTGAAATTGGAAGTAGAAATGTAACTCGATGCCATTTCATCTCTTTTGAAATTCAAGGAGATACTCCTATCGACAAAGAGTGAAACTACACTTAAAGCTACGAAAAAAAAAACTCATGTTTGAAAATCATGAATATTCTCTAACATCTCGAAACTTATGCATGCTCACCAAAGGTATGTGAATAAACACAACACTCTTCCAACATATCTCTAAAAAATACTTTATGAAAGACTTACAAATAGTCGTCACTTCTTTCCCAAATTATATAACAACTAATACTGCCAATGTGTGGAAGGATTATTGAAATTTTCTCATGTGTGAATGTAGTATGCAACAAGATATAAATCATCCTTCGACACAAATTATAAAGCCAATGTAATTCCAAAAGCACCAACAACTTCTTTTTAACACCACTGCAAGAGAGTATATAAATCTCATTTTTTTTTTTTTACCTCTGCAAAAAGAAATCATATATCAACTATAGTCATCTCACCGCAAACAATAACAGAGGAAGATAACCAAATTTTATTCAACCACACTATGGACATCCATATAACATCTAAAGTATGGACATGATCATGAACAAGAAAGAGATTTATATCTATGTAGCAGAAATCAGAGAAATCATTCAATGAGCATATAAGAAAGAAAAGAAATTATAAGTCACCATCATCTCATCTCCAGACAAAAGACCAAAGTGAAATAGATCTAAAACTTCAATCTGTAATACCCTCTTTTTTTAAAAAAAATAGGCTGAGTATAAGAAAATGTAGGGGAAGAAGAAGAAGAGCAAATGAAAGAGGTATACCTTCCTAAATCATCGTCGGGGCTTGGCGTCGGGCTCGGTTAGGGTAAGAGACAACGAAGCAGGAGGTCGTCGGCTCTAGCATGCGAGGAGCGACTGAAGTTTAAGGTATCAGCCCTGGCGTCGGGTCGGAGGGGGAGGACGAAGAGGCGAACGGGAGACAGAGAGATGGAGGCGGCTAGCATCGAGTTCAGTCCAGCTAGTCGCACGAGAGAGCCGGAGACAGCGGGGTTCGGCTTGGCTTGAGGTCGTCCAAACGGGGTGGTTCCGTTCGGCACAGCCACGCGAGAGAGAGAGATAGAGAGGGAGAGATCGAGAGAGAGCCTCCAAGAGGGAGCCGGCCCCTTGGCTTTTGCGAACGAAGGAAAACCGAGAGGGAGGGGGGAGTGTGGCGTGAGTGCCCTAGTCAAAACCGCGGCTTCGGGAGAGGGAGAGCGGCGTCAGTGATAGAGGCTTTTTGGCCTCGGTTAGGGCACTAGAGGAAGAGAGAGGAGATCGGGGCCGTCGGATCAAGTTCTTGATCGGACCGTAGGATTCCAATTTTTTTTAAATCAATCGATTCTTGATTAGGATTTAGCTAAACCTAAAGGACTAAAATCAAGTTCGAAATTGAGTCAAGTATGGTTCGATCCGGGTCAACTCGAGCTCACCTCGACTCGACCAAAATTAATTCACTAAAATAAGATAAGATAAAATCAAACTCAAATTAACTTTGATTCAAAACGAATCGGGCTCGACGAGGCTCGATCAACTCAATCAAACGCATCCGATGGCAAATCGAGAGAAAAACGAGGTCAACAAGGATTCCAATGGACTGATAAATGCCAAGAGGCTTTTGAACAACTCCGGACTTATCTAGCTTCACCACCGCTACTCTCAAAGCCAATTCCAGTGGAAATTTTGTATATGTACATGGCTGTCTCTTCTCAGGCTATAAGTTCGGTCTTGGTTCGGATGGATGATTCAATTCAACGCCCAGTCTATTACATCAGCAAGATACTTTCAGATGTTGAGATGCGTTATCCATTGGCAGACAAAACAGCCTTAGCATTAGTCTTCTCAGCTAGGAAGTTACGACCTTATTTTCAGGCACACGCAATTAGGGTTTATACAAACCTACCGCTGAAAAATATTCTTCAAAAACCCGAGGCATCCGGAAGATTGATCAAATGGTCCGTAGAACTTGGAGAGTTTGATATACAGTTCTTACCTAGACCTGACATCAAGTCACAGGTGCTGGCCGATTTTGTGGTCGAATGTACAAGCTACACCTCCGAGGAATCGCCTGATGTGTCTCCTTCCTCTTCCTGCTGGACATTATATGTGGACGGAGCTTCTGGGAGTTCTGGTGCTGGCACTGGAATCTTATTAATCTCCCCGCAGAAAGCCACACTCGAATACGGGCTTAGACTGAAGTTTCCGGCAACAAACAATGTTGCTGAATATGAAGCTTTAATCGCTGGATTAAGATTGGCAATTGATTGCGAAATCCAAGACTTAGTGGTTCACACTGATTCCCAACTGGTTGCTTCTCAAGTGGAAGGGGAATTCAATGCTCACAATCCACTTTTGGCTCAATACTGTCAGATAGTTAAAACCTTGTTGGCTCAAATAGCAAAGCATCAGGTCATCCATATCCTTCGAGAGCAAAATGCAAGGGCAGACTCACTCTCCAAGCTAGCAACTTCTACAACGGGAGATGTTTTCAAAAGAAAATTTATTGAGGAGATCCACTTCCCGAGCATTCAAGGCTCATGGGTACTTCAGTCAATAGATGAATCAAAAGAAACTTCTTGGATCGACCCCATTCTTGCTCTCCTACAAGAAGGCTCTCTCCCTGAAGACCCAGCTATGGCAGTACGGCTTCGAAGGCAAGCAGCCAACTTCACCATTATTAACGGAGAGTTATACAAACGATCTTTCATAGGGCCATACCTCAAATGTCTTCCTCTTTCAGAGGCAAACTATGCACTTCGCGAAGTACACTCGGGCATTTGTGGGGAACATTTGGGTGGAAGGGCACTGGCCCAAAAGGTCCTAAGACAAGGATTCTACTGGCCGACGATAAAACAGGACGCATTAGAACTTGTACGGAAATGTAACAACTATCAGTTGCACGCTAACCTCACTCATCTACCCGCCGTAGAGATATCGACATTACAGAGTCCCTGACCTTTTGCCCAATGGGGGATCGACATAATGGGACGGACAGCAAAAATTCATCATATTGGCTGTCGACTATTTCACGAAATGGGTAGAAGCAGAACCACTAGCAAAGATCACTGAAGCAAATGCCAAACAGTTCCTGTGGAAGAGCATAATATGTCGCTTTGGCATTCCTGCAAAAGTTATTACTGATAACGGAACACAGTTCACCGGAAGGGTTTTTACCATATTTTGTAAAGATCTCCACATTCATCTAGTACACACAGCTGTGGCTCATCCTCAGACTAATGGACAGACAGAAGTCACTAATCGGACCATTCTGAGAGGACTGAAAACACGGCTGGAGAAGGCTGGGGGGCAATGGTCTGACGAGCTCCCAAACGTCCTTTGGGCCTATCGTACGACAGTAAGGACTCCAACAGGAGAGATGCCGTATAACCTCTGCTTTGGTACAGAGGCTGTCATTCCAGTCGACATTGGAGTCCCCAGTTATAGAGTATAAACTTTCGACTCCAATACCAACGACAAAAAACTCAGGCACAACCTAGACCTCCTTCCAGAAGTAAGAAACGGGAAAATACTTAAGGTTGCTGCCTACCACTAGAGAGTTGCCCGTCACTATAACAGAAGGATGAAGCCTCGACATATATCGGTAGAAGATCTGGTCCTACGCAGCATTGAGGCAGCAGGCAAAGGCCCTCAACGAAACAAACTCTCCCCCCTCTGGGAAGGTCCGTACCTAGTAGCAGCTATGGTGAAAGCAGGAACTTTCAAATTAAAGGATGCGGAAGGAAAGATGCTTCCTCGAACTTGGAATATCGAGAACCTCCATAAATACTATCAGTAGAGCGTAATCGTGCCGTTTGTTTTAGAATGTTGTATGTCTTTTGCTTATTGTACATGTCTTTAATTTCGGACTTTGTTTGTGGTGTTTCTAGTTTCCTTCTCCCTTAAACTGTTTTCGGGAGCAATGTTCTTTGTTTAATGGCAGTAAAGACTTTGTTAAGTTATGAACTTTAATATGTTTGAGCAGTAAATGATTATTGTTCAATCGTTAGCTGATCAATCCTAGGAGGATTCGATCCAACCTATTCCACACAGGTTAACGTCATCGAGCAGGGCTCTGACACACAACCTCGGATAGGTCTTACGTCCTTGGTGGATTCTCCCGACCTCTTCCACACAGGTTAACGTCATCGAGCAGGGCTCTGACATACAACCTCGGATAGGTCTTACATCCTTGGTGGATTCTTTCAGCCTCTTCCACACAGGTTAACGTCATCGAGCAGGGCTCTGACTCACAACCTCGGATAGGTTTTACATCCTTGGTGGATTCTCCCGACCTCTTCCATACAGGTTAACGTCATCGAGCAGGGCTCTGACTCACAACCTCGGATAGGTCTTACATCTCTTATAGATTCTTTTAACCTCTTTTACAGGTTGACGTCATCAAGCAAGGCTCTGACATACAACTTAGAGTAAACCGCACATCCTTAGAGGATCATTCTAAACTTTTAAGCACAAGTTGGAAGACAAATACCTTAAGCAAACATGAATAAAATTTACTCAGGATGGATAAATACACCATAATATCAAAAGTAATATAACAACGGAACAATAATCAATTACTAAGTCAAAGTAGAAATCACACAACAGTACAAACATCAGATACATCACAATCGCTAAAAAGACAAACTAATACAGATAACAGGAACTAGAAAACCTACTCAACATCTACTATCTCATCATCTGCATCAAGATCAAGGACCTTCCGTAGATCACTCTCTACCTCATCACCATCAGAGCCTGAAGGAAAGTCAGCTGAAGCCTGGCTAGGGGTCACCTCCTCGGCTGAAACTCCGGTCTTTCGTTGCATCAAGCGAACTCCCTTAAAGAAGCCTCTAATAAATCCATCCTCAGTACACTGCTGCTCCAAACCCTTCACCTCTATGGCATAGATGTGATCTCGGGCCTCCTCAATGTGATCCTGGACAATAGTCTTGAATGCTATAGACTTCTTAAAGTCTTCAATAACTCTGAAAGGTTCTAGGCTAGACAAGGCAGCTTCCTTCTCAGCTATAATGGCTTGGGACTTCTTATCCTTCACCTCAAGCGACACTATCTTCTCTTCAGAAACTTTCTGCTCCTTTAAAAGCCTGATGATCGTCGCTTGAGCCTCCTCAAGATCTATCTGATGCCGATCTGCCTGCCGATTCTGGAGAGATACAGAGCGCATTGTGTTGGCAAGCTCAGTCCTGCAATCGCTCAACTCATCTTCAAGCACCTTCACCTCCTTAACCTTCTGCTCATACTTCCGCTTGAACTCCCCCTGAAGATACTTGATCTTAACAAACTCACTGTTCCAGTCATTAATCTCGATCCCAATGCGTGACAGCTAAAATAAAAAGGAAAGTTTATTAGAAGTCACCTCAGAAGCAAATGAGATAAAAAAATATTGAGAGATGTTACTCACCAAATTACTGGTCTTGTTATGTCCGAGGCATTGATGATTCATGACATCCTCAGGGATATGCAGCTTGGCTGGGGAAGAGTCAGGTTGGGTCTTGTCAGTGGTTATCTCTTCCAACCTCTTCCTCTTCGAAACCTGGGGGTCGTCGCCTCTAGCCGGTCGTTTGGGAGCCGCTTTTGAAACAGGGGCAGGAGGCTCAGGAATCCTGGATGTCGGCTTCAACTTCCTTGCATCAGACCTCCCAGTATGAAATGAAATCCCAACCTTGAATAAGAACTCTTCTTCAGTGTATTTGCTCATATGACGAACCTCAAATAGAAGGTGTTCAAGATCGGAAACTTTCAAGATCCTTATTATGTCTTCCTTGCTGACATGTAGAGGGGATGGCAAATCCCTCATCTTTCCCCACTTCTCTATCAAGCCCCAATCATTCTTCACAAAAAAGAAAGCATTGACCCAATTCTTTGAAGGATCGCGGGTACGTACATCCAACCATTTGGATCTGAAAGTCACACGCCCAGACGTATCACTGGTGAGCTTGCCCATCCATGAAAGATGCTCCGGGGTCATAGTAGCTCCCCGATCCCGAAAGAGAGCAATCAATCCCATAGCCACTGATATTGCTCTAAATGAAAGTTGGAATAGGTTCACACCGCACCTTTGTAAGACTTCGATTAGCTCAGTAGGAGGCGGAAAGCGTAAACCAGCCCGCAAGTGGGCCTCGGAAATGGTCACGTACCCAGGAGGAGGAAGATTCGCTCGATCAGACATCCTCGGGACCATCGTCTTCACATCATTCGGGAAGTAATAATTCTTGCGAAAAAGGAATATGAAGTCATTTGTAACAGTTGACGTTGTCTCATCCAACTCCCTATTTGGCCTCCGCTCGCCATCATGCGGTGCTACGGGGTCTCCCCGGATCGCAGAATCTCTCGGTGGGGGGCGATCACCTGACATTTCTCTAAAAGGGTGTAGGGGGAAAGAAGAGAATCTCCGGACTTTCTTGCCAAGAGAGGGGCCTCAGAAAACTGAGGGAAGACCTCAATAGAAAGGATAGAGGGAGATGTGGAAAGAAGAGAATCTCCGGACTTCCTTGCCAAGAGAGGGGCCTCAGAAAACTGAGGGAAGGCCTCAATAGAAAGGACAGAGGGAGATTAGAAGAGAGGAGGAGAGGAAGAGAAGAAAACAAGAGAAGAAGAAGAAATGAATGAATTTTCTTAAGGATCTAAGACCCTTTTTATAGTTTTTGGGAGAAAGGAAGGAAGTTTCTAGAATTTCCAATTTCCCAAATTTTTCTAAATTTTTCTGAATTTTTTAGGAATTTTTTCGGCCAAAAAAGGCCAAAAAATTTATTTTTCTGCGCAGGTGGGGCCCACTAGGCCGGTGGGCCCGAACCAACCCGTCCGTTCACTCAAAAGAGGCGGTGGGAAGCTTCCAGACGGGCTGACCACGCGGGCCCAGGCGGCCTAGGAGGGCCGCCGCGCGGGCCGAAGGCGGGCCCAGCAGCCCGCTGCGCGGGCTACAGCGCGGGCCGCAGGCGCGGCCCAGGCGGGCCGCCGCGCGTGATCCAGCGCGGGTCGGCGGTGCGGCCGGCGACACCGGCGGCGGCGGCGGCGGCCGGCTGGCCGGTCCGGCCGGTCCGGCCGCCTAGCCCATTCTGGGCCCGATTTTCGTCTCGAAAGCTCCGATTTTGACATTTTTGGGGTCCCCGGACATGTTTTTCGACGTTCCGGACTCGATTCCGACACTTTCGGAGCTCAACAAGGCCTCTATGATCAAATTTGAGCAAGCCATTAATTTTCGGAATGCATTTTCTGGCATTTCGGCCTATGCAAATTGTCAACACTTATATTTTCGGACTTCTGGAGCTTCGACGTCCGAAAATAGGGGGGCAACTGATACGTCATCACAAAATTAGCTTGATCAGGCACGAATCTTGAGGCAAAAGCTAGTTGGAGACTTCAAAAATCAAATCCGGGAGCATCCAAACTCCGATTTCAACGAGCTTACAGTCAAACTGAGCGTCTCGGAAATACGAACCCAACGACACCAAGATCGACTCAATCCGAGCCCAAATGAGTCCGAATCAAGGGTTCAAAGCGCTGTTGGAAGGTTCAAACCGCAATTTGAGTTACTAAACGGTCTCCGATTTTGACGAGCTTATACTTGAATCGAACGGCTCAACGAGACAAATCCAACGAGCCCAAGATCACTAAATTCCGACATCATTAAGGCCTCCAAATAGCCAACGAACGATGTACGGCCATAGGATTCAATATCGACCGTCCATTTAACCACTCCCTATTCGCCCCTGATCTCACGCCTATTTACGGGCCATGCCACTCCAGAAAATCTATAAATAGAGCCCTCATTCTTCACAAGAGAGGATCCAAGCAAGAGAGAGAAGAAGAGAAGAGAAAGAAGGAGTTCCTCCTCGATAGCCGCCAGACCACCGCCGAATCTCGCCGGACCACCGCCGGACCACCGCAGGAACCTCGTCGGACCACCGCCGGACCACCGCAGGAACCTCGTCGGACCACCGCCGGACCACCACAGGAACCTCGCCGGACCACCACCTTAAGGCCCAACACTCAGTCCCTACTTCCTGCCAAAGACTCGACGTCCTGTTCAAGGCCCGACACTCAGTCCCTACTTCCTGCCAAAGACCCGACATCTTGTTCAGGGCCCGACATCCAGTCCCTACGTCCTGCCAAAGACTCGACGTCTTTCTTAAGTAATTGATTGTAATCTGTTCACCCCTGGAGGTGATTCAGTCCTTTATAACCAACTCAAAATCTAGTAGAACCATTTTCAACTGGGCTAGGCCTCGTGGTTTTTTCCCTTTCAAGGGTTTTCCACGTAAAAAATTATTTGTGTTCTCTGTGTGTGCTAGTTATACGTACAACGCTAAGACGTAGGATCAAATCTCTATCGCCGCGTAATTTCTAGCCCGCAACAATATATATATATATATATATATATATATATATATATATATATATATATATAATAGCTTCATTAAAAGACCCGACCCAATCCCGTCTAGCTGGCCGGTGAGGCTAAACGTGCGGGGTGAGAGAAACTGTTCAGCTCGTTCAAAAAGAGATGGGCATGGGCTGCGTGATGCGTGCATGAGATGGGTATGCAGTGCGTGTGCTAGATATGCGCACGCAACGTGTCAAAACTATGTTCAAATTAGGTTTTCGGGTTGACCCAAATTAGACTTGAAATTCAAAATGAGTTGAAAATCGCAAACAGAATCCGACACATTCTTAAACTGGGTAGACCCTAACTCAAGTAACCAGAAAAATTCAGATGGGATTTGAATTGGGTTTTCATGTATTATCAATTTTTAGCACTTTTAACAATAAGACCTCTATCACTTTCCTCATCCGTTGGGGGGGGGGGGTACTTCTTCGCTAATTTTCACTAATTCGTTAGTTCTATAAAATATGAGTTTACTGAATTTATTTCATCCTATTACACTTTGAGAATGTTTGGTTGGAATATAAGATGTAAAGTTTTTCAAAAAACAGTAGTGTTGAAAATTTTGATGCTTGATTGTAATACAAATTGAGTAAATTAAACTAAATATAGCGTAAATCATTTTAGTTTATTTTTGAAGTAAATCAAACTTGTTCAGTTTTAAGCGAGAATCATAGAGGTGTCAAAATAGATTTTAGGGTTAGGTTCGATACAATCTGAAAATGATTCGCTCTCAATTGATCACAACTTGAACCTGACATGATTAAATAAACAGTTCCAAAATTCAAACCCAAACCAACCATCTTAAATCCGAGTTAACACAACCTAACACGTTGACCTAATTGGGCGAGACGAGCACGGGTATGAAGGTGAGAGCACAAGCAGGTACATCAGTGCGAGTTGGTACGAGTGCGAGCACGTGAGTACAATGAGCATGACTGAGTGGCATTATCCCGAGGGAGCGGAGCGAGAGCATGATCAATATGCGGGTTAGTTTAAGCTTGATTTTGAGTTTTCGTGTTGACCCAAACATTTATTTGTTTCTGCCCTCTGCCTCTTTAATATCAATTATTACTTATCCAGTAATCAGTAAATTAAATTCACAAAATAAAGCTTCATAGTAGGATTATATTTAAAACAACTTTAAAGATCGAATAAAAAATTTAAATATATATCTATATAAAATGTATATGATATATTTTTTTAATATTTATAAATAAGAGTGGACAAAAATAAAGATATCTTTATAAAATAGCATTTAAGGAATTTTGAACGTAATTTTATGTATTTTTTACACTAACCTTCAAACATGCAATCATATTATGGTCACATTAACTCCATTAATTTATCATATTAGCATTTTTTTCTATCTCCTTTATGTATATTTATTTCAAATATTATGGATGTAAAATAAAATAAATGTATGAGATTTAGGCTTCTTTTGAGACGGCTTTCTTATTGCTTCTTAAAGTTAAAATTTTTTACTAGAAAACCGCTTAAAGAAGCAGTAAGAAAGCCATCCAAAACGAAGCCTTAATCTTAGTCAAGAGAGGTTGATGCAATTTTTTTTTTTTTTTTTTTGGGGGGGGGGGGGGGGATCCAACTCAAATGAATTTAAACGAATTGATCTAGGATTTCTTTGCTAAGGCTATATTTATGACAAATTTCTTACTGTTTTTTAAAACGACTTTCTAAACAGTTTTCTTACTTTTTTTTCTCATATCTCTCATTGCAACACAGTCTTATCTCGTGAGATTTCTTCTATAACTACTTTGGATGCATCAATCACAATCTTACTTTAAAAAAAAAAAAAAACCCTACAATCTTACTTTGCTATTGTGAACATTATTGATAATAACTTGCTTCCTTGTATTGCATTCATATCTTGCTCAATTACATGAAAGGTCGCCATATTATAGTATTTTTTTTTATTTGTAAAAATGATTTCAACTAAGCAAGTCATATGCTTTTTTTTTTTTCATGTTTTTCAAATAAAAAAATTAAGTCATATGACAAACATCACGTCATTCAATGCACCATGCATTAAGTGACGTGACGCATCTGAATTAACCTTTGGACATGTAAAAATTATTATGTGCAGAGAACTTTATGTTCAGAAGTGAATCAAATGCAATCATATTAACAATATCTAAAACTGAACCCCAATTAAATTCTGATTGATACCCGAACAGCTTTCATCATTCAATAATTTTTCGTTTTGACATCAACATGGATCCCATGGCCACGATGAATCAATCAGAGCTGTCAAGTGCTGGGCTTTAAATAGCGTCGATGGAAATCCCTACTCCATATAATTACTTTACATCAACAATTAGGGCTTTCCTCCTCCCGCTCGCGTTTCTAGAGTGGGGGTTAGGGTTTTTATACAGGAACTAACAGCTGCCATGGGGAGAGAATTGCAGCAGCAAGTTTCCTTTACAGTGGAGCAGCTAGTCGCCGTGAATCCTTATAACCCGGACATACTCGCAGATCTCGAGAACTATGTCAACGAGCAGGTAAAGGGGTGAACTTGTTGGGAAATCCCTTTTCTTGTGCATCCTAACTTTTTCATTTGTTATGCAATTTGGACGGAATTGAACCTTTATCTTTGTTGGAGTAGGATCAGACGTGCTTGGGATGGTTTGTTGTGTCCAGTTTTTAATACTTTGTTTCCGTTTTATTTTTGGATGGTTAGAGAAAATTTCGACCTCACGAATTTTAGGGCATGCACTGCAGAAGATCTCCAAAAGTAGTATTAAACATATATAACTGTACTCATTATCTTGCCAATGCTTTGGTGATATTAAAATAAAAAATGCATTAATTAGATTTTACTTTCCCCAATTGAAGTAATAAACTCCTTGAAAAATCCCTTCTCCTCTACCTCCCTTTTTACTTTCAAATTCCCCTTGGATGAATAGGATTTTTAGTACCATCTCTTATAAGTATTATGTGCTTGGACTGTTTGCTGTTTTGAAATTGTCTCGGTGCTGCTTGCTTTTTCCATGGATATGTTGATATTCTGCACCTGTGTTTTTTCCATGGACTTTGTGTCTCACAACTTGATGGCCTTTATAATCCCAGATAAACTGCCTATTTCAAATGTTTGTCTGATTCATGAAGGGCCAAAATAAACTTTTGGAGCTTTAGCTGGTAGAGCGCCTTCAGTTTTATGGAGGTGGCTTGTAGTTGCTTTCCGTACAACACATGTAGTTATAAAATGCAGGGTTTTCCCGAAGACTTAGATGATATGCCAATTTTTATGTAGTACTTTTGTTTAATCAGACCTTTAGTTGGAATGTTTGAGTTTTAATTCTGTAAGTTAATTGATTTATTTTCAAATAGATCATATGGTTCTTTTAATGCTAAATTTCTCCTTTTC
The DNA here is from genome assembly GCA_016618105.1 of Dendrobium huoshanense. NCBI lineage: Eukaryota > Viridiplantae > Streptophyta > Magnoliopsida > Asparagales > Orchidaceae > Dendrobium > Dendrobium huoshanense. The sequence goes on along the minus strand of CM028350.1, from coordinate 42,482,677 downwards.
TTTCATTTGGCTCAAATTTGATAATAATTTGTTTGCTGGTAACTTAATAGGATGAGTTTGCTATTATTAGTTTTAAGGCCATATTTATTCCCGATAATTTAGTATTTTCTGTTCTTTAACTGATCAATATAAGACTAAAATCAGTTCATGATGCTTGGGTGACTTGTTGTCTTACTCTTTCCTAGCGTTGGAGGTTTCTTCAAATTTTTTTTTCTAGTGAATTTGCCTTTATTAAACGTCAGTATCTTTCCATTTAATCATACTACAAGCCCTCTTATGAAAATGTGGAAATTAACCGATAGAATGGTTATAATATTGCTAACAGACAGTTACTTGTGAACGATTGAACCACATATTTTGATAACATGGTGCAGCAAATCTATTTCACGGGTTAATTCAAAAGAAAATTAAGAATTTCTAGCCTTCAACAGGAAACTAATATGACTAGCAACTAGCTTTTAATTGCAACAATTCTTGCCAACTATCTACTATAAATAATTAACTACTAAAACATAGAAAAAATAATCAACAGTTAAGAATCATAAATAAAAGTGAGAAGAAATCGCAAGAAAAGTAAATGAAAATAATGCAAACAAGAACTTAAATATACATGAAGAAATTGGGACTTAGCTTTTATTGATTCCACAACACAATTAATTACAAGTCTTGCTTGTCTTTTCACCTGTTCTTGTTCACTAATCTTCCTTGAATACACTTTTCCTCCGAGTTTTCTTGATACAATCCATTCCTTTTATTTGAGAAAGAAGATGAACTAAAGCCTACCTGCTGTCTTCGATTTCTCTTTTGAAACCCAAACCTGAAAACAGCTCACAACCCTTGGCATTCTGAGGAAAAAATAGAAACCAAAAACCATCTCCAATCTTCTTTGCTCACTATTGGTTTACTAGAAAGAAACAAAGGCATGCAAAGCAAACGACATATGCCTTTTGCCCTTGTCCTGGTAGCTTCAACACCCAATCCAAGTAAAAAAAGAAGAAGAAAAGAATGATAGCTTCTTTTGATCTCCCTTTAGCTGCCTTTATGCTTTTGCTCCGACACTCCCCAATTCCCAAGTATTTTTTAATCTTGCTCTTCCCAACTTGTCTTTCATTTTTTATTCCCTTAAACAATCACCACACTAACTCTATTAAATCAGAAGATAACTACAAAACCAAGGCAAACATAGGAATAACAACGCAGAGAAAGTAAGTGTAAACAATAATGCAAAAAACAATATAACCACCTACTTAAAAGCTAAACATAAATAGATATTAAGACTTGATCCATATCTAATTAACAACTACATCTTGTTGATCACCTTGGATCAACATCTTAGTTTACCTAAGTCCCTCAATCTCCCAGAACCTCCTTAACCAGGAGGTCTCCCAGCATTAGGTATAGTGAAGAGTGTTGAAACTTGGTTGCTGACATTATTTTAGTCAACATATCTACATGACTCTCATCAGTATGAAATTTTTGAACTTTGATTGTACCTTGAATCGATAAAATGTAAACTAATGCCAATGCGTTTTGTTCTTCATTAAAAAATTAATTCTTAGTTAGAACTGCACTTTTGATTGTCACAACATATTATAATTTTCATTTCCTTATTTTCGAACTCCTTTAACAATTCATTCATCGACATACCTTCATTTTATGCCTTGATAGCTGCCAGGTATTCGCCAACAACTGGCCGAGGATGTGCCTTATAACTCATATTGTTCCCATAGATTGAGAAGCATAACCAATCAAAGGTCTCCATTCGCGCAGAACCCCAACATAATCTAAATCCACAAACCTTGCAATTTGTTCTCCAGTCTTGTATCCCTTTTTATAAGTCAAACCAACATCAACTAATTATGGTACCTGAATATCCACTTAACATCCTTCCGATATTCTGTTCTAGAATTACCTATTTATCTTCATATCATACTTGTTGTGAAGAACACTCAACAATTTGTCCGACATGCACTGATGGATCTTCTAAATGATCTTCAAACGGTCAGTGCAAAATTGTTACACTGATGGTAACCACTGCTACAATTCAAATAGATTAATGATATCCACTTAAAAGGCATCCGTTGAAAAATGTCCAGTGATCTTAAAAACACTTGAAATTGTGACAAATTTCTTATTTGGTTCGTTTCCATTAATACTGAATATGCCCAGTCTTAATCTTTCATTTGAGTGTCATATATATAGAAATTGTGACTGAAATATCGCCTTTAGGAGAATAAATTATATACACACATATACATACATACATACATGCATGAAGCTCTCTTTCCTTCTCAACTTAATATTATGTGTGTTAGTTCTCTGATATTAATATTGCTATATAGGTTTTATCTCAAACTTACAATTTAGATGCAAATCTTTGCCTTCTCCGGCTCTATCAGGTTAGTGCTCTCCTCTTACCTTTTAAACAACTCATTTATGTTGATACCTTTGTCTTCTTCTTGCTGATGGCTGCATTAAATTTTGCAGTTTGAGCCACAGAGGATGAGCATCCAGATTGTTGAGCGAATCTTAATTAAGGTTTACTGATTTTAACATGGCCAAAAAAGCAGTTGAAAGCATTCTTTATTTATTTAACAGCTTATAATTATGTTATTTTCTTCTGATCAGGCTCTGATGGCCATGCCAGCTCAGGACTTCAGCCTCTGTCTCTTCCTAATTCCAGAGCAAGTGGTATACCTTGTTAAATGAGATGGTCCTTAACTTGAAATGAAAGTTAACACATGGAGTGTTGACTATTAATGTTATTGTACTTATATTTGATTAGCTTTGTATGGGTTCAATAGTTTCTTACTACAGTATGTGTTTTTCTGTAAGATTTGATCTATACGCAAGTTAATTTGTGTGCAGGTTGCTGTCTACTTTCGGTCTTAAATCATGCTAAGAGTTTTTTTATTTTTTTTATTTTTTTTTATTTTTTATACCAGTTATCTATTTGAAATATCTCATTAAATATATTTCTTTTTGTTTTCTTTTGATGGTGATCACCGTTTGCTTCTCTTTCCATACAACTTATTGATTATGGCAAGTAACATTATGGTGCAAGTTATTTTGAATTCTGCATGTTCTCATCTTTGTAGCTGTTTTGCCACTGCACATTCTATTTTCTCCCATCTGTTGGATTCATTAAAGTTGAATTATATTTTTCACCATTTTTTTTTTCATGATGTTTGTTCAAATTTATATTCATCCTTTTCAATTTATTACAATTTTACCGGAGTGTAAATTAAATTGCATTGGCATTTTCATTTGTCTTTTATGCTTAATCAGCAAATGGAAGAGCGGTTCAAGACACTGATTGTTCTCTCACACTATCTGGAGGTGAGCATATATATTGTTTTCTTTACTTTTGGATGCACTTAATAAATTGTTATGTTCTTTGTTTTCTTCATGATTACAGACATCAAGATTTCACCAATTTTGGGAGGAAGCTGCAAAAAATCGTCACATACTTGAAGTTATTCCAGGTACCAAAAGCAAGTTGTTTTCCCTTTTGAATTCCCCTTATCATCATTGGAGTATGTGGATTATTCCTTTAAAACATATTCTTTCTAGACTATTGTTTCCACTCATTGCGTTTATAATAAGCAGGTTTTGAGCAAGCAATCCAGGCCTATGCTATTCATGTCCTTACGCTGACATACCAAAAGGTGCCCAGGCCTGTACTTGCTGAGGTATCAATGCCACTCCTGAGATACCTTGTCGTCACCCGCACGACTATTGATGAAAATCTTCCATTTTGAGTGCTTTAAATCCATTTTATCATTTCTTTCATTTCATATACTGCTTGGCAGATGAGCAGATGATAATTTGGAAGTTTGGAGATATTGGGAATATTTTGTCTTTTATGCATTTAAGTATAATTAAGTTTATGAACAAGTTATGAATTTTTTGAAGGTATTTTTTTGGAAGCAAGGTAATATAAACATATAGTTGAAACGCGGAGGGCATTCGCAATTTTGCTTTTCTTTGTGAAAAATATGGTTAAGCATGCCATGCACTAATTAATGTTTTCTGTGATTATTTGAATAATAGAAATTATTAGCAATCTTGTGTCGATAGATAGTGGATTACAAATCAGAAAAGTAAAATTTAGGCTTCGTTTGGGACGGCTTTCTTTCTGCTTTTTAAAGCAGCTTCTTAAAATTTTTGTACTAAGAAGCTGCTGCCATCCCAAACGAAGCCTTAGGCTTCGTTTGGGACGGCTTTCTTACTGTTTCTTAAAGCAGCTTTCTAGTACAAAAATAATAATTTTTGTACTAGAAAGCTGCTTTAAGAAGCAGTAAGAAAGCCGTCCCAAACAAAGCCTAAATATGGTTTCTAACTTTCTATTCAGCTTGAGCTGATATTCTGATGCTTTCTTGCTTTGATCTGTAATCAGGCTATTAACGTTGAAGGTCTTTCCCTAGACAAGTTCTTGGAGTACCAGGCTGCTAATAATGGCTGGGTTTTGGAGAAGGGGAGTAGTAGAACACAGCTGGTTGTTCTCCCCAGGAACGAATTTAATCACCCTGAGCTCCGGAAGAATACCGCTGATGGGATCCCTCTGGAGCATATCACCAGGATTTTCCCAGTACTTGTCTGACTCCTTTCAAAGTCTAAACTAATCATATTCTCCATGTTCTTGATGTTTATTCCATTTCATTTTGTTTTTCGGAATATTTTGTAAAATAATTGTGGAATTATTTAGGATTTGAAGGGAAGGAGGGTTTCTTTTTAACAGATTTTGATGCCTGCACACAGACTTTGTGAAGGGTGCATTGTCTGCAGTCTTTAACTGCCTACCCCTTTATATTGAGATTTCGTTTGGGACGATTTTTTTACTGCTTCATAAATCAGTTTTTCTAGTCAAATTTTTTTAATTTTTTACTAAAAAAATTGTTTTCAAAAGTAATAAGAAAGCCGTCCCAAACAGGGCCTGAGTTTCTCTTATATTTTCTACAATCTCTACTGGTAACATCTTTGATGTTGATTGCTTTTTGAAATGTTCTTTATCTGGCTTTTTGATTGTCCAGTTCCAGGATCCTCGTCACCTACAGTAGATAAAATCTGAAACCATTGAAATTTGCAACTGTAGAGTTTATAATGTTATTTTTTTTATTTCAGTCTAGGCTGTCAGCTGTGAATTTCGGTGCTGGACTGATGAAAAAAGTGTATTATAAATTGGATTTATGAACTTGATTACTGACGATTTGTTTTTCAGCTTTAATTGAAATGAGCTTAGTTGGATCTGGATTTGTTTGCCAATAAAAAGTTTCTATGGATGACAAGATTTAATAAAAAATCTGACAGCAAAAATTTATAAAGCTGCTTGAAACGAAGCCTTATGGGAAATTTTAAAGTGAGTTGTTGCCAAACAGTCGGAGGATGGCTGACATTTTTTCGTTCGAGAGTGTCAATATATGACATGGTCTAAAAATTTGATCATGACTCGATTAAAAAATTTTAGGTTTGGGTTGAATTGTTTATGAAATAGGTTAGGTTTAGGTTTAATTTCTCAGCTTGATTGAAATATCGAGTTAGATTCAGGTTAACATATGAACTCGAATGCAACTAGTTTCACTCGTCTATTGTTTGCTCGCTTGGTTGCATCTCGGCAATTGTGCTTGTTGCATGCCCACTAGCTCGCACTTGCTCGCCTTCTCTGCTCATGCCCGCTTGTTCCACTCAATTGGGCTAGCGGATTAGGTGATGTTGGGTTTGGGTCGGATGTGTTAAGAGCGAGTCAATTTTGAGTGTGACTCGAATCCAGACCGAAAATTTGTTTATACCCCTATTTAATTATTTAGAATTGTTGCTTGCTCGTTTCTCTACAAATCAATAAGTATGATTTTCTTAAACAATTATATGCAAGAAATATGATAAGAATAAGAAAAGTGATATGAAATATGAATATCTTAGATTTTGTTTAGAGCATTTTTCTTCCTATTCTTTAAAATACTTTTTTAATATAAAAATTTATTGTAACTCAAAATTTTTTAATTAAAAAATTATTTTAAAAAATAATAAATAACTCTTTGCCTTTATAAAACAACCAAATCTCATATGATAGAAAAAAGATTGAAAGGCATTGAGGAAGAAGCAATAATTTTCAAAAGATGATTCTGCACACTTCATCACATCGATCATCAATCGGTGACATCTGCACATGATGTCAAAAGAAAATATATTTTGTTAATGGAAGAGCTCTTCACAGCCACAGGGCGTTCGAACTCTGATCGCTTATGTCGGTTACAGGATAATATCATGCATTTGCTCCAATGTGTTCTTAATGAAGATTGAAGATATGATTTTTATTTATTTATTTTTTAAAGTAAACGTAAATTGATGATCTTGAAGAAAAAAATATTAATTTTTTAATAACATAATAATCATTATAATCATAAACAGAAATGCCAAGTTAGAGCGGGAGAGCCCGTCAGACTTCTCCTCCCTCGCTATCTCAATCGGTCTCCACCGCGCTTTGGATTTCACTTTTTCCTATTTTCCCTGTCCGGCGACTCCAAAGTCTAATCTTTGTCCATGAACCTCGCATGCTTCTCTCCTCATCTCGATCGTAGCTGCTACCTTATACCCTGCCGGTTCCCTACAATCACCCGCCATGACCTTCGCCGACGGCCCCGGCGCAAGGCGCTGGAGCTACGGTGCCAATTTGGCCTTGAAGGTCTCTTCAGTACACTTAGCTCGGTTCCCCCTCTCGATCTTCTTGCCCCCGTCTTTGGCTTCGCATCTGCAACCGCTGCGGCCCACTTCCAGCACTCTCTGCGACAACCTGTCGGCGAATGGATTTTATTCACGAGCCCGACGCCGTTCAACAGATGTGTTCTTCTCCGGTGCCCCTCTGTTTTGTTTGAGGATGACGGTGAGCTGTTGAATGGCGTAAATGACCGGCTCGTGAGGGAAGATCGGCACTATGTTAATCTTAGCCGCGGCGGGGTTCCGTTCAAGGATGAAGGAGATGCGGGGTTTGAGAAAGATCTTAAATTCCAGAGGGTTTGCTTGAGGACTGATGACGGCGGGGTGATTTCCATGGATTGGCCCGATTATTTGGATTTGGAGAGGGAGCAGGGGTTGGACACTACGGTATTGATCATTCCAGGGACGCCAGAAGGGAGCATGGATAAGAAAGTGAAATTGTTTGTGCGTGATGTTGTCAAACATGGGTGCTTTCCCATTGTTATGAATCCTAGGGGCTCTGCAGGTTCGGCCTTGACAACTGCAAGGTAGGAAACTGGAAACATGGCATTTTGCTTTTGCTTTCAATTGGGACGATGCTCTTTGTTCCTTTGTAATACCACTTTTTGCAAAAGAAACGCTGAAGTACCCGAGCCAAATGATACATCGAATTCATTCATACGTGGATGGCTTTAACTAATTTTTTTAATCCACGAAGATTATGTGTGCAATTCTAAATTTTAAAACTTCCTCTTTTTGCAGAAAGCGAAGTGAATGTAGTTATAGTATAATTCTAATTCCCTAATTGTGGCTTATGAGTTCAAAAAATCTTTTTGTTGTATCAATGCTATGGAATGAAGTAAAGTTATAACATAAGTTCCCACTCGGTGATGTCAATAGGATTAGCAATCTGCATGCATTTTACCTTTGGAGTTTGGATAAATGAAATGAGCTTATAGATATATGCTTTCTGCAGATATAATCTTCATAAGGTTGATCGCATGATATATAAAGTTCATTTAGAAGTACTTGATTACTTCATTCATGCTTTTTTAGATTCTTTCTTTCATTTGCAAATGACAGTTTTTGATTGGCCAACTTGTATAAAAATATTGAAACTTTCTTGATATGTGTATGGGATTGTCTTCCGTGCCCACAACTTGGCATCCCTTGCTATTAACCTCAGATTTGTTTCTTGAACTAAGAATTTGATAGGAAATATTTGAAGATTTCAAGTAAATCCTATAAATCTGAGAAAATAGCAAGAAAGTTTTTCCAATCTCCAATGAAAACTAGAGAAAACAGTAATTTTATTGCAAGAAATCAAATAGAACGGAAAGAAAATACCAAGATACAATTGATCCTCTATTCAAGAGGAGGATCTCTCTCTCCCAAATCTCTAGATGCCGCTAGAGCCCAAAAACCTAAGATATATCAAATTCAACCAAATTCAAGATGCCCTAACCCTAGGAAAACAAATTATTTAATGCATACAATCCAATAGGAAATCTAGAAATAGTCCCTGCATTCAAATTTTCCTCCTAACTCCCTCAAAAAACCTTCCTAAATTACTCTGTTGGCTCCTGCGATTTGAGTGTCGTATAGGAGAGGTGGAATCTTCCGCCTCCGATCCACCTGACCCTTTCTCGTGTGGACCGGCTTGACCAGTCTAATAATACTCCCCTCCCAAAGACCCATCTTGTCCGCAAGGTGGAAAGATGACATCCTCCTCTATTCCCTCTTCATCACACACGGTTATGAAGAGTTCGGTCCTTACACCTGTGCCAAGGCGTATACCTCTCGTCACATCTGCAGAGTCCCTTCGCCCTTTTCTCTTGTAATTCAATTTTTGTGAGCTTCTTGAAGTTGTCCGCATGTATTCCTCCTACAGTCTTCTTCTTCAAAGTCTTCTGAAAAGTACCCGGTATCAGCTCTTTGGGTGCCAGAAAGGTAGTGTTCATCCTGTTCGGACCTCCTGAGTTGCTGCCTCCCGTCTCTCTCTCTTCAGGTGCCTCTGATCCTCCACTAATTGAGCTAGCTCCATAACCTCTCCCAAGTCACGAGGCTTCATTACTCTAACCGCTGTCCGGATCTCTAGTGTTAGTCCCTTCATGAAATTTTCTTTTAGCACTGTCTCAGGATGACAGTCCAATCGGCTAGCGAAGTACTCGAATATCTCCCGGTACTCCATCACTGAACCATCCTGTGTCAAGGCGAAGAACTGCTCGTAGAAGTTTCCTCCCCTACCAGTTCAAAAACGTTATACCAAATAATCCTTGAACTTTTTCCAACTCAGTATGGGTCGTCGCATGTCCCTCCACTGGTACCAAGACAAAGCCTTCCCTTACAAACATAGGCCCACTGCCGTCAGTCTCTCCTCCTCCGTCAACCCATTTATGACAAAATATCTTTCTACCTTGTAAATCCACCAGTGCACATTCTCCCCCTCAAAGATTGACATCTTCAGTTTCCTCACCCTCGGATCATCTCCGTTCTCTCTGTTCCCTCCATAATTTTCCATTCCCCAAGGGAGTGGTCCCTCCAAGTGTCTCAATCATCCATTATATGCTCATACTTAAACCTTTCATCAAATTTCAACAGTTTCCTTTCAAATTGAGCACCCATTGGATCATAATAAATCCCTCTCCTTTCAATTTCAACCCATCTTGGATCATAATTACCCCTTTTCCTTTCAAATTTCGTTCCTCTCCACTCAAATTCAGCACCCCTTTATTCATGCTCCATCTCCTCATGTTTCTCCCCATATCCTCTACCTAACTCCCCCATAGGAACAGGCTGTAGGGGAGGCATTCTCTCTTTTCCCTTTTGAGTCTCCATCTCATAAGCTTCCCTTTGCCTTATTAGATTAGAGTTTTCCCCGCTTTCTGGGTTGTCGGAGGCTTCCCTCACCTCTGACGACGCTGTTTTGGATTAACCCTCGAGCAACTTCTTCAACATCTCCCCTAGGTTGAAAAAAATTACATCAATCTTCTCGTGGATGACAGAAATTTGACTTTTGACATCTGAAAGTTTAGTGTGGAGATCTGAAGTTTTAGTTTTCAATTGTCCGACATCCCCTTCCAACATTTCTATCTTTCTTCCTACCATGAGAACTTGGATTTAGGCTCAAATAACAAGAACCACAAGTTTTGACGCGAATTCTGGCCTCCAATTAACAAAAACAATGCGATCAGATACGAAACACAACAAAATTTAGTGAGGAAGACTTCTATTTCAGCCCAAGAACTTGCTTTGATACCAATTTGATAGGAAATACTTGAAGATTTCTAGTAAATCCTATCAATCTCAGGAAGACAACTAGAAAATTTTTCCCATCTCCAAAAAAAAAAAAAGTAATGTTATTGCAATAAATCAAATAGAATGGAAAGAAAATATCAAGATACAATTGATTCTTTATTCGAGAGGAGGATCTATCTCTCCCAAATCTCAAGATGCCGCTAGAGCCCAAAAAACCTAAGAGATCTCAAATTCAGCCAAATTCAAGATGCTATAACCCTAGGAAAATAGACTATTTAATGCATACATCCCTACATTCAAATTTCCCTCCTAACTCCCTCAAAAAACCTTCATAAACTGCTATGTTGGCTTTTGCGGTTCGAGTGGCGTATAGGAGAGGTGGACTCTTCCGCCTCTGTTCCACCTGAGCCGGTCCTATATGGACCGGCTCGACTGATACAATGGATAGGTCTAACAGAATTCTACTTGCCATATGGATTAGACATGAAACACCGGTGGGCCTAATGATTTTGGTTTTATCTTCAATTTTTAATTGTTATGACAAGATCTATAGGTGATATATTTAATAAAGCATAATAAAAAGGATGATACCACTCCCGGGGTTGTGGTGTATGATAGATAATTGATGTACAATCAAGTGCGTTTTGTTCCAAAGAAAAACTAGTGTAACTAAAGTCCTTGTTTTATATGAGGTTACTTGAGGTTTTTGGATCCTCTTTCCCAATCTCTTACTCTATGTATCAAATGTATGTGAATATCAAATTATACTCCAGTTATATATGCGATTCTTAAAGAGAAAGTACACTGTTTTGACATGGCAGCTGTTCATTGCATATTTGTGAGTTTACTATCATTATTCCCTTTCCTAACCATTTGGCGGCCAACTTTATGAATTCATTCTTGTCTATAATAACTGTTTACCCAAAATGGGTTCCCATCTTTATTTGATATTGAAACTTAAAGTTTTTCCATACTTATGCGCTCGGTTGAAAAGGTGGACTCATTACTGAGCTGATGCTTTGGAGTTATGAGATACATTTTAGTTTTAGGATTCGCACAATATGATCCCTTCATAAGTACATAAAGTTTGGTAGATCCATTCTTTCCATCCGTCCTTATATTTTCGTAATACCAATTATCATGGTATTTGCAACCCTACAGTTATATGTAATCCAATTTCAGTCTTATTCCTTTAAGCTTTCTAAATGAAGCAAACTCTCTGATGGACGACCTCCAGATTTGCACTTAAAATTGATCTTGGGCCATATTTATTTCTTTTCTACTTTTATTCTCTACACAGTAAATGCTTACTGAATTTCTCATTTCCATAGATTGTTTTAAGAGCTTTAAAATCAATCATCCGTTATGAATACCCAATGTTCTTTGGAATGGGGCTTAACATTTCTGATTATATGGCTCTGCAACTACTTGCTTTATGTAGGCTATTTACTGCTGCTGATAGCGATGATGTCTGCACAGCTGTTCAATTTGTCAATGGGATAAGGCCATGGGCAACCTTGATGGGTATTGGATGGGGTTATGGTGCAAACATGCTAACAAGATATCTTGCTGAGAGTAGAGAAACCACTCCAGTTACTGCAGCTGTTTGCATAGACACTCCTTTTGACTTAGAGGAATCTACAAAGTCATCATCTCATCAAGCTGCCTTGAACGAAAAGCTAACTAATGGATTAAAAGAAATTCTGCGAGCAAATAAGGTTATCCCCGGTCCGATCAAAAGGACTCTTTCTTTGCTTCTTATTTAAAAGTATTGTACTTTTATGAAAAAAAAAAAAAAAAAAGAAAAAGAAAAAAAAAAAAAAACGAAGAAGAAGAAGATGAAGAATAGAAAATAACCGCTGCTTCTGAAAATAATATCTTATTTCCTTGTACGAATGGAATAGGCATTAGTGTGATAAATGATTGCCATGATACTTGCAGGAACTCTTTCAAGGGAAAACTAAAGGTTTTGATGTCGCAAAAGCTTTATCAGCTACATCCATTCGTGATTTTGATGGAGCTGTTTCAATGATTTCTTATGGATTTGATTCGCTGGAGGAGTTCTATAGAGCATCAAGCACGAGACAATCAATTGACAATTTGAAGATCCCAATTCTATTTATGCAGGTAGCCTTTTAGTAATGATGATCTGGAAGTCACGGAGTCAATTTCATGGATATTCATCTCTGCTAACTAAATTGACTACTAATCCTTATGCAGATGTGAACAGATTAGTTTTCTTTTGATAGTCATATACTCAATATTAAACTTGGTGAATTGCTGGGATATATAATATTCTTTGTCTTTTAAATACTTGTACATATTTAAGTTTTATATACATCGTGATTGGCTTCTACTTGTTTTTTTTTGGTTTAATTAAACTTAGATATGCTATATGCCTAAAATTGAAGTAAAAACATGTATGTATATGATGGAGTATTAACTTGATTTTGAAATAGTTATGGAGTAACTAATGAGTTCCTAATCAAAATTAGTTTTGATCAAATATACAAGTTAAGTTATGTGAGGTGCTCTGCTAGTTTTGCTGAGTAACTCGTGTTGGACAGTGAGGGACAACAAAGATTGCACTCTATTAGCTTAATATTATACCCCTCTTCTTGTGGGGAATTGAATCATCATAGCTAAAATTGGATTATTTTTTTTAAGAGAATGATGGATGACAAATGCCACAAACTATTGGCTTGATATTTTATCCTCTCTTTCTATAGTGATGTTGGATTGACTAAGCTGAAATTGGATTGATTTCCTAGGAGATTGAAGGACGATAGATGTTGTATTCTATTGGCTCAATTATTTTATCCATTCTTACCAGGCATGTTGTGTGACAGAAAAGTAGCCTGCAATGGCGAGACCTGCAATGTTTTATGACGCATAATGTTAGCAATTAAAAGATAAGCATAAAATTAAATTAAATGTTGTAGAGGAGAGGATGCTCAGGTGGATGAGTGGCTTCAGTATTAGAGATAGAATGCAAAACAAGTATATATGTGAAAAGGTTGGAGCAGCTCCAGTGGCAAATATGATTAGAGAGTCACCTTTGATGGTTTGGTCACATAAAGCGTCGGCTTCATGATGACCCGACTAGGAGAACATATGCATTAGATTTGTGTTAGACCGGTTCACCCTAAATCGGCCCAGCCGGCCCAAGGGCCGGCTCAGTTTGTTTAGAAGAGGCGGAAACCGTCTGCCTCCCTTGGGTTTGCTTGCCCATAGTGAGGGCCCCACTTGTCAAATTGAAAAGGAGGGGCAGCTAGGGCTTGGGAGGGAAATTAGATTAGGAAAGCTTTTGTATTAAAGAGCATGAGAGGATTAGGAAGGGATTATGTTTTGATTGATTCTCAATTAAGGTTTCTTGGCGGCTTGGGCACTAGACTCTCTTGTCTAGAGATTTGGGAGAGATGATCCTCCTTTCGAATTGAGGATCTCTTGTATCTTTGCTTTGTTCTTGTTTCGCTTTGCTTTCTATAGGATTAGCTATCGTTTGATTGTTCTTCCATCATATTTTCTTCGTTCTTCTTGCTATGTTACTGGTTAGGTTTGCTTGCGAACTCAAGTAATTCCCATTAGGGTTACTTGTGAACTCAAGCATTTCTTATAAATTTGACCAATATTAAGAGAGGTAGAGGCAGACCTAAAAAAGTATTGGTTATAAAATACTAGAAATAATCATTCTTTATTAGATTTAAATGATAATTTAACTCTTAACATGACACAATGAAGAAAAAAATTCATATAGCCGATCCCATTTAGTGGGATAAAGGCTTGTTGTCGTTGTTAATTCTTGGAGTAGGATCAATATAATTGAAATTTTATCTTGATATAGATGACAGATGTCATGCCCTATTAACTTGGCATTTTATGTAAAAACCAGTATTTTGAACCAAATAAAAAATGTAGCATTTGCATGTAAGGGAGACTAGATGGAAGGTTGATTGTTAACATGAAAGATGAAGTCCGATATAAATTGGTCGACAATTGGGCCTAATTAAAACTCATACTCAATTGGGCGACAATTGGGATAGAGCGATACAAATTATTTGAAAGTTGGGCCTAATTAAGACTGATACTCAACTGGGCGATAAATGGGGTTGACTGATACCAATTAATTGACAGCTGAATCTGATTAAGATTGATACCTAATTGGGCAATAATTGGGAGTGAAAATAGATGTATTCATGATTGCATTTACATGATAGTACATTTAAATTGATTGATAGTATAATTAAAATCGTACTAGCATCAATATTAATACAACATAGCATAACATACTAACATGATTCATTGGTTGATAGTATGTTTTATCGTATGTCTTATTATTTGATATATTTCTTTTGACTTTATTGATCATATTGATGCTATTATTGGTTTTGAATCGTATTAATTTGTTTTGACGGTTTTATGAATTGAATTTATCTTTATTGATTTGATTTGTTACTGGAAATGTCGAGGTTGACTTTTTTCTAAGATAGGGAGATTATAATAACCAATATTTTAATCCAAATAAAAAAATATAGCATTTGCATACAAGGGAGACTAGATGGAAGGCTGATTTTTAACATGAAAGATGAAGATCGATACAAATTGGTCGACAGTTGGGCCTAATTAAAATTGATACCCAACTGGACGACAATTGGGGTAGACCGATACCAAATGGTTGACAGTTGGGCCTAATTAAGGCTGATACTCAACTGAGTGACAATTGGGGTTGAGCGATACCAAATCTTTGACAGTTCGACTTGATTAAGATTGATACCCAACTGAACAATAATTGGGTTGGAAAAGATGTTGCATCATGATTGTATTTACATGATGGTACATTTGAATTGATTGATGGTATAACTAAAATCTTATTGGCGTCAATATTGATACAACATAGCATAGCATACTAACATGATTCATTGAATGATAGTACGCTTTACTGTACTTCTTATAATTTGTAGATTTCTTTTGACTTTATTGATCATATTAGTATTATTATTAATTTATGAGATTTTTATTGCTCATATTAAGTGATGATTGATATTGACTAGAACTGAAACTACATATTAATTCTTTTGTCTTGAATTGAAAGTAGTGATAGAGTTTTGATTTTCTGCTGGACTTTATAGCTCATTATATGAATTTTAATGATTTCAGGTCAGGGAAGGGGTCAGTATCATGAGCAGTGACACTGATAACAATCTTCAAGTTTTTATTTAGATTTTATTATGCATTTTGTTTTATTATTTTATAGTCAGGAGCTCATAATAGATTAGTGATAGTAGTGATCTCCCGGCTAGTGTAAATGATATTTTGGTGAATGAATAGTAAAATATCTTGATGTATATGATTTTAGTTGCTATTGCTGGTTATTGTTTATATTAATAATTTATAAGATATATGGTATTTTCTTAAAATAATAAATAGATAATTCTTCCAAATTTGATTCTGGGCTGTCACATTTTACCCCTCAACAAGGAGGTTAGATTGGCGAAATTGATCATTGAAGTTTGGCCCCTAACTAGCATTGATGCTTGTTTGGAAGATTTAGTTGAGCTTTCTTCGAAGTGGAGTTGTGATTTATCTCCTTTTAGATAGGAGAATCTGAAAAAAATAAAAATAAAAACCTTTTTCATTGAGAGAATTTCATTTAGTCTTTGATACATATATAAAAAACACCCCCTCTTTGATAGGAGGAATTTTTGGAAAGGCTGAAACACAGTCATATTATTTTGTTAACCCTTTAACATGTCGGTGTATGATATGTAGTGACTAAAGCTATATCATTGATTAATTTGTAGATATTCGAGCAGTTAGATAAATAATGGTGCTATCGATTTTGAAATTGTTGTTCACTAAATATTTGGATACGAAACTAACTTTAATTTGGTGGTTGATCATGTATTAATATGAGTAGTAGTTTAGATCGCCTACTTCTTTGAGCCAAGTGAACACTAATGACTTGAAAGCTACTTTGAGCACTTGATTGATATTTCTCTTGCTCCTCTAGAGGGAATATTCCTTATTGACCTTCACTTCGAGAATTTTGTTTTTATATTTAATGACATTATGGACAATCAAAGGTGGGGTGGTAATAGCAATATCGTGTTAGCCTTTGATGTGGAAGGTGAAGGTGATGTAATTTTGACTAATGATTGATTCCATGACTTTACTTCGACTAGTTTTGTCCATGGAGGAGCCAACTTTGGGCAGGTTAAATTCTTTGAATTTGGCCATTATCTCTAATAACTTTTTGAATATATTGATATTATTATTGATGTCATTCAATATAAGTTGAATCATGAATGACTAGTTTCTCTCCAAGCTATCCTTAAGTTTCCCTAAATGTTGGACCCACATTCTTTTTTTCCTCAATCATTTTTTTTAATGATTCATTTGTCATACACTTGCTTTTTAACATCAAAGCCATGATTGCTTTAACGATGTGGTTGATTAGAGATTCAAGCTTCAGATCGGTGATGACTTCAGTGGTAGATGGCCTTGTTAGGCCCTATCTGGTCTTTACCATGCCTTCAACCCTCAGCCTATATGCATCATTATTTTTGACTTTGAACATGTGCCAAGTTGAAGGTGTCACAAAATCTCTATTTCCATAGTTGTTTGCTTATTCATCACGAGGCAATAGGAATTGAACCAGGTTGCTCTTGGTCTTGGTGCCCCATAAATGGCTGATCTCTTTAGGATTGAGGACAGCTGCATCATGTACCATTTTTAATTTTTGACAGTTCATTTATACGTTTTGAGAATTATCAACTTAACAAATCATCGACTATGAAGATAATTACATTCTCCTTAAAGTTCATGTCCTTTAGGTCTACTAGATCATGTAATTTTAGTCTTGGATTATTACTTTGAGTAAATCCTTGGCAACAAATTAGGGGGTGTCGACCGACATGGTGTTTGATCAGAGGGGTATCTTGTGCTTTCTTTCTCTTATTGTTTTTTTATTCATGTTGGGGCCCTCTTGATAGAAGATCTCTAAGCAAATCTCTAGGTGCTTATTGGATAGGCTTTTGCTTTGAGATTTAAGTTTTCTAACCAACATGACAGATAGTTGATGAATCTTTGAGAAACTGCTCAAATGTTACACTCCAATGCTCATTGAGCAGGGCTTGATCAATGGTGTTCCTTATGACAGTTCTACTTAAAGATATAAACTCTTAAAATTTGAGTCCTTTTATTGTAGATTTGTAAGTACACTCCCTATTTTTTAGCATTGTAGGGGTTGATTAATGATTAGTTTGGGCATTATTGTTGTTTCGCTCATTATAAGCTTTTAAAATCTTACAAAACTTGAAAGAGAGCACTTCTTAATTTATCTTATAGTTCAGCTATTGAGTCTTCCTTGATGGATGATTTGAGTTTCTCAACTTAAGTATTATGGTTTGATCCTCCATAGAGCGTTGAACCCTTTATCAATGGAATTGCAAGCACCAACTTTGAGATTTGAGATGTGGTCTACTGAATTGGCTTTGGATGTTTGTCCCACCTTTAAGCATTGGCCTTCCTAAATCATTTTAAGAAAATTTTTCTTTGGATGTTGAAACTTCTTCTTCATATGTTTTTATAAAACGTCCAGGCCATGATTACACTCCAATATATGGGTAGACAACTTCCATGGATCAGCCGAGCTCACCTCAGAAGAGCTTAGCTAAGAGGTGAACTCATCCAAGAAATACCCTCTTCAGAGGGTGACCCATTCCATTAAGATTCAACAAGGGCAGAGACTTGTCCCAATGATGCTTGCCTCAAAGAAACTTGACAAGGAAGCACACAACTCGGGCATTTTTGATTGAGGGAGTCACTTGGCTCAATAGGCCTCAACCAAAGGAGATACTTACCTCATAAGAAGTCATCCTAAAGAAAGACTTACCCTAGCCATGCCGACTTGCCTCTCTCAGAGGGCCTCTCATCCAAATTACAGGAGATGTACACATACTAACCTCACAATAACAAAATTATAAGTCATACTAGAGTCTCCAACTCAAAGGAGTTTTCCAAAGACGCCCGCCTAAGGTATTCACTCGAGAGAATTCACTCTTTATACTTGCCTAAGAGGATTCACTTATGACACCCATTTGAGAGGTATTGGCCAAGAACATTTGCCATAGGTATTTACCGGAGGCAGTCAGAGCCATGTTAGATATGATTGTCCACATGTACAAGTTATGGACTAGCTCAGGCGTCTGTGACAATCTATAATCATTAGTCATTTATTATTTATCGTTAGTCCTCTTGATAGCAGATCTCAAGGTGCTCACAAGTTAGGCTTTTGCTTTGAGATCTAAATTTTCTAACCAACAAGACATATTGGTGATGGATCTTTGAGAATAGTGCTCATATGTTGCACCACAATGCTCATCGAGCAACGCTTGATCAATGAAGCTTCTCCTTATGACAGTTCTACTTTAAGATAGAAACTCTTAAAAATTGAGTTCTTTTATTATAGATTTGTAAGTACACTCCCTTAGTTTTGTAGGGGTTGATTAATGATTGCTTTTGGGCATTATTGTTGTTTCTTTCATTATAAGCTTGTAAAATCTTGCAGATATTGAAGGTGAGCACTTCTTAATTTATCTCATAGTCCAACCAATTGACTGTTCCTTGATGGATGATTTGGGTTTGTCAACTAAAGTATTATGGCTTGATCCTCCATAGAGCATTGAAGTCATTATTAATAGAACGGCAGCACCAACTTTGAGATTTGAGATGTGGCCTACTGAATTGGCTTTGGATGTTGGTCCCACCATTGAGCATTGACCTTCCTAAATATCTTTAAGAACTTTTTTTCTTTAGAGGTGGAAGCTTCTTCTTCATATGTTTTTGTAAAAAGATGTACTCCAGACAATGGTTACACTCTAATATGGGTACAGGCAACTTGCATGAATCAGTCGTGCTCACCTCAGAGGAGCTTAACCAAGAGTTGCACTCATCCAAAAAAGCCCTCCTCAGAGGGAGATCTATCCCAATAAGAGTCAACAAGGGAAGGCACTTGCCCTAGTGATGCTTGCCCCAGAGATGCTTGCCCTAGAGACGCTTGACCAAGGAAACACATAGCCTAGACATTTTTTATTGATGGAGTGACTTGCCTCAATAGGCCCCGACCAAAGTAGATACTTGCCTCATAAGAAGTCATCTTAAAGAAAGACTTTGCTCAACCATGGCGATTTGCCTCTCTCAGAGGGCCTCTCATCCAAACTATAGGAGATTCATAAATACTAACATCGCAATAACGACTTCATAAGTCATACAAGAGTCCCCAACTCAAAGGAACTTGCCAAAGACAAGAACTCACTCACACAGGACACTTGCCCGAGAGGATTCGTTTATGACACCCGTCTAAGATGTATTGGCCAAGAGCATTTGCCATAGGTATTTGCTGGAAGCAGCCAGAGCCACGTCAAATATGGGTGTCTACGCATAAACATCATAGACTAGTTTAGGTGTTCGTGACAATCTATAATCATAAGTCATGTATTATTTATTATTTTTTTGGTTGTAGATTTTTTTTAGCCCTCTTAAGCATGTAAATAAGTGGTTGAAAAGTTTCTTTGGAGGCATAAACATGATTATGCTATTCTTACTATTCATAGAAAATAGTTAATTCTAGAGTTCTTCTCATTTCTTGCCCACTCATTCTACTCTTTTCTTGATGTCTGCCTTATTAGATTCGCCATAGAGCTGTCGCCCACAAACATATTTGAATCCAACAATAATGTTGTGAATTTGTAAGTTTATACATATATTTGTTTATGCATAATTTATGTATTTTGTGAATTTGTAAGTTTGTAAATATATTTATTTATCCATAATTTATCTATATATTTATATTTATTATGATAATCTCAATTGTAAATTTAGATTAAAAAGAAAAAGATAACATGCTTCACTGATATCAATTCAAAATCTATTGTTTTTGTATCTGCTCAAAATTGAGCCTAGTAATTTGAAATCTTTGAACTTGGGTTATAATTAATTTGCTAGAACTTGGGTTTTATCAGTGCCAGGTAGGTGTTTCAGGTAGCCTTCAGACCCATTTCCTAGATGTTGGGAAACCTTATAATAGGGCGTTCTTAAATGTGACACATGGAAGAAGGAATCTTTATGTTATGCTACTAGAAATTATGGGCTTATTCACTAATATTTTAATACTAAAGCGTGTCATTTGGCATGCTAGGGAGGTACTAATGCCTTTTCTGCCAACCTTTTAAGGGTGGCATCTAATGGAAATTGTCCTAATTCACATAGTTGAGCACTCTAGACCTCTGTTATTTTAACGTAATTTGGACATGTAAGAAACCTGAATGAAACCTTGACTACATGCTTGCGGCCTCATTTTGTTAACCATCTTATTGTAACACCCCACAATACCCCTAAACAGTACTGTAAAGTGTAACATGCATAACATAAACATTTATCTTTTCTTGATATTTAATACAACTTCTCTTTACAGAAGATCATATAAATCATCCAACCATAATTCAATTTGTATATCAACGAAAGCAACTTATAAATTAGAACCTCAATAAACATACTTACAGAGCTACTAAGGAAATTCAAATAAGTTCCATTTCTGAAAAGTTTTCATAAAGGATAAGACTAGAGAGGGAGTTGAAGGTAAACTTGAATTATGGAGGTCAACCTTAGAGTCTAAAGGTTTTCGCTTGAGTAGATCTAAAACGGAATATATGGAGTGTAATTTTAGTAGTAATAGACCTAGTGAGGGGATTGTGACTTTGGGCGATCAAGTCATTAATAAGAGTACACGTTTTAGATATGTTGGATCTATTGTTCTGAGTGATGGTGAAATAGATGGTGATATTATCAGCAGAATTCAAGTTGGATGGTTGAAGTGGAGGAATGCATCGGGCTTGTTATGTGATAGAAATGTACCCCTCAAACTTAAGGGAAAATTCTATAAGATGGTAGTGAGGCCTGCAATGCTTTATGGTGCCGAATGTTGGCTTTTAAAAGAGAAGCATAATACTAAGTTAAGTGTGGCAGAGATGAGGATGCTCAGGTGGATGAGTGGCTTTACCCTTAGAGATAGGATACGAAATGAGCATATACGTGAAAAGGTTGGAGTAGCTCCAGTAGAAGATAAGATTAGAGAAAGTCGCCTTAGATGGTTTGGTTACATAAAATGGCGGCCTTGCGATGACCCGGTTAGGAGAGTAGAGGTATTAGATTTGACTTATGTTAAGAAAGGTAGGGGTAGATCTAAAAAGACTTGGTTAGAAAATATTAGGAATGACCTTTCTTCATTAGATTTAAACGAGATTTTGACTTTTAATAGGACTCAATGGAGAAAAAGGATTCATGTAGCCGACCCCATGTAGTGGGATAAAGGTTTGATGTTGTTGTTGTTGTCTGAAAAGTTTTCATACATTACCAGAAGTTTCACTAACAAAGATAGCTTTAACATAAAAAGAAGAAATAACTTGCAATTAGTAATCTCCGTTCTTTTCTTTTTCCTTTTCCTGTAACAACAATCAGTAAGAAAATACTGGTGAGCTATGAGGCTCAGTAAGCTTTGCAAATTTAAATAGCATTTGACTTGCATGATTATAAAATTCATAATATTAAAAACATAAATCAAAGTTAAATTACTTGAGAAAATTTCATAAAATCTCATTTCATATTAACCTTTATATTCTCTTAAATATATCCTAAATATCAATTTTACTCAGTAAAATATTTGGCTACACTTTCATAATATTATTCAATGGAGCCCAGGTAAATATGACATTATCGCCATTGAATTCCATAGAGGTCCCTTTTGCCTCTTTAGGGGTCCCTTTTGCCCCACCTGCTATGCAGGTATCATATTATCTGGGGTCCCTTTTGCCCCTCATGTAATACATGTATATTATCTCGGGTCCCTTTTGCCCCACATATAATTACAATTATACATCATTTGTAGCCAAACTTTACTTTTCAATTGATATTCACAAAACTTTTCAGTGTTCATAAGTTATACTTAAGTTATTGCATTCTTTCATAATCATTGTTGTGATCACCAGTATACAATTAAAATGCACACCATAAGCAAGTAAATTGACATCTTTCCAAAACAGTATCAAATAGGAAAACATTTAGATTAATATACTAAACCTTATTTTACACTTACCTGATTTCATTATATATCTGGTTGTTCATACCCGGAAACTTGAATTAAAAATACTTTCTATACATTAAACAAATTTCATAACCTTTTACTTTAATGCATTCAAAATCAATCTTCATGCTTATAAATGAAAGTTCTTAAATTTGAATATAAATGCATTACTTACATCCTTTACGAGTGATCTCTTCCAAACCTACATCATGTAACCTTCTTCTTTGATACACTAACCCAAAATCTTCTTTCTGCATAAATATACAAATAATCTTACAATAAAATTGATATAGTTGCTTTAGGAACTATTATCAAATTTATAAAAATCTGAAAGACAATTATAAAATTATCATACAAACAATTTGCTTGCCTCTCTCGTCTTCCCTCAATTTCCTTCTTTCTTATCTCTTCTTCCACTCAACTTCTTCACTTTTGTTATTTCCTGGATGGCATAACAATTCTACACTTCACTCTCTAGCACTGTTATTTATCTACTTTCCTATAATTCCACTGTCAAAACCCATAAATCAAGGAAATAAGAAAAATTGCATTACAGGAATCCAATTTCTTAGCCCTTCCGAAATTCAATTACTTACCCTGCCTTGCACTGAATCCACAAAGTAAACCAAATTTCTTTTTCTTCAGCCTTTGCACTATGCGCTGCCCTCTACCTACAGGGAGAATTCCGCCTCTTGCTACAGGAGGATTTGCGAATTCCCTGAACAGGCTTTGCGGCTTTTTCTACTGTCCCGAGAGAGCACCCAAATCTGCTACTGAACCCTTCCTTTCACTGTGCTGTATTTCTTCTACAGAATTTGGCCGAAATCTTCCTCTATGTGCCGAACTTCTCTACAAGAGTGCAGTGCCGAATGCACCATCACAGAATTGCTAACTCCTTTTTTTTCCAACACAGCCTTTCCCAAGTCTTTATTCACCCGTAACTGCTTTATATTATGTCTAATTGCTGTTGCGAAATTCCAAACAGAGGAATTAGGTGTAAGAGGGCCCACACACACTTCCTTAACTGCTATCATTCTTATCCAATGAAAATATCCATTTCCAAATCACTTGGCTGCCGTGAACTGTTATCTTTATTTACACTTTTAGAGAAAGCATCTTTTCAAAATTATGATGCAATTATGACTTATCAAAGCAAATTACTTAACAGTACATCTTTACTTAATACTTTACTATTATTAACTTAACTATTTTACTTCTATTAATTATAGTTAGCCTTAATTTAACAACTAGAGATTATTAAACTTCAAATTAAATTTTAAAAGTATAATTAAATAAATTTACATTCTTCATACCTGAATTCTGGACCTTACACTTATGATAGCATAATTTCAAATGCCTGTTCTACACAATATTGACAATGACATCTTTGTAATAGTATTTGCATTTGAAGTGTTGTATGAGTTTTCCATTGTGGCCTTATAAAATAAATTAATCTATTAACACTATTTATATATTATGTCAAACTTTTATAGATTTCTTGTTCTATTTTCTTTGTGTTTTATCTGTTATGCAAGTCAGTGAAGGCTCAATATTTTTACTTATGAGATAATATTAATAATTTCAACCAAAAGCTCATATTTTAATTGTTTAGTGATCTTGAGTGGTGATGGAACTGTACCACGTTTCTCCATTCCATGCAATTCCATCTAATATATCAAGTGTTTCAACCAAATGCTGAATTTTTATTGTTTTTTTATATCTTCAGAGTGATGATGGAACTGTACCACTTTTCTCAATTCCACGCAATTCCATCACAGAGAATCCATTTACAAGCCTGCTGCTTTGTTCTTGTTCACGTTCAACTATTAACAAAGGTGACCGATCTGCTCTTCTTTGGAGTCAACAGCTAGCAATTGAGGTATTTGAACTTTTACCATCTTATTACAATAATCTCAATTAGGATTTCTTGCGTGCATGTCATAGCGGAGGTGTCCTCATATACTTAATCACCATTTGTAAGGTATTACTTATCTAATAGATCCTGTACAAATTCACTTCAATAAGCCACCTTAATTCCAAACGGTTCAAAAAAGTTCACATCTAACAGCTAGCCCTACTTTGACTATATTCTGTTGGATTGCTCGCAATTTTTTTATCTACTTCACATATCTTGTACTCAACAAGTTCCTGTTCCTTTCATCTTTGATTCGATCATGACTTATGCAGTGGCTTTCAGCAGTGGAGCATGCTCTTCTAAAGGGTCGTCATCCTCTTCTAAATGATGTGGATATCACCATAAAACCTTCTAAAGCGCCAACATTTGGAGTAAGAGAGAGGCCTGCTTCAGCTAGAAGTAAAATTCACGGAAGTTCTGATTCTTCTCAGGTATTATTAAAGCATAATCATGGAAATATGGATTCTTTCATGAAGCTCACCCACTCGGATACTGGAAATGGGTTCCTCGTTTACCCACTCAATACTGAAGTTAATGGAGATGGTGGCGCACTTTATGACAATGCTTTAGGTCACAGGAAATCAGGAAGCAAATTTTATGAGATGCAGAGAGATAATGAAGTTGGAACAGAAGATGGCAAAAATGAGAAGCCTGAAACAACTATGGACATTTCAACTGAAGGTGTGGAAAATGCTATTAGTAGTGAAGGAGGTCAAGTCACGCAAACTGCAACTGTAATAATGAACATGCTTGATGTTACCATGCCTGGTACTCTAGATAATGAGAAGAAGAAAAAGGTGCTGTTTAACTTAATGTTCAGCTCTTCTATTGATGGTGTCAGTTAATATTTTATTGATATTTTTGCACTCATTTTATGCCATTACGGTGGTGCTTTTTAACATTAATCATTGAGTCATTGTGTCATGTTATGTTATAGATTTTAGCTTGAGCTTGGGCCTATTTGTCTCGACAGTAAATGAAGCAAAAGCCAAACAAAGCCATAGATCATTCAAGCTCCGTTCATATACCCCAAAGCTGAACCATAGGACAAAATACACAACACTTTTGTAGTAAGTGTTGACCTCCGTATATATTTCATTACCGATTCGAGCAAGCACGATGTGGATGATGACTGACTCATCAGCATCACGTAAAATGTGTTTGAAATGCCTCACTTGTGGCTGAAATGACTCAAAATTTACTTTTTTTTTTTCTTTATAAAAATGAACTGTGCTAGCATGTCTGAAACATAAAAAAGACCAAAGAAAGTACCTCCCTCTTTCAACTTGATTGAATTCAACAAAAATGGCGGATTACGGACGGACTAATACATAATATTTATTCTCTCCAAATGAATTTTTCTCTCCTCTCTTCATGGCCACCCCCTTTAATTTTGAATTTCAAATTGTGATTTTTGCACTTAATTCCCATCTCAATTTATATTTGTAAATCTTTTCTTTCAAGGTTAAACTTAAAAGTATTCTTGAAAGCCTTCTGGATCAAGCAGTGGTGTTGCCGTGATGCTGTTTTTTTGCCTGCATGGCTGCATTCTTCTGGAAAACAGAAAATTTTAAACCATATAGAAATGAGAACTTTTGTGCCATAGATTTTTCCTTCTCTGATACTTACATTTTGTTACTCCTAATTAATCTGATGCATGGTTCTTTTATTCCTTTTTCTCAGGTTTTAGGTGCCATGGAACAAGGGGAAACATTCATGAAAGCTCTTCATGGAGCGGTGCCAGAAGATGTTCGTGGAAAGATCACAACTGTAGTTGCTGAAATTATGCAAAGTCAAGGTGCCAATTTAAATCTTGAAGCAGGAAAACGGATTGGTTGGATTCCTAACGTGACTTCAGAGCTTAAGTCAAAGATTGAAGGCAAGATCAAAGAAAGTTCACTGAAGGATTTAGGTTATGATGATGGCCCCTTGGAACAGATAAAAGTTGGCAAGTCCAATGTTATTGGGTCTGAAGGAAACCTTGGTCCTTCTCAAGAGAAGGGTGCACGTCCTTCCAATGGTAATGGATCTGAAGGCAACCTTGGTCCTTCTCAAGAGAAGGGTGCTGCACGTCCTTCCAATAGTAATGAATCTGAAGGAAACCTTGGTCCTTCTCAAGAAAAGGATGCACGCCCTTCCAATCGTAATGGATCTGAAGGAAACTTTGATCCTTCTCAAGAGAAGAGTGCACGTTCTTCTGGGTCTATTGAAGCTGGGTCAGAAATGGAAGATAAGGTGAACCAGTCAGATAAATCAGATCAAGTGGGTGGCGGAGCCAATGACAGAAGTAGCGGTCAGGATGAAGTCATTGAGAAGTCTGATGCATTTGATAAAAACAGTTACCAACATCTAGCACATGGAGATCATATGAATAATAAAAAAGATGAAGCGGTTGATTCCTCACCACAACCAGGCATATCAAGCTCAACAAATTTTGAGGATTCTTCATCTGCTGGTTCTTCCTTGCATCAAATGCCAGGGGAGAAGGGAAGTGAGGAGTATTCCTCATCAAAACCGACCATATCAAGTTCAACTAATGTTGAGGATTCTTCATCAAGTGGTTCTTCCGTGCATCAAATGCCAGGGGAGGAGAACGGAAACCCGAAGAATGGTGAGAATCCAACTCAGGATGGTGCAAGCCAAAATGCAGAGTATTCCTCTAAATCAGAAGAACCTTCACCCCAGCCTTCATCTTCGAAGTCCAATTCCATAAGTGTTTCCCAGGCGCTAAACGCTTTAACAGAATTTGATGACTCCACACAAATGGCTGTCAATAGTGTGTTTGGGGTAATAGAAAATATGATTGACCAACTAGAAAAGAGCAACAAAGAAGGTGATGATGAAGTAAAAAAAAGTGTAGATCAGAGATCTACCAAGGAATTTAATGATGACAGTCTCATAAATGGAGAAAAATACAATAAATTTTTTTATATCAATAACGGATCAGGAATAGAACCAGATTTGAGCCAACCAGCTAGTCAGCCAGAAAATATTTCCAGTGAAACCGGCATAGAATCTTTTGAAGAAGTGCATGATAAATTGGGTTACAGTAAGTTCAATTTTAGCTCGGCACCTTTATCAGATAAGTGCATTAAACAATTTGAAGATGATAGTGAAGCTAGTCATTTCAGCAGCACAAAGTTAACAAAAGATGGGGATACCATGGATTTAACGCTAGATGTGGCTATGAAAAGATATTGGCTATCACCTTATGCGCCATACCTCCACAGATGTTTTACACCATTGCCAAGTCAGAGTTCACTGGATCTAGAAAAAGCAACAGATCTGTTCCTTGATCCAGAAGAAGGCCAGTGGAAAATGATAGATCAACCTTCAAATTCCACAATCACAACAGGTCCGAATGGCAAGGACCAAAATGTCTATTTTGCATCAGGACGGAGGGATGTGGCTGCTATAGAGCCATCCCTTATATTAGTTGATGGTGAATATTCAAAATTTAACAGTGATTTATTTCAAGAGGATGATGATACAAGTGACAATGAACAGGAGGATTCTATGAAAGTGAAGCTTTTTTCCTTGATCAAGAACACTTTGCTAGAAAATTTGAAAGTTGAAGTTCATCGAAGAATAAGGATACCTGATTCAGAAGAACTTAACAGCCTTCTTGCATTTGATTTAGAAAATTTTACTGAGAAAGTATCCCGGGCTGTTGTATCCTTTAGTGACTTAAACTCCTTCAAAGAAAATATTGGTGCTACTTTGATGAAGTTCGGGACAGTGGAACTTCAACAAACAGTTGAAATCATATTGTCAGCATTGCAGGATGCTAGCCATTTGAGAAAAGTTCTTCCATCTGGTGTTATTGTAGGTTCTAGCCTGGCATCTTTGAGGACATACTTGCAGCTAGTTTCTTTAAAAGATTATGCAAAAAAACCTACATGTGAACCTGTAAATAAGTGGCAGAGGTCTCATGGTTTTGAGAATTATATAACAGATGAGCTTTCTGCTACGAAGAAAATTGAGAAAGTTGATAATGACCATCATTTGGTTTCAAATAAGCCAATCAGCCAAGGACATGGAAAACTTGATCCAGTTGTTTCAACTAAAGGCTGCATCATGGTTGGGGCTGTGACAACTGCCTTGGGCGCATCTGCTTTATTGGCAACGAACTGTGAGGTAAAAATGAAATCTTTTATTATTACATTACTATGAAACCTAGTTTTTCTAAGCTATATCTTTCACTGCTTACCCATTTTTGGGAGTAATATGTTTGATTCTATATTTAATCCTGTTGAGTACATACCTTGATATGGATACTAGTGCAATTCATTTTGGATTGGGCGGTATGGTATTGGATTGGGCGGTATGACGCAAGGCATGCTGATGTTTGCTTTTAGATATCAAATTCTTAGTATAATTTAAAATGTTGTTACGAAATGTCAAAAGTGATGAAATCACCCATAACTGTACTTTTCATATTTTCTTATACTGTGAAATTGAAGTGGTGTTGCTGCTTATGTCGGCTTTAAATCACTGATATGATCCAATTGGTGCATTAGGAGCTCTCCGAAGATGCTTAGGAGAGTAAGGCTACGTTTTGTGCAGTTTAAATTTGAGTGTAATTAGGATTAGGAAGAAGTTAGTGGTCGGCCAACCCAATTCCAGCAGTTAGGATATGGAGCCAAATGACATGAATTAAAACTTCTTCTCAAGAAGTCCAAATGACATGAATTAAAAACAAAATGAAGATTAAGAAGTCTAGTTAGGATCTTTTTAATTGATAATTTGTTAGACCGGTCCCTTCTGGATTGGTCCAGCCAATCCTTCCTGGACGGGCTCTAGGAGGAATAGGCTTTTGCCAGTTTGAGGCGGAACATGTTTCTGTTTGTTCGGGGTGGAACAGACTTCCGCTTGTAGGATGTGTCGCTCACTTTGGGAGTGGGGCCAGGGGATTTTTCAAAGGGAGGCTAGGAGGGAAACTTCAAATATGGGGGGTTGTTTTAGTATTTGTTTTCTATTGTTTGCTTTTTTTTTTTCTATTGTTTTCTTTAAGTAGATTGTTTCCCTAGGGTTAGGGTTATGTGTTATTTGCTGAAATTAGATTGTTCTTAGGGTGTTTAGGGTTTAGCCGGCGGCTAGGGATTTGGGAGAGTCTGATCTTCCTCTCAAATTAAAGATCCATTGTATCGTGCTTGTTTTCTTCCTTATATCATCAATTAAAAAAAAAAATCTCTGGTTATTCCTTTTAATTCTTCTTGAGGATTGTGTTTGGGGTTTCTGAAATTAAATTTTAGCTAAGGAATAGTGGATTCTATGAGCACCTCTTGACATAATTTTTGGTGGATGATTTATAATTTTTTGTAAGGCTTCATAGAATTTTTCTCTTTACTTGCAGATTGAATTTATTTTAGGGTTTCTAGAAATTTAACTTTTTGTGAACAAAAATCCTAGCGAATGTATGAAAATCAAAGATTAGGGTGTCTACTATGGATCTAGAGTTTTTGGTGAATTTTGGAATTTAGGTTAGTCAAGTGAAGACAAACCTGCAACTAGGCCTATACTGGCTTTGTTTGGACAATTCTCGCAAAAGTCATAAATGGATGGGTTTAATTTCTAGGAAATTTAGGTTTATATTTTTCTAGAGTGGGGGATGATGGATAGCATAAAACACAGAAAAAAAATTCAAAATTAAAGCCAAGATAAAATTCTACTACTCACCAAAGTAGTAGTCCTAGAAAGGATCACCAAACCCTTTCTAAATTGTCTAGCCACCGAGCTCCAACCAATAATATTTTCTCTAAAATTTAGTTACAAAACACATCAATCTCTTCATTCCTCGGCCAATTAAGTATTTATACAAGTTACACAAGATAATTTTGAAATTAAAAAGAGGAGAGAGAAATGAGAAGGGGATGACCCACAATAGTAACCATCAGAACTAGGATGGCCCACACTAGTAACCACTATAACTTCTCCCTCCTGGCCGGCCCCTACACTCCTTTGTAACTTTTCTTGGCCAACCACTCACTTCATGCATGAGGCACTTAATTAACTCAATTTAATGCCTCTACTTGCTAATTAGCACATGAAATCCACAATACAAATAGTAGGTTTTACTTGCATTTAATTACAATACCATATGAGATTTTCAAACACATAATTAAGTAAAAAATATAAATAAAATTTGTAGCTTATAGTCTTCAACTTTCTCCTGGTGATGGGTCCACTTTGCTCAGGTATAATGTTTTTTGGATTGAGCTCTGGTGGTTGGACCCTTTCTATCATCTGATGCTCCTTGTGCGACACCATTAAGGGATGAGTTAAAGTTACAAATACAAATAGAAACAAAATTGAACCCCATATTTTCTTCCAACACCTGTATCAAAGTACCCATCAGGGAAGTACTTTAAACCTTTTCTCCAAAGGATAAAGAAATATTAACCAAACTAAAAAATAAACAAACTATAAAATGAAGAAATCCTGGACCATAGATTGGATTTTCGATTTGCCATTTTGGGCATGAGAACTTCACAGAGGCTCTCTCACTTTGGAGGCTTTGACCTTGCTGCCGTGAGTGATGAACTCAACGGAGAGAAAATGCCTACTGACCAGCTTATTGGTGAGTAAATTGTTAAGCAGGCTTGTGTTAAGTCTTGTTCCCTATTCAGCTTGTACGGATTCAAGCTATTAGCTGTTATTTATCTCGAGTCTGCAAATGCAAGAAAGTTCTTCTCAATTTCACACAATGAATTGAAGGAAAACTGTGGAAATGAGATTAAATCTCAATTGTTAATGGGTTAATTATGAATCCTCAACCATTGATTTAAGCTTTTCAACCCTTTTTTATTTCTATTAATCAAATTCCTAGCATCCAAACTGAAACGATTTGGAATAAATAATGATGGCTAAATGAAAATTGTAGAACCACAGAACCTTAGGTGAAAAAGGAAAACCTGAGTTAAATTCTTTGATTGAAAACGAAAGTCCATGAATTTGTTCTTTTGGTCGATTCCCCACAAAATTTTATTAATTTTTAACGGACGTAGTATGTTACAATGTGATGGTTTCTATCAGCCATTTTGATCGACATTTGAAAGCTTATAGAATTTCTTAAGTGATGGGATTGTTCTGTTTGCATCTCCGTATAAGTAGCTGTTTGAAAGATGTGTAAATGTTCAGGTTGTTGTTGGCCAATTGTTTTGTTTTGCTGTTTCAGAAGAAGCACGATAAAGAAGATGATTCTGAAGAAACCCCTAATTATTCTATCCGAAGTCTCTTCAGTGATGATGAATTTATGCAAGAGAAAAGCCAAAATAATTTAGTTAGTAGTCTTGCTGAAAAAGCCATGTCCGTTGCTGCTCCTGTAATGCCTACAAAGAGTGATGGGGAGCTGGACCATCAAAGGTTAATTCTTAATTTATGTCTGATCAAGTTTAATGTACTAGGCTATCATTTTTATGATTGTTGTGTTGACTTTGTTGAGCATATCAAACAGACTGGTTGCAGTCTTGGCAGAACTGGGACAAAAGGGTGGAATACTCAGGTTAGTTGGGAAAGTTGCTTTGCTCTGGGGTGGCATACGTGGGGCTATGAGCTTGACGGATAAGCTGATTACTTTCTTTCATATTGCCGAACGTCCTTTGTTTCAGAGGTCAGTTTGTTCATTTGATTCTTTGTGATTGCAAAACTTCATTATCCTACTGTAAAATTGCGAAGATGATATGCTTGGTAAGTGCTGTCCATCAAATTAGTGTCTGAAGTTAATGTATAGTTTCTTTCAGTGTAAATCATTCTTTTATTTGATTGGGCAAAATCTCTAAAACTGTTGAACATAGAATAGTGCATCCAACCTTTGATCCTTTGGAGCACATCTCTACCTTAAATAATTTGTGATACCAAATTATGTTAGAGAAGTTTAATCAATTTAATGGAAGTGGAGGAATAAGAAAGGTGCTTTGGCAGTGAAAAATGAAGGTAAAGATAATTTGGGTTTTATCACGAATGACCATCAAGTTGATATGAATGTCTGAGTCTATCATTGATGTCATCATCGAACCATCTGAATGATTTGGGTGTACTTTATAAATGTTCTTAAATATTAAAACATGATGAAATTCTCATTCTAAAATGTCCTTGCTTGATGTGATTAAGTAGATGATATGATAAAAAAAAAAAAAAAAAAGTAGATGATATGATAGGAAAAACTTGAAGATCTCAAGTGAAAATCTATCAATCTTGGAAAAACAATGAGAAATATCCACCAAACACCGAGGAAAAAAACAAAAAAAAACAATGATTTTATTGCAATAATCAAATATAACGAAAGGAAAATACCAAGATATAGTTGATCCTCAATTCGAGAGGAGGATCTATCTCTCCCAATCCTTAGATGCTAGCGCCCAAGGCGCCAAGTACTTAGAACAACAAAATTAGCCACATCCCTCTATAGTCTTTGCCGCCCCCTCCTTCCTAATGGGATTCTGTAGTGGGCCCACAATTGCCTTGGGCGGCAATTCCCAAGGTGCAGACCTACTTGGTCAGCCTCATATAAACATGAGCTGGCCCTTTGCTTGGACTGGTTTAACAATATCCCTCTTCCAAATAATTACCTTGTCCTCAAGGTAAAAGGAGGGGAATTTATGCTTCACCCTCTCATTGGGCTCCCATGTAGCGTCGTAGTTTGGTAGGCTCTTTCATTTGATCAGAACTTCCTTAGTTCTCTCTTCTCCATGACGAAACCCCATCAACTCTAATGGTTCAAATACCACCTCCAAGTCCTCTGTTAGTGTCACTGGTAACTCAGAACTCGCTGTATGATCCCCAATTGCTCTCCTCAGTTGGGAGACATAGAACACGGGATGTATAGTTGCTATCAATAGTAATTTTAGCCGATATACCACCGCTTTAATCCTCTCTAATACCTCATATGGCCTAAAGTAACTTGGGGCAAGCTTCTCATTCCTCCTAGTGGCGGTTGTCTTCTATCTGTAAGATCGGAGTTTTAAGAACACCTTTCCCCTACCTCAAATTGGATATCCTTCCTATGCCCATATGCCTATTTCTTCATAATATGTTAGCCCTCAACAGATGCCTCTTCACTTCTTCCAACGTCCTATCCCTCTCCTCTAAGTACTCCTCTACTGAAGAAACGGGGGTGCTACTATGCCCAAAATGCACCATGTGAGGTGGACCCCGTTCGTACAATATTTTGAATGGGGTCATTTGAGAAGAAGGATGATATGAAGTATTGTACCAGTACTTTGCCCATGCTAACCACTTGGCTTACAACCAGGGTGTCTCTTACACAAACCATTGTAGGTATGTCTCCAAGCAGCTCCTATTGATCACCTCTGTCTGCCCATCTGTCTGCGGGTGGTAGGCGGGTGCTCATATGTAGTATATATTATCCCCTATAGTATGAATAACTCCCTCCAAAAGTGACTGCAAAACACCTCTTTTTTGTTGAATACTATAGACTCTAGTATCTCATATAGTCTGACCACCTCCATGATGAAAGCTGATGCCACTGTTGTTGCCGTGTAGGAGTGTTGTTAGGGAATGAAAAGAGCATACTCTGCTCAGTTTGTCTACTACCACTAAAATCACTGTAAACCCTTCAGATCGGGGTAATCCATCTATGAAATCCATGGATACTTTCTCCCACACCCGACATGATTGAGCTAAGGGCTGTAATAATGCTCCTGGAGACATGACCATCTACTTGTTCCTCTAACAGATCTCGCATATGGCTACCAACTCCTCCACATCCTTGTGCATCCCCTTTCAGTACAACTTTGAGGCAAGTCTCCTATATATCTTCTACACCCCTGAATGACCCCCAACAACGCTCCTATGGAACTCTTGGAGCGAGTGTGGAATATGGACTGATGTCCTAGGCATAAAAAATCTCCCCTTGTATAGAAGCCTCTCCCCTTCTAAAGAATAGCCCTGGTGGCTACTCCCATCCTTCAATAAATCTACACTAATCATCCCTAGCTCCTCTTCTCATGCACTCTCCTCCTTAATGGCCCCCCAATCCAGCATCAGTGGTATCGACACTGTTATCATCTGTAACTCCCCCATATATCTGGACAAAGGCATCCACAGCTTGTTCTCTATTCATGGCCTATACTGGATTTCAAAGTCATATCCCAATAACTTTGACAACTATCTCTGGTGCTCTTCCGTCACCATCCTCTGCTCCAACAAGTACTTCAGACTCCGCTGGTCTGTCTTGACAATGAAATGTTGACCCAAGAAGTAGGGTCGCCACTTCTGGATGGCTAGCACAATGGCCTTCAATTCTCTCTCATAGACTAACTTCAGCTTGGCTCTAGTTGTCAACACTTGGCCGAAGTAGGCGATGGGTCGATGGCTCTACATGAGTACTGCTCCCAATCCATACCCCGAGGCATTTGTCTCCCCTATGAAGACCTGAGTGAAATTTGGTAGGGCCAAGACTGACAATAGTGGTCATGACCTTCTTCAATCTCTCAAAAGCTGCTGTGACCACCTCCCCCCACAAGAAACATTCCTTCTTCAACTGTTCTGTTAGTGGCCATGTGATGGTGCTATATCCCTTCACGAACCTCTTATAGTAGCCAGTCAACCCTTGAAATCCTCTCAACTCCCTGAGAATCTTGGGCAGTTGCCATCTCAACATAGCCTCAATTTTGGCCTGATCCGTAGCTACACCCTCCTGAGAGACTTCATGTCCCAAGTACTCTATACTGGTTTGGCCAAAGCAACATTTCTTCAGATTAGCCCTCAGTTGATGCTTATGGAACACCTCTAAAATCTTCCTCAAGTGCTCCCAATGCCCCCCATCCGACCTTTTATAAACTAGAATATCATAAAAAATGTCAACACAAATCGCTTGAGATAGCGTCAGAAATCCTTTTTCATGAGGGACTGGAAATTCGCTGGGGGATTAGTGAGGCCAATAGGCATCACTAGGAACTCATAATGTCCCTCATGAGTTCTGAAAGCAGTCTTCGGCACGTCCTCCCTTTTCATTCTGATATGATGGTACCTTGACTTCAAATCTATCTCAATATATTGGTGAAGATAATTGCCCCACTCAGCTCATCCAATAGCTCATCTATCACTGGGATAAGAAACTTGTCTGCATAATTTCTTTATTCACCATCTTGTAGTCCACAGAATTTTCAATTCCCATCATTTTTATTAACAAGTAACACCGAGCTAGAAAAATGACTCACTCTGGGCTTGATAATCTCTGCTTCCAGCATCTCTCTAATCAACTTCTCAATTTCATCATGCTGAAATTGAAGATAGCGATAGGGTCTGACATTGATGGGTGCATACCTTCCCTCAAGGTGATAGCATACTCCTGCTCCTTTTGCGGTGTCAATCCCTAAAGTGGTTGAAAAACCTCAATGAACTGTTGAATCAATGACTGTACTAAAAGAGGGATGTCCCGACCCTCCAATTTGATCCCCAGCCTCTATAGCTCTACCAGATACCCTTCCTCCACCTCTTGTATGCTCCTGACCATGGTTTTAAGTGATACAATGGCTTTGGAGAGCCCTGCATCTCCCCTGATCACTATCCTTCTCCCTTCCACCACCAGCTCTATCATCCATGCTCCCAAGTTGACCTTGGTGTTCCCTAAGGTTTGCAGCCGCTTCATCCCTAATATGACATCAGTGCTTCCTAACTCCAATGAGAGAAAATCCTCCCTTAACTGGACTCGCTGTATGATCAACACCACTCCCTGACAGATCCCCTGGCCCATCTCCACCTTTCCTGTACCCATCATCACTCCATAACATCTTATATCCACCAATGTCACCCCCAATTGGTCCACAACCTGGTTGGAGATGAAATTGTGGGTAGCTCCACTGTCAATCAACACCACCACCTCCCTGTCTGCTATTTCCCCCTTCACCTTCATGGCACGACTCAGAGTGAATCCTACCACTAGTTCAGGGAGATCTCTGCCACGTCGAGATGCAGCTAGCCCTCATTCTCTCCCCCTATCTCACTCTCACCTCTCTTCTCAGTTTTCTCATCATCACAGATGGTGAGAACCTGAAGAGTTTAGTCCTGACACCTGTGCCCTGTAGTATACTTCTCATAACATCTAAAGCATAATCCCTTTGCCCTCTTCTTTTGTATCTCCCTCTCAGTCAAATTTTTGAAATTCTCCCCCCCCCCCACTTTCTTCTCCTACTGGCTTCACCCTTGGGTTCTCACAAATGTTACCTGATACATGTCCCTTGGGTGCTAAGAGAGTAGTAGTCATCCTATAAGAGCCACCTAATTTGCTGCCTTTGGCTCCCCTCTCTTGGTACTTTTAATCTTCCACCAGTTGTGCCTGCTCTATAGCCTCTCCCAAGTCACGAGGCCTCATGACCCTCACTACTGCCCAAATCTCTAATTTGAGTCCCTTCATGAAATTCCCCTCCATAGCATTCTTCGATAATTGATCCAATTGGTAGTGCAAAAAACTCCTCATAGAAGTCCCCTCCCTTGCCGATTCGTAAACGTTCCAATAAGCATTCCTTGAACTCCCTCGAACTCCGTATGGACCTCTTCATATCTCCATACTGGTACCAAGCCAATATCTTCCCTTCTAAACATAAGCTAGCTGCCATCAATTTCTCTTCCTCCGTCAACCCATTGACGGTGAAATACCTCTCTACCTTATAGATCCACCCATATGCATCATCCCCTTCCAAAATGAGCATCTTCAGCTTTCAGACCTTCAGATCTCTCTCATTTCCCTTGATTCCTCCATAATTTCTCCTTCCACAAGTGTCCCGATCATCCCTTCCACGCTCATACCCGTACCCATACCCATCTTCACTTTCTCCCCTTTCTTCAAAAGCATCACCCTCCTACCATAATCCTCCTTTTTTCTTTCCCAATCAGCACCCCTTGGTTCATGCCCCCCATAATCATGCCTCTCTCCATACCTTCCATCTCTCTCCTCCATGATCTCCACCTCATTTTCACTCCTACGAATTTCAGAATTTGTATTTCTCCCTATCGAACCTCTTGCCTCCGATGTCGCTGTTTGATTTTGATTGTCCAGTATCTTCTTCAACATCTCATGAAGATTTGAAACTTTGCATTCCATGGAGATATTCTATCCTCCACCGTTGCTTTTATTTGTCTATCTCCCCCTCATGGCGTTCTTCCAACGCATCCACTTTCTTGGCCGTCATCGATACCCGGATTTTTGTTGGACTAAAAAATCTGGATCTCGACTCCAAAAGCTGTAAAACAACGCCTCTTCAGACAAAATTCAGCCTCCAGAATTCACAAAAACAGCTCAAAAATAATCCAAAAATCTGCTCTGATACCAATTTGATAGAAAACACTTGAAGATCTCAAGTGAAAACCTATCATTCTTGAAAAAAAGCAAGACATCCACCAAACTCTGAGGAAAAAATAGAAAACAACAATTTTATTGCAATAATAAAATATAACATAAGGAAAATTCCAAGATATAGTCGATCCTCAATTCGAGAGGAGGATCTATCTCTCCCAATCCCTTGACGCCACTAGAGCCCAAGACGCCAAGTACTAAGAACAACAAAATCTGTCACAATTATCAGATAACCCTAACTCTAATTTACCTTCCTACTTAAAGCATACAATTAAACAACACAAGCCAAATCCCTCTACAGCCCTACCCCCTCTCCTTCCTAATTGGATACACTAGTGGGCCCCACAATTGCCTTCGGCGGCAATACCCAAGATGCGGACCTGCTTGGTCCGCCTCATGTAAAGTTGAGTCGGCCCTTTGCCTATGGCCAGCTGGACCGGTCCAGCATGGACTGGTCTAACATGATATTAATCTTTCTCGGAATCAAATTATAATCTAATTTATCCTTATTCATTGTTGTTCTTTGTGATGCATGCTAAGTTTTATATTTTTTAAATTAGTTATTCATTCTATTGTTGATGTTAATTTTTTCTCTTTCAAAATAAAATCTAATTTCAACAAACCTTAACCTAAAATTCATATTTCCTTTCCAAAGCTAGAGATTCAAAGGTCATCCAAGTGTTTTATATCATTCCATCATCCCACTAAAAAAATACACCCATAATGGTGATTTAGGGGTTTTAGTCATTCTTTTAGGTTGACTTAAATTAGATTAGCATCATAGACATGTTGTAGACTTGATTATTGAGCTTGTGCTATGTATCAAGGTAGGATGATAGGCCGCTTGTGATCTCCTTCATATTTTGGTTGAGCATTTATAGTTAATGTTCTATGAGAATCAATCACTTTGTGAAAGACTTAATCATTTAGAGAGAATGAGAGTGAGAACTAATGGGTTTCCACTGGGGTTATTGATAGTTATAACTATTGATAATTATAACACTTCAGATCAACCACGGAGACATACTACATATCACACTGATGTTGTTTACTTCCATGATGATCCATTACACACTAATGTCGATCCTACTATTCACTACAACATTTTCACTATAACAATAATATCAAGCCTTTATCCGACTACTTAGGGTCGGCTACATAATTTTTTTTTCTTTATTGTATTTTGTTAAGAGTCAAATTTTCATTTAATTTTAATAAAAAAAGTCATTTCTAATATTTTATAGCCAAATCCTTTTAGGCCTCTGCCATGGTTTAAAATTGCGCAATATGAGGCTCGCCTTGAGGCCCGCCTTGCGCAATTCCAGTAAAAAACGCCTCGATGCTTACGCCTTGAGTTTTTTTTATGAGGCTTGCGCCTTAACTTGGTTGAGGTCCTCCTCGCCTTACTGGCATGAGGCTTACACCTCACGCTATACATATTAAAACTTACATAAATCTTGAAGTAAATGCATGACATTGGACTCTATAGGAGAGGAGGAAGGGGAGGGAGCAGTTCATCATAATGACGATTCAAATGAAGAACCCCTTAGTGATGACAATGTTGATGACTAATGAGTTCTTATGTGATATGTCATTGCTATTTATTTTTGGAAATTAGAATTATATGTTAATGAAAAGAATACTGGGATTTGAGAAAGATAGAATTTTGAGTTGAACTATATTTCATGTTGTCTTATTATTGAGATATTTTGATTTTACTTCATATCTTATGCTTTTTTATGTTTTATATTATTCACTCGTTAGTATATAAAAAATTTATCATTTTATATTTACGCAATCTTTTGATTTTGAGGCTTACGCCTCAAAACGCCTTGAGGCTTACGCCTCGCCTCACGAATGAAAAATGCCTCAATACCCGAATACGCAATTTCAAACATTGGCCTCTGCTTTTTTAAGCATAGGCCAAATCTAATATACCCTCCAAATCGGGTCATCAGAAGGCTGACGTTTTATGTGACCAAACTATCTAATGCGACTCTCTAATCTTATCTGCCACTAGAGCTACTCTAACTTTTTCATGTATATACTCATTTCACATTCTATCTTTAAAAGTGAAGCCACTCATCCACCTGAGCATCCTCATCTTTGCAACACTCAACTTAATTTTCTGCTTGTCTTTTAATGGCCAACAGTTTGCACCACAAAGCATTGCAGGTCTCACCACCATCTTATAGAATTTTCCCTTAAGTTTGAGGGGTACTTTTTTAGCACCCAACAGGGTCGATGCATTCTTCCACTTCAACCATCTAACTTGAATTCTACTAATAATATTCACATCTATTTCACCATCACTTTGAACAATTGACTCGAGATATCTAAAACACGTACTCTTATTAATGACTTGATCGCTGTTGACCCGTAACTGTATCAAAAAAGAAAAGAAAAATATAAAAATAAAATCGTACCTGTCCGGCGCCGAATTCAGCACGTCGTCGCCCACGACCTTGCACGATCGGATGTCTACATCGTGTTAACTGCTCTCTTCGCTCTAACTCTCTCACGCGAACGCTCTCGCTTCTCTTATTCTCTCCTTCGATCCCTCACCTCTCTCCCGCTCTCGCTCTCTTCTTCCTGTGAGATCGGAAGTTACGATATTTTGATCGGAACCAACGACGAAGCTTCCTCGCTGTGAGGAAACCTTCTCCCTTTGGCGTTGCTTCTCCGGCTCCTCCGTTGGAATTCGACCCCGCTCCTTTGACGACTTTCCGGTCGGGTCGGAAGATACGACATTTAATCGGAAGCAAGCAGAGGAGCTCGCTTACTGGGACGATAACTTTCTCCCTTCCCGTCGCTTCTTCGGTTCCTCGTGGCTGTTCGACGCTGCTCCTTGTACGACTTCCCCTCTCCGATCGAAAGCAAGACAGGAGCTCGCCATCCGTGAAGGTAACTTTCTACCTAACGCGCGCTTCTTCGGCTCATTCGGGCTGTTCGACTTTGCCCCTTCTACGACTTTCCCTTTCTATTGAACCGGAAGTTACAACATCTTGATCGGAGCCGCGAGCAGGAGCTCGCCGACAGTGAAGGTAACTTTCTCCCCTTCGCTCGCTTGCTCGGCCAAATCCCATAATGCCGCCGAACCTGAGAGAGAGAGGGAGAGATTTTGTTATTATTATTATTATTATTAAAATTAATTTCTTTTAATTATATTTAATTAATTTTAAAAAAAGTAATTAATTATAATTGATAATTAATTAAAATTAAATATTTTTAATTATATTTAACTTTTTTTAATAATAATTATTTAAAGTTAATTAAATAAATTTTAATTAATTATTTTTAATTATAGTTAATTATTATGATTAATAATTATCTATAATAATCATAATTATCTATAATTAATTAAAATTAATTAAAATTACTTTTTTTTTTATTTTAATTAATTGTTATTAATTAAAATTAAACATAATTAAGTATTATAATTAAAATTAATTATATAATTATAATTAATTATTTTAAATAAAAATTAATTAGTTATAATTAATGAAAATTAGTTTTAAAATATAAATAATAACAATAATAATAATAAAGAAATGCCTGCTCCTCCCGCCTCGATTTCCGTTCCCTCTTGCCTCGATCCACGAGTCGCCGCCGAACTTCAAGGTACAATTTCTAACTTAAACCCCGTCCTCGACGTTTGTAGCGGACCGGGGAACCACCTATATGCGCTCTTGTAGCACGGTGGGAGGGAGCCCGGTGCGAAGCATACGACGAGGCGGGTAAGCCCTATACACGCTCTTGTAGCGTGGTGGGGACGGCTCTCGACCTCGACCTCGACACCGACACCGCCGACGACTGCTACGCAAAGGTATGATGTTCCAAAATCCCATTCTCGACGTTTGCAGCGGATCGGAGAACCACCTATACGCGCTCTTGTAGCACGGTAGGAGGGAGCCCGGTGCGATGCATACGACGAGGTGGGAGAGCTCTATACACGCTCTTGTAGCGTGGTGGGGAGTCACTGCTGTTCTGGTACGTCACTGCTGTTCTGGTACGGGTACTGCTGAAGGCCCCATACACGCTCTTGTAGCGTGGTGGGATGAAATTTGTACGGCCGCGGTGTCTGAGGACACCTACCATACACGCTCTAGTAGCGTGGTGGGAAGGCCCAGCTCCCCTATTTTCCCCCAAATGGGGGATACGTTGGGGTGCTGCCGAAATTTTCACTGAAATGTACAAAGACTTGAACAATTTGAAGACCTTCTTGGGAAACAATGTAGAAGACCTGTATTCGAACAAAAATGTACAGAACTTGAACTAAAATGAGCAAAGGACCTGTACAAGAACAGAGGACTTGTGGACCTAAATCAGAACCAAAATTCAAATGATTTCTAAGGGTCAAAGTCAAATGAAATAAAATCAAGCTGAAGCCCAATTCAAATCATTTAAACAAGAAATTAAACTCAAAAGGACTCCAGAAAACTTTGAACAAAATGTGAGCATGCAATTGAATTCAAAGGACTGCAGGGGACTTGAACAAGACTAGAACATCAAACAAAGACTTTGATTTGGACTGGATCTGGATCCGAATAAAGCAGTTGAACTCGCACTTGAACTCAGGCTATACGACATCAAGTGGGGACTTGTAAACTTGATGAATTCAAGTCTGAATGAAACTGAATTTGGATCAAAATACATGCAAAGATCAAAGTTTGGATCACACACGGGAAACTCAAACTACAAGACCTTGAATACAACGAACTCCTACAATAGTTCCTACGAGATCAAATGCACCACACTTTCAAGGACAACGAGGGAGATTCAAGCATGAGTTGAACTTTGAACTCGGGTCCGATGGAATACATAGAATTGAGACTTTGGGTGAATGAACCAATCAGAGTCTAAATGCATAATTCTCTAAATTAACAACAAGTTACAAGTAGGAGATGAAATCTCGATGCTCACAAAAGATGAATGCAACAAACTCCTACGACAATCCCTACAAATGCCTGTTGATTGAGAAGGCAATATGGGAGACCAATAATGGAAGGACCGTCCCCTACAAGCAAGTGTAATCATCAAACCACCCGAGATTGGTGAAAGGTGGATATGATGTAGGGACAACTGCCCTTCTACAAATACATCTAGAAGGTCGTAGTGGATAAAGTAGTCCTCTGCTAGCGAACATAAGCAACTTGTGGATAACAGCAGTGGATATATCGTAA
Source organism: Dendrobium huoshanense (assembly GCA_016618105.1). NCBI lineage: Eukaryota > Viridiplantae > Streptophyta > Magnoliopsida > Asparagales > Orchidaceae > Dendrobium > Dendrobium huoshanense. The sequence goes on along the minus strand of CM028350.1, from coordinate 42,440,171 downwards.
GCAACATCGAACCACTATGGGCACAAGTATAACTATCTCCTACAATGATCCCTATGAGGTCAAACAAGTACAATCAAATCACCTGAGATTGGTGAAAGGGTGGATATGATGCAGAAGCAATGGGTCTTCTACAAATATTTTCAGGAGGTCGTAGTAGATGCAGCAGTCCCCTGCGAATGGATACTTGTGGATAACAACAGTGTATTGAAAGTACAATGAATCACTATGGACACAAGTACGAATATCACCTACGACAGTGGTGATCAAGAGCTTCAAGTATGTCGAGTACAAAGGCAGCCCAATGTACGAAAAGGACACCCACTGGCAGAAAGGAGGGAAATGTTTGAACAAATTAGAACCAAACTTCCTGGTGTTCCAAAGTCTCTTCTTAGTTATATACTCGAGAAGAAAACAGTTCTGATGTCTACAAATACCGAAAATGACGGTCTACTACACTAAAGATCCTGAAGGGAGTTCTCCCCAAATCAACAGTCTTTGACTCTCGAATCCAGAAAATCCTTTCCCCGGTGAATGAGAAAGGGGGAGTCAACATCAAAATCCTACGCCATCGGATCTGCAACACTGATACAAGCAGACAGAAGGCGTCTACAATCTACAATCCAACGCCACCGGATCTGCAACACTTATACAAGCAGACAGAAGGCGTCTACGATCTACAACTCTACGCCATCAGATCTGCAACACTGTTACAAGCAGACAGAAGGCGTCTACAATCTACAACGCAACGCCACCGGATCTGCAACATTCGTACAAGCAGACATAAGGCGTCTATAATTATTTCAAAGTACCCCTGCACGTGCACCTTAGTTTGTATACACATAGGTACACAAGGGGTAAATACAATCTCAACCCGCATGGGCCCTGGCGAGCGTGTTATTGGTACACACGTGACGCCTATGGATGCTACGCGGGTTGACAAGTGAATTCAAGTTCGAATCCGATCCTTCTATACGAATCAATAGAAGTCGACAAGATTCGAACTACCTAACAAAATACACGGTTGTAGCGAACGGTGTATTTGTTTAAATAAGGCCTAAAATCAAGAAAATTCATAAACAAAAGGCACAAAGCCTATGAAACCCGATCCTCTATCGACCAATAGATAGAGTCGACAAGGTTCAATCTAGAAGAAGGAAATGACCCCAAACACCCCAATGATGGCCGTGTTGGATGCAGATCTCAACCGGAGGGGTTCCCCAAATATTTTCAAATATCTTCCAGAAGTCCACACAAAGTTCATAGCTCCACCCAAAATACTCATAAAAATCCAAAAAAAACCCAAAACTCCACAAAAAATTCAAAAATCCAACAAATCCCAAAATTCCAAAATATTTAAAATATGAAATTTAACTATCCACACTTAAAAGCAAAATCCATCCACCCTCCGCAACAGTCTGCCGGGGTGGACAAATTCAAATAAACTCTAGCTCACAAAGAGCCAAATGCCTAGTCGAAAATATCACTAGGATCCATTCTCAAACAATACGTGGTACGTGTCCTCTAACCGGCGGTTAGCCGCCAAATGGCACCGCAGGATAGACGGTTATGACGACCCGGGGCCCTCTGAACCGAGTGGTTTTGTCGCCAAATGGCACCACGAAATATCGGTTATGGCCAGAGCCAATACGTTCCTTATTGGCATCAAATCCTTGAGATATGAATCAATAAGATATGATCGATAGGGCACAAAGCCCTCTGTTAGCTAAGGTGGATTCAAATTTGTCCCCTTAGGCAAATATTCAACCCCGGTCTACAAGGTCCCCTTGGACGAAGCAACCCATGGCTGCCGACAAGGATCCTTCTATCAGGTTGGGTCGACTACCTCCTCTGACTAAGTAGACCAGGGACCACGATGGCCAGGGACGACGGAACCATGGGATCTTGATCGGGTCCATCATTCATTCCCCCACCATCCGCTTTAAGTGCTAGATGGTGCAATTTCTATTTTAAATATCAAACCCTTCAAATTCCAAACTTCCAATCCTCAATACCTAAATTCATGTTGCTACTATATGCCAGATAACACGTATACTCTACGTATCTGATTGACGACTAGCCTTAATCGAAAGTTCTCTCTCATTTTCAGGAGGGGTAATTAACTATAGGGGCTTGCGCCTATAGGAAACCAGAACTCAGATCATAAAGTCCTCGCAAAATGAGGGCGAAATCTCTGGGTAGTGTCTTATCTACAAACCCATCTGCCTTCCAAAATTTACCTCGGAACTTATTTCGTTAAAACTCTCTCGCCGAATAAGAAAAGCGAGTGGAGGCCGAGGCCGAATTTTCGGAGCCCACAATCGCCCAAAGTCATTGTCCTCAAACTAGATCTATTACTACTTAAATTGCACTCCATGTATTTGGTTTTAGATATACCCAAACAAAAACCTTTAGACTCTAAGGTTGACCTTGATAGTTCAAGTTTATTTCAACTGCCTCTCTAGTCTTATCAATAAGAAGAATATCGTTAGCAAAAAGCATACACTAGGGTGCATCCTCTTGCAAATGTTTAGAAAGAACATCCATGATTAGAGCAAAAAGATATGGGCTTAAAGTTGATCCTTGATTTAATCCAACTAAAATAAGAAAATACTTAGTCAAACCACCTTGTATTTGAATCCAAGTGACAACTCCTGCATCATATCCTTAATGTCTTGAATAAAAGCATTATTAAACCCCTTCTTTTCTTAAACTCTCCCGAGCACTTCTCTTGAAACTTTATCATATGCTTCTAAATCAATAAATAGCATATGTAAATCCTCCTTATTCTCTCTATACTTCTCAATCAAACCTCTCAATAAATGTATAGCTTCCATAGTAGATCTACTCAGCATGAATTCAAATTGATTTTGAGAAACATTAGTATCACATCGTAACCTATATTCAATAACTCTCTCCCATAATTTTAAAGTATGACACATTAACTTAATGCCTCTATAATTCGTATACTCTAATGCAACACCTTTTCACTAGTAGAGAAAAGATTTTTCTTCATTACTCCTATGTGATTTTCACAAATTGTACGTATTTTTCTCCTCTTTGATAGATATTACTCACTTTGCTTTATGTTAATTGTGATCTAATATATATTTTTCTTTCTATGGTGACTTTTATGTAACCAGTAGTTCCTATGACTTTTTCAATGACTAGTTATAAAATCTCATTGCTTCAAAAAAATTCTCATATTTCCTGATAATATTTTAGAGATTTCAAGGTTATTCACTTGAGTTTATATCATTCTATCATTCAAAGAAAGTAAACATACCCTCACATTGAAATTCATTGAGGTCTCTTAGTCATTCTTTATGTCAAACTTGGTCTAACTCAAGGAGCTGATGAATACTACACACTGCATTCGAAATCACACTATTAACTTTCTGCTATATGTCATCAACACGCATGTGCTTGTTAATTCCACAATCAACGCCATCACAACTTGATATGAATTAAATGCAACTGTACTATCAAGTCAACATCAAATTTTTTATATGCTTCTAAAATTGAAGTGCATCTACTTTCCATAAATGGCATCTAATATTTAACAGATTTATTTCTTTATAGAAAAAAATCTGAATCCTCTTAAATTAGCATGGTAATTGCATTCTGCAGTTCCAGCTGTCCAAGCCATCAATTCCAGTTTGAAATGAGGGCAATTCGTTGGCTTGATTTCCGCCACTGTAATGGGATATTTTACTGGGTTCAAGTTGTGACTTGTGATTACCATTCCAAATGTAGATTTATCACATGCTTGATTGAGATTGTTCTAAGAATTATTAGTCCTTGAAGAAAAATACTATATGATGGGATATTGATTGATGGACACATTTTGAACCACACACTGCTTCCTCAAAACAAACTATAAATTGAAGCAACCTTACAACCGTGACAAACTCCAAAACTGCGCTCTGTCAGTATAATAACCATTAATTCTTTGCTTGGCTGAATTCATGAAATCTTGTGGTTTTTTTAGCCTTTTTTCACTCGCCTGATCAACTTGTGATGATCCTTACTGACTGCTGACTTGTAATCAATTTCATTCTAAGTTAAAAGGCCAGCTTACTGTTTAACCTGAAACTTTCTGTTCGTTTTGCTAATTTATAGTTGATTACTAAACTTAGTCATGATAGCCTTAACTACTTGAAGTAAACTTCCAAAATTGTCACAACTGTCTTTTTTATATTATTCTCTCTAAACTATGTATTAAATGGGCATGCTTTTTGCATCTTTCTTTAGTAATCCTCAATTTTTGTTTCATTAACAGGGTTGTTGGATTTGTTTGCATGGTGCTTGTGCTTTGGTCTCCGGTGGTAATACCTTTGCTGCCAACACTTGTACAAAGTTGGACAACACATAATCCAAATAGGATTGCTGAATTTACCTGCATTGTGGGTCTCTATATAGCTGCTATGATCCTTGTAGTTTTGTGGGGAAAAAGAATACGTGGCTATGACAATCCAATTGAACAATATGGGCTGGACCTGACATCGGTACCTAGGGTATGGAATCTGTCTTTTATGGTCTACTTGCTTAACGAAGTTAGTGAAATATGGCTGCGAGTAACTTATAGCATCATTGTATCATTTTGACGATTAGCCTTTGAAGTGGTGATAAGTTATTCAAAATTCGCTTTTGTTTTTTTTTGAAAATTTCAAAAGTCGCATTTGGTAACTTAAATTCATTACAACAAAACATTATATTGTACTGGACATGAAAAACTAGAACTGAACATTGCTTTTGTTAGGTTTGGGCATTTTGTATGAAACTAGGAATACTTATTTATTCATGAGTGGCTTTGTTTGAGATATAAATCAGAAACTATTGGCTAACATGATATATAGTACGTAGGGGTTGGGTGGCATATCCATATACAAAACTGTGAGTGGGATATCTATGTACGAAATCTTCTCCAGTTTTAATGTTAGGGCACAACTGGAAATATCGAAGGATTTTAAAAAAGTAAACCATAATAGTAAAAAACGTACGTGAATTAATTTTTGGAATTTACTTGAGCTAGAGCAACCTACCATATAGTTATAGTATTTTACTATAGATTAATTGATTAATAATTAAAAAAAAATTTGAAGCCAATTTATGTCCATCCAACAACAACAACAATATCAAGCCTTTATCCCACTATGAGGTTGAGTAAATGAATCATTTTTCTCTACTGTATCATGTTAAGAATCAAATTCTCATTTAAAATCTAATAAATAAAGTCATTTTTAATCTTTTCTAACCAAGTTTTTTAGGTATACCTCTATCTTTCTTAACATATTAAAAAGCTAATACATCTACTCTTCTAACTGGGTTGTTAGAAGACCGATATTTTATGTGACTAAATCATCTAAGGCGACTCTCTCTAATCTTATCTGCCATTAGAGCTACTCCAACCTATTCATGTATATACTCGTTTCACATTATGTTTATAAGAATAAAGCCATTCATCCACCTAAGCATCCTTATTTTTGAAACACTTAACTTTTTGCTTCTCTTTTAATGGCAACATTTTGCACCATAAAATATTGAAGGTCTCACTACAATCTTATGGAATTTTCTCTTAAGTTTGAGGGGTACTTTTCTACCGCACAACAAGCCCGATGCATTCCTCCACTCTAACCATCCAACTTAAATTTTATTAATAATATCCTCATCTATTTCACCATCACTTTGAAGTATCTAAAACGTGTACTTTTTTTAATGACTTGATTATCCAAAGTCACAATTCACTATTAGATCTATTACTACTAAAATTATACTTGATATATCTATAAAAAATCGACATGTTCAGCACAAATCTCCAAGAAAAAAATTGAATTAGAATTTGCTATAATTAAATTCATGATCATATGAACTCCAATTTCAGCAAATTTATAGTTGATCTGAACATCTCAATGAGACGAACCCAACGATGCCAAAAGTGATCTAATTCGAGCTTAAAGGAGCCAAAATCAAATATTTGAAGCATAATTGGAAACTTTAAATATTATTTGGATGACCAAATGATCTCTAAATTAGACATTTTTATAGTTGAATCAAGCGGCTTGACGAGACGGATCCAATGAGCCTATCTCTAGAATACTGACAAGATTTAATCATGTTGTTGGATATTAGCTATCTGCCTGTGGACAACTACTTTCTATAATTCCCATTGGGGAAATCAAGCCTTATTGTTATGTATTTACAATCTTTATGTGGATACTTAGTTTCAGTAATTTCCATCAGAAAAAATTAGTTGTTTGTTTTCAAATAATTCTCCTCTTCTTCAACGGTGAAGAAAAGATGATTCTTATATCACTTACTAAGTGAATTTTTCAACTTGGCCAGACCACGTAGTTTTATTTCCCTTTTCAGGTTTTCCAAGTAATAAATTTATGATCTTATTACTTTTATCTGTACGTACTGAACTTTTGGATAATGCGGAGATGTAAAACACAATCTATCAACTCAAATTTCTAGCATGTAATAGTTTGACTGCATATGTGAGAAACGATTCTTGGGGGGGAGCTATAATATTGAAGAGTCGTTAACTTCAATGTCCTATTATGATTGTAGCGAGGTAGTCCCTTTATCATAAATCATTATTAGGTCCAAAAGAAGTCCTTCAATGTTGAGGGAAACCTCACTGCAATAGCTAACATATATTGTTTTGTATCTAAAATTCTAAATCATCAAACATTGTCACGTCAATTTTGTGAAAAACAGATTTGGGCTAGGGGGCAACTTTGGTTGCAACCTCAAAGAGATTTATATTGAAATCTACAACATGATGTGGTCGAACAAGTCCCTCTAATATTTTGTGCTTTCATAATAGTCTTTATATCATCCACCTTTCATAAAGTTTCCAACTAACATGGGAAGACTTCGAGTGAATCTCAAACTCTACATAGTCCCCAACTAAAATTCTACTCATCAAGAAGGTCATAGTCTCAACCATGAAAGATAACAATGGTATAAAAATAAATCAATATTCATCTTTGATTTGAGATACACGTGGTATTCGGCCCCTCCCAATTAATGTATAATTGATCTTAGAGGGTTCAAATCAACATCTTCTATACATGTTAAAGTCATCGAGCAAAACTCTGTTAAATAATCTCATATAGCTCAAACATCATTGTTGGATTTCTTCTTATCTCTTCCACATAGTTTAATATTATTGAGTAACACTCTGATAAATAATCTTAGATAAGTTAAACATCCTTGATGAATTTTCTTTGAATTTTTTCTACACAGGTTAACATTATCGAGTAACAGTCTGACAAATAGTCTCATATAGGTTAAACATTTTTGGTGAATTTCTCCCAATATCTTTTATATGAGTTAATTCAATCGAGTAACGCTTTGAAGAATAGCCTTATTAAGGAACACCCATGAGGGAACCTTAAAGGGAAGCTAATAGTGGATATGATCCTCACTGGAAAGACCCCATGAGGGAAAATAATCAACAGAGTCTCTAATTTCAACCCAGGGAAGGCACACCCATGAGGTGACCTTGATCGGAAGCTAGTAATTGACAAGCTTTTTACTAGAAAAATTCCATGAGAGAAAATAGTTGACGTAGTCTCCACTCTTATAAAAATTTTAGAAGGTAAAAGCCTGAGAAGGTTCATGATTATCCAAAATATTTAAAAGCAAAAGTCTCTAGAAGAAACACATGTATGCAAAATCTCAGAAGATATATGTAAACCTAAAACCTGAGAAGGCCTGAGCTTCATAACGTATATGATTATTCATAAATCTCTGTTAACCCGCCGTATAAAACAAAAAAAAAAAAAAGAGAAAGTTAACGTACCTGTTCGGCGCCGAACTCCGCACATCGCGCACGATCGATGTCGCATCCACCATTTCACGCACGATCTCACTTTGGCATCATTAAAGGGCTGAAGAGAAGAGGCCTTCGACTTCTCTGGACAACCCACTCTCGCTCTCGCTCATTCTCTCCCTCTCCGACTCCTCAGTGGCTGTTCGATGAAGCTCCTTTGACGACGTTCCTTCTTGACCGATTGGAAGTTACGTCATTTTGTTCGGAAGTTTGATCGGAAGCAACAGGAGCTTCGCCGGCCGTGAAGAACTTTCTCCCTTGCGTCGCTTCTCCGGCTCCTCTGTTGCTGATCGGCTTCGGCTCCTCCGTGGCAGTTCGACTTCGCTCACTTGGCGACTTTCCCTTCCTGTTGGAACAGAAGTTACGACATTTTAAATCGGAAGCAAGATCGGGAGCTTGCCTGTGAAGCTTCTCCGGCTCCCTCTTCACTGTTCGACTTTGCTCCTTCATCGGCTTCTCTTCCTGTCTGACCGCAAGCAACGACAAGAGCCCGCTGGAGGTGAAGGTAACTTTCTCCCTTCTGCACGCTACTCCGGCCAAATCCCATAAATCCGCCGAACCGAGAGATTGGGGAGGGAGAGAAATTTTTATTTATTTTTATTATTATTATTTTATAATTAAATTAATTAAATTTATTATTTTTAATTAATTATAATTATTATAATTAATTCTAATTAATTCGAATTAAATTATTATAATTAATTTAATTAATTATAATTAATTTTTATTAGAGTTAATTTTAATTAATTATAATAAGATTAATTATTATTAATTAATTTTAATTAATTACAATTTATTAAAATTAACTAAAATTAATTAGTTATAATTAATTGTGAATTAATTATAACTAATAATTTTAATTAAATTTAATAAAATTTAATTAATTAGTTTAATTAATTATGATTAATTAAAATAATTAATTAAAAATGATTTATTAATTAATTTATAATTAATTAATATTAATTATAAAAAAAAAGAGAAGCATGCTTGCCCCTCTTGCCTCGATCCTCGAGCCGACACTGCCAGCCCGTCGGGACTTCAAGGTATACATTTCTAACTTAAATCCCGTTCTCGACGCCTGCAGCGGACCGGAGAACCACCTATACGCGCTCTTGTAGCTTGGTAGGAGGGAGCCCGGTGCGAAGCATACGACGAGGCGGGTAAGCCCTATACACGCTCTTGTAGCGTGGTGGGGACGGACCTCGACCTCGATCTCGACACCGACACCGCCGACGACTGCTACGTAAGGTATAATTTCTAACCCCAATCCCATTCTCGACGTTTGCAGCGGACCGGGGAACCACCTATACGCGCTCTTGTAGCACGGTAGGAGGGAGCCCGGTGCGACGCATACGACGAGGTGGGAGAGCCCCCATACACGCTCTTGTAGCGTGGTGGGGAGAGTTACTGCTGTTCTGGGAGTCACTGCTGTTCTGGTACGCTACTGCTGTTCTACTGTACGGGTACTGCTGAAGGCCCCATACACGCTCTTGTAGCGTGGTGGGATGAAATTTTGTACGGCCGCGGTGTCCAAGGACACCTACCATACACGCTCTAGTAGCGTGGTGGGAAGGCCCAGCTCCCCAATTTTCCCCCAAATGGGGGATATGTCGGGGTGCTGCCGAAATTTTCACTGAAGTACACGAGACTTAAACAATTTGAAGACTTCAGCTGAGCAAAAATATAAAAGACCTGTACTTGAACAAAAATGTACAGAACTCGAACTAAAATGAGCAGAGGACCTGTACGAAGAACAGAGGGCTTGTGGACCTAAATCAGAACCAAAATCCAAATGATTTCTAAAGACCAAATTCAAATGAAATAAAATCAAACTGAAATCAAAATCAAATCAACTTGAACATGAAACTTAACTTGCAAGGACTTCAAAAGATCCCAGAAGACTTTGAAAGCACTTGAACTTGTTCTTGGAACTCGAACTGTGCAACATCAGGGGATCCGAATATAGAACTCAAACTCGAGTGAACTCAGACTTAAACTCAATTTGAAAATGGGATGAATAAAAGACCATTCAAACTCGCACTTGAACTCAGGCTATACGACATCAAGTGGGGATTTGTAAACTTGATGAATTCAAGTCTAAATGAAACTGAATTTGGATCCAAACACATGCAAAGATCAAAATTTGGACCACATATGGGAAACTTAAACTACAAGACCTCAATGCATGAAATCCTACGAAGTCAAATGCGCCATGCCTGTTGATTGAGATGGCGACACAGGAGACCAATGATGGAGGATCCGCCTCCCTACAAGCAAATATATCAAAACACCCACCTGAGATTGGTGATAGGTGGGTATGATGTTGGCAACAATGGGTCTCCTACAAATATCTTCAGGAGGTCGTAGCAAATACAACGGATCCCTACAAACAAACACGAGCCACTTGTGGATAACAACAGTGTGTATATCGCAAATACAACGAACCACTGTGGACACAAGTACATCTCCTACGATGATCCTTACGAGGTCAAACAAATACAATCAAACCACCTGAGATTGGTGATAGGTGGACATGATGTAGGAAACAGTGGGTCTCCTACGAACAGTTCCAGGAGCTCGTGGCGGACGCAACGAGTCCTCGTAAATGGATACAACCCACTTGTGGATAACAACAGTGAGTACCTCGTAGGCACAACGAATCACTGTGGACACAAGTACGGATATTACCTACAACGACAGTCCCCTGCAAAGGGATTCTTATGAATAACAACAGTGTATTGAAAGAACAACGAATCACTGTGGACACGAGTACAGATATCACCTACGACAATGGTGATCAAGATCTTCAAGTATGCCGGGTACAAAGGCAACCCGATGTACGAAAAAAGGGCACCCCCTGGCATAAGGGAGGACATGTTTGAACAAATTAGAACCAAACTTCCTGGTGTTCTAAACTCTCTTCTTAGTTCTATACTCAAGAAGAAAACAGCTCTGGTACCTACAAATACCGGAAATAATAAATATGCCACACTGAAGAGCCTAAAGGGAGTCCTCCCCAAATCAGCAGCCTTTGACTCCCGAATCCAGAAAATTCTTCCCTGGTGAATGAGAAAGGGGGATTCAACATCAAAACTCATCGCCACCGGATCTGCAACACATATACAAGCAGACAGAAGGCATCTACGATCTACAACTCAACGCCACCGGATCTGCAACACATATACAAGCAGACAGAAGGCGTCTACAACCTACAACGCCGCGCCACCGGATCTGCAACATTCGTATAAGCAGACAGAAGGCGTCTATAATTATTTCAAAGTACCCATGCACGTGCACCTTAGTTTGTATACACATAGGTACACAAGGGGTAAATACAATCTCAACCCGCATGGGCCCCGACAAGCGTGTTATTGGTACACACGTGACGTCTAGGGATGCTGCGCGGGTTGACAAGTGAATTCAAGTTCGAATCCGATCCTTCTATACGGATCAATAGAAGTCGACAAGATTCGAACTACCTAACAAAATACACAGTTGTAGCGACCGGTGTATTTGTCTAAATACATTCATATTAGGCCTTCAATGCCTAAAATCAAAAGAATTCACTATCAAAGGGCATAAAGCCTACGAAACCCAATCCTCTGTCGACAAGCCCGACAGAGTTGACAAGGTTCAATCCAGAAAATGGAAATGCTCCCCAAACACCCCGATGATGGCCGTGTTGAACGAAGATCTCAACCGGAGGGGTCCACAAATATTTCAAATTCCACTCAAGTATCCACACAAAATCCATACTCCAAAAATCCAAAATCAATCCCAAAATTTCAAGATATTTAAATTTGAAATAAATCCATCAACGCACTTAAGGCAAAATCCATTCACCCTCCGCAACAGTCTGTCGGGGTGGACAAATTCAAATAAACTCTAGCTCACAAAGAGCGAAATGCCTAGTTGAAAATATCACTAGGATCCATTCTCAAACAATCTTTTGCCAGTAAGGACGTGGTACGTGTCCTCTAACCGGCGGTTAGCCGCCAAATGGCACCGCAGGATAAACGGTTACGACGACCCGGGGCCCTCTGAACCGAGTGGTTTTGCCGCCAAATGGCACCACAGATAGCGGTTATGGCCAGAGCCAATACGCTCCTTAATGGCGTTAAATCCTTGAGATATGAATCAATAGGATATGATCGATAGGGCACAAAGCCCTCTGTTAGCTAAGGTGGATTCAAATTTGTCCCCTTAGACAAACATTCAACCCCGGTCTACAAGGTCTCCTTGGACGAAGCAACCCATGGCTGCCGACAAGGATCCTTCTATCAGGTTGGGTCGACTACCTCCTCTGACTAAGTAGACCAGGGACCACGATGGCCCGGGACGACGGAACCATGGGATCTTGATCGGGTCTATCATCCATTCCCCCACCATCCGCTTTAAGTGCACGATGGCGAAATTTCTATTCTTAAATATCAAATTTCAACTCTTCAAATCTCCCAAATTCCAAATCCATTTCCAATTCTCAAATTCCCAAACTCATTGCTGCTACTATATGCCAGATAACACGTATTCTATACGTATCTGATCGACGACTAGCCTTAATCGAAAGTTCTCTCTCGTGATCGGGAGGGGTAATTAACTATAGGGGCTTGCGCCTATAGGAAACCAGAACTCAGATCATAAAGTCCTCGCAAAATGAGGGCGAAATCTCTGGGTAGTGTCTTATCTACAAACCCATCTGCCTTCCAAAATTTACCCCGGAACTTAGTCCGTTAAAACTCCCTCGCCGAATAAGAAAAAGCGAGCGGAGGCCGGGGCCGAATTTTCGGAGCCCACAATCTCAAAATACATACAGCTCAAAAGGTACATGTACATAAAAAATTTAAGAAGATTAAAAATCTCAAAAGGTACATGTACAAAAAATCTAGGAAGGTAAAAGCTTCAAAATATTCAGGATTATCTAAAAACCTTAAAGGCAAAGGTCTCAAAAGGAATACATGTAAGCAAAACCTTGGAATGCAAATCTTAAAATATATATGTACACCTAAAACTTCAAAAGGTATAAGTCTCATAATGTATAAAATTATCTTAAAATTTCAGAAGGCATAAACCTCAGAAGGTACAACTAAACTGAAAATCTTAGAAGACTAAAAGCTTCAAAGTTATACATACATAAAAATCTTAGAAGGCTAAACGCCTCAAAGACACATTTCATTGATTTTTCAAAAATCTTAGAAGGCTAAAAGCTGTAGAGGGAATAATTTTTTTTGATTATGTTGCTCTAACTAGCTACAATATCTTAAAGAATATCTCAAAGATGCATAAAAGACTTGATTTTTTTTAGGGGTAAGTTCACAAATCAGAATTATTCTAACATAAAGATGAAGTATTCATTACTTCAAATAAATTGAAATCAACATCAATCAAGCTCATATAAATATCTCAAAGCCATGTACAATGCTAATGGATTTACATGATGTCAACATAATAAATTTCAAAATTATTTATCAAATTCTAACATACGATCTTTATTATTTAAAGATTAATGTAATGAGCTGAAGATAAAACTCAATGAATTTAAGTACTTTCATCAGCATCATTTATCCAGCGCTGAAATGATTATTTCCTATTGGGAGAAAATTTGAAGCTTCAAAATACAATGAAAAGTTTCTCAAAATGGAGTCAATCAACTTTCTTTCAAGATAAAGATTAAAGAATCGCTAGTAACTGTAGACATCACGCCATCAGCCATTGTTGCCTTATAATGTCTCATCAGACCTTCATTTTGTTTTGGAGGCAATCGATCTTTTTTTGTCATGGGTATTAGATAATGATCACTCATCAGGGTTATCAAATTACTCACAATAACTCGTTATCTATAGAGAGGAGCATTGGAGCTAGAAAGATGATGTCGCTTATTCAAGACAGTGGAGTGTCTCTCTTGTGAGAAAAAAATAGAGAAGAAATGAGGCAAAAGCAACTCATTCTCTATAGAGAGGGGTACTGGAGCTTGAAAGGTGATATCACATATTCAAGACAGTTGAATGTTTCTCCTGTGAGAAGAAATAGAGAAGAAAAGGGGACAAGAGCAACTCATTCTCTACAAAGAGAAACACTGAAGCTTGAAAGGAGTATTGTCTATTCAAATATTGGAATGTTTCTTGATAGGAAATACTTGATTTCAAGTATTCCCTAATCGCTTTAGCAACAAATCACGAAGCAAACTGCTGTCCACAGCAGGAAATCAGCCAAAAACAGTGGAAAAAGAGGGAAAAACTGTAGAAGATGAGGAGAAAAGACTTGTATTTCACTAGAAGACAATGAAAATAGCAAAGATACAATTTGTTCTTCAATTCGAGAGGAAGAACGTACTCTCCAAAAGTCTCCGGCGAAGCCAAGAGCCAAAAGCAAAACCTAGATCTCAAAGAGAAAACTCAAATTCAAGATGATCCCTAATTTCCCCCCCAAACTCCTCCTTATACAAAATTAATCATAAAGGACAATCATAAACTTCCTAAAACAGCATTTCACGTTCAAAATTTCCCTCCTAAACTCCCCTCTCCAGCCTACGTGGAGTCACGGCTCACGGCAGAGCCGTTTCTCGCGTGCGTCTCGCGTAGACGCAGACCGGTCCCTGCTGGACCGGTCCAACCGGCCCATCCTGGGCCGGTCTAACATTACCGCCCTCCCAAAGAATCACCTTGTCCTCAAGGTGAAAATCTGGAAACTGCTGTTTCGCCATCTCGTATGGCTCCCACGTGGCCTCGTAGTCAGGAAGGTTCTTCCACTGGATCAACACTTCCTTAGTTTCATCTTCTTTCTGGCGAACACCCTTCAGCTCCAAAGGTTCCAGGATCACCTCTAACTCCTTCGTAAGTGTCGGCAGTAGCTCGGGAATGGCGACGTGATCACCAATGACCCTTCTCAGCTGTGAGACGTGAAAAATTGGGTGTATAGTCGCCGATGGGGGTAATTTCAATCAATATGCTACTGCCCCGATCTTTTCTATCACTTCATAAGGACCAAAGTACCTTGGAGCTAGCTTTTCATTCCTCCTGTTGGCGACTGTCTTCTGCCTGTATGGGCGGAGCTTCAAGAACACCTTATCCCCTGCCTCAAAATGGATATCTTTTCTATGCCCATCTGCTTGTTTCTTCATGATTTGCTGCGCCCTCAGTAAGTGCCTTTTTAACTCCTCTAACACTCGGTCCCTCTCCTCCAAATACTCCTCTACTGATGAAACAGGAGTACTACTGCTCCCAAAGTGTACCAAGTGTGGGGGATCCCGTCCGTACAACACTTTGAACGGGGTCATTTGTGAAGCCGAGTGAAATGACGTGTTGTACCAGTACTCAGCCCAGGATAACCACTTCGCCCATAGCTTTGGTGTCTCTGAAACAAAGCATCTGAGGTACGTTTCCAAGCTCCGGTTGACTACTTCCGTCTGTCCATCCGTCTGTGGGTGGTAGGCTGTACTTCTCTTGAGCACTGTTCCCTGCAATCTGAATAGCTCTTTCCAGAAATGACTGAGGAACACCTTGTCCCTATCTGATACGATCGCCTCTGGCACCCCGTGTAATCTTACAACTTCTCTGATAAAGGATGATGCTACTGTTATTGCGGTGTAGGGATGTCGGAGGGGAATGAAATGGGCATACTTGCTCAACCTGTCCATCACTACTAAGATCACTATGAATCTCTCTGAACGGGGCAGCCCATCTATGAAATCCATAGAGATTTCCTCCCATACTCTACCCGGCAAGGCTAAAGGCTGTAGTAATCCTCCTGGTGACATAGCTAGGTACTTACTCCTTTGACAGACCTCCCATCTGGCTACCATCTCCTCTACATCTTTATGCATCCCCTTCCAGTATAGCTCCCTAGCTAGCCTCCTGTATGTCTTTTGTACGCCTGAATGGCCCCCTATTGCACTCCCATGAAACTCCTGAAGTAGGTTTGGGATGTGGATCGACGTCCGGGGCATCACAAACCTCCCTTGATACAGCAGCTTGTCTCCCTCCATGGAGTATCCCGGGTGGCTATCTGGTTCCTTCAGTAAATCCGTCCTGATCTTTCCCAAGCTCTTATCTTTAGCGCTTTCTTCTCTGATGGCCTCCCAATCAAGCATCCAAGGCACGGATAGAGCAACTGTCTGCAATTCCTCCATACATCTGGATAAGGCATCGGCCGCCTTGTTCTCCACCCCTGGCCTGTACTGAATCTCAAAATTGTACCCCAGTAACTTGGACAACCACCTTTGATGCTCTTCCGTCACCATCCGTTGTTCTAAGAGAAATTTCAGGCTCCGCTGATCAGTCCTGACAACGAAGTGTCTTCCAAGTAGGTAAGGCCGCCATTTCTGAATGGCCAACACGATGGCCATCAATTCCCTCTCATATACTGATTTCATCCTTGCTCGAGCAGTCAATACCTGGCTGAAATAAGCGATGGGTCTCCGGTTCTGCATAAGTACTGCACCCAATCCATATCCCGATGCATCGGTCTCCACAATGAATGTTTGAGTAAAATCCGGCAAAGCTAGGACCGGCACTGTAGTCATTGCCTTCTTCAGGCTCTCGAACGCGGATGTGGCTGCTTCTCCCCACATGAAACCATCCTTCTTCAATTGCTCCGTAAGTGGCCATGCTATGGTGCTATATCCCTTTACAAATCTTCTGTAATACCCTGTCAATCCCAGAAATCCTCTCAACGCTTTCAGATTCTTTGGTAGTGGCCACTTTAGCATTGCATCAATTTTGGAGTGATCAGCTGCCACCCCTTCCTTGGACACCACATGACCCAAGTACTCTACACTGGCTTGTGCAAAGCAGCATTTCTTTAAATTTGCCCTCAACTGGTGCTCCTGCATTACTTCTAACACATTCTTCAAGTGTTCCCAATGTTCGACCTCTGACTTGCTGTATATCAGGATGTCGTCAAAAAATACTAACACAAACCGTCTGAGATACGGTTTGAAGACCTTATTCATCAGGGCCTGGAAAGTAGCCGGTGCATTGGTGAGGCCAAAGGGCATCACCAAGAACTCGTAATGGCCTTCATGAGTTCTAAAAGCTGTTTTGGGAACATCTTCCTTCCTCATTCGAATTTGGTGGTAGCCCGATTTCAAATCTATCTTGCTGAAAATCACGGTCCCACTTAATTCATCCAAGAGCTCATCAATAACTGGTATAGGAAACTTATCAGGTACAGTCTCCTTGTTGAGTGCTCTGTAATCTACACAAAAACGCCAGCTGCCGTCCTTCTTTTTCACCAACAGAACGGGACTAGAGAAAGGGCTGATGCTGGGTCTGATGATCTCTGCCTCCAGCATCTCTCTGATCAACCGTTCAATTTCATCCTTCTAGAACTGAGGGTAGCGGTACGGACGTACGCTGATGGGTGATACTCCTTCCCTCAACACAATAGCATGCTCATGCTCCCTCTGCGGTGGTAATCCCTGAGGCGGCTGAAACACCTCTTGGAACTGTTGAATCAACGGCTGAACGGAGAGGGGTATAGCTCCTCCCTCCTCCACTTCTGCCCCTTCCAAACTATGCAATTCCACCAAGTAGCCTCCTCCCTCCTGCTGAATGGTTCAGATTAGGGATTTGAGAGAAACCCCAGCCTTGGTCAACCTAGCGTCTCCTTGAATCGTTCTCCTTCTCTCTCCTATCACAAGTTCCATCCTCAAAGTCCCCCAGTTAATCTTCGTCTCCCCCAATGTGCGCAGCCACTTCATCCCTAAGATGACGTCAGTACTCCCCAATTCCAAAGGAAGGAAATCTTCCTTCACCTGGATTCCCTGAATCTTCAGCACCACCTCTCTACAAACTCCCCTTCCCATTTCCACCTTTCCCGTGCCCATCATCACCCCATAGCCACCTGTGTCCACTAACTCCATCCCCAGCGACTCCACTATCTGGGTGGAAATGAAGTTATGGGTTGCCCCACTATCGATCAACACCACCACCTCCCGGTCAGCTATCTCTCCTCTCACCTTCATAGTGTGACTCGGAGTGAATCCCACTACAGAGTTCAGAGAGACTTTTGCTACATCCAGATGCAGCTTCTCATCCTCCTCCACCTCGGGGTCATTTCCACCTCTCTCTTCATCTTCCTCATCTTCACAAACGAGGAGAACCTGAAGAGATCGATCCTTGCACTTGTTCCCCGGCATGTACTTCTCATCGCATCTGAAGCACAACCCTTTTGCTCTTTTGTCCTGCATTTCTTTGTCGGTCAACCTTTTGAACTGTCCCCCATTTCCTCCTCTACCAGATTTTTCCTTGGGCACCTCCCTCTGGTTCCCTGGGGCTACCCCTTTTGAGGGTAATACAGCAGTAGTCATTTTGTATGATCCTCCTGAGTAGTTGCCTCTAGCTCCTCTTTCTGATCTCTTCTGATCTTCCACCAGTTGTGCAAGCTCCATGGCCTTGCCCAAGTTCCTTGGCTCCAGCACTCTGACAGCTGTTCTTATCTCCGGTTTGAGCCCCTTCATGAAATTCCCCTCCAGGGCCGATTCAGAGATGTGATCCAGACGGCTAGCCAAGTACTCGAATCTGTCCCGGTAGTCGGCCACGGTCCCCTCCTGAGTCAGAGCAAAGAATTGTTCATAGAAATCTCCTCCCCCATCAGCTCGGAAACGTTCTAATAAACAATCCTTGAACTCTCTCCAGTTCCTGATAGGCTCTCTCCTGTCTCGCCATTGATACCATGCCAACGCCTTCCATTCCAGACACAATCCTGCCGCCGTCAGCTTCTCATCATCTGTCAACCCGTTGACAGCAAAGTAACGCTCCACCTTGTAGATCCAGCCATGGCCATCTTCCCCCTCAAAAATGGGCATCTTCAACTTCCTCACCTTCGGATCCCTTCCGTTACCCCGGTAATCTCCATAACCTCCCATTCCTCGGAGATGAGGAGCTCCCCAAGTGTCTCGGTCCTCCCTCCGACGTTGGTATCCGAGTCCATCGTCATAATCCCCTCTTCCCCTTTCAAATTCAGCACCTCGACGCTGAAATTCAGCACCTCGACGCTGATATTCTTCTCTTCTTTCGCCGAAATCTGCACTTCCTTCATATTCTCCCCTCCGGCCTTCAAAATCCACACCTTGACGCTGAAAATCAGCACCTCGACGCTGAAATTCAGCACCTCGACGCTGAAAATCAGCACCCCGACGGTCGTTTCCCAGGCTCATCTCCTCTCTAGATAGTGGCTCTAGAGGTGGCATGTCGTCGTCTCCCTCAAGGATCTCCACAGCCGGATTCCTCCTCCCCCGAAGCGGGTTCGGATTTCCTCCTACGCCATGGTCGCCGACAGTCATTCTTGCTTCCGACGCCGTCGGATTAGTCTTCATCTCAAGTAATTTCTTCATCATCTCTTCCATTGCCGTGAACTTTCCCTCCAACCTTTCGTTGTTGGTGGTGATTTGATTTTGAAATTCAAAAAATCTTTCTTCCAAATCGGTTTTCAATTGACCGATCTCGCCTTCCAAGACGTCCACCTTCTTTCCGGCCATCGCTCTCCTACGGATCTCCAAAAATCTTCTTCCGGACAAGATAAACTCGCTGAAATTTCAGAATTTCAGCCGCCGGTGGTCCCAAATCGATGCTCTGATACCAATTTGATAGGAAATACTTGATTTCAAGTATTCCCTAATCGCTTTAGCAACAAATCACGAAGCAAACTGCTGTCCACAGCAGGAAATCAGCCAAAAACAGTGGAAAAAGAGGGAAAAACTGTAGAAGATGAGGAGAAAAGACTTGTATTTCACTAGAAGACAATGAAAATAGCAAAGATACAATTTGTTCTTCAATTCGAGAGGAAGAACGTACTCTCCAAAAGTCTCCGGCGAAGCCAAGAGCCAAAAGCAAAACCTAGATCTCAAAGAGAAAACTCAAATTCAAGATGATCCCTAATTTCCCCCCCAAACTCCTCCTTATACAAAATTAATCATAAAGGACAATCATAAACTTCCTAAAACAGCATTTCACGTTCAAAATTTCCCTCCTAAACTCCCCTCTCCAGCCTACGTGGAGTCACGGCTCACGGCAGAGCCGTTTCTCGCGTGCGTCTCGCGTAGACGCGGACCGGTCCCTGCTGGACCGGTCCAACCGGCCCATCCTGGGCCGGTCTAACATTTCTGAAATAAAAAAATTGTGAAAAAATTGCAAAAAAGATAGAGAATTTCCCTTTAAAAAGAAAAAGAAATAAAAAAAAAATCTAAAAAATATTTATAAAATAGAAATTTTCCTAATAAACTCTTTAAAAAAAGAGTTTTTTTGGGGAAAAAATAAAAAAATAAAAATTATGAAAAACTAATAATAATATGAAAGAATAGAAACAAAAAGTCTTAAATAAATAAGTAAAAAAAATCAGGATTTTAAAAAATTTAAAATATACTTTCTAGTGTAATAAGCTTTGATGTTCGAAAATAGGAAGACAAATGATTTATCTACAAAAAATTGACATGATTAATATGAATATCTAGGCAGAAATTTGAATTAGAAATTGCTGGAATTAAATTCAAGTCCATAGGAACTTCAATTTCAGCAAATTTATAGTTGATATGAACATCTCAATGAGACAAACTCAACGATGCCAAAAGTGGTCCAATTCGACCCCAAAGGAGCCCAAATCAAGCACTTAAAACATAATTGAAAACTTCAAATATTAAATGGATGACTAAATGATCTCTAAATTAGACATGCTTATAGTCGAATCGAGTGTCTCGACGGGACGAATCCAACGAGCCCAATATCACCCAATTATGGGTTTAAGAAATTTCTAATATTACTACTTTTATCTGTACGTGTTGAATTTTCTGATAACGCTTTCAAACAAAAATCTTTAGACTCTAAGCTCGACTTTCATAGTTTAAGTTTTTCTTCAATTCTCTCTAGTCTTATCAACAAGAATAATATCATCAGCAAAAAGCATACACCAGGATAAATCATGTTGCAAATGTCTACTAAGAGCATCCATGACTAAAGCAAAAAGATCTTGGCTTAAAGCTAATTCTTTATGTAATCAAACTGAAATAAGAAAATATTTGATCAAACCACCTTATATTTGAACATAATTAACAATTTCTGTATACATATCTTTAAGAACTTGAATATAAGTATTATTACCTGATTTCTTTTCTAAAACTCTCCAGAGCACTTCTTTTAGAACATTATCATATGAAGATCCTCCTTACTCTCTCTATATTTCTCCGTCAAACCTCTCAATAAATGTATTGCATTCATAGTAGACCTACCCAACATGAATCTTAATTAATTTTGAGAAACATTAATATCAAGTCGTAACCTATGCTCAATTACTCTCACCCATAGTTTTAATGTGTCTCATGTTAACTTAATTCTTTTATAATTTTTCACACTCTTGTGCATCACCTTTATTTAAAAAAAGGAACCAACACACTCCTCTATTCATCTAACATTTTTTAGTCTTTTATCAGTATTTGGTCTAGTTTTATATGTTAATTTCAGTCTTTTACTATTTTCTATATTAGCTATTGTTTTATGTAGTTGTATGCATAGCCTCGGTCTATAAATAGAGGCTTTGATACTAGTTGATGTGTTGTATTCTCAAGAATAAATCAATAAGGATTTGTGAGCTCTCTCCCTATTTCCCACTTTCTTCCATTCAAGTTCTCTTCCTCCAAAGATTTTCTCAACAATTGGTATCAAAGCTTGGATAAGCAAGATCAAGAGGAAGGAGGAAGTTGATTCGTGTAATCAAGCAAGAGAGATGGCAGGCTTGCGTCGTGCGGAAGCGAGCTCAAAAATCTTCTGACGGACAAAGCTTGCTCAACAGAAAGAACCGTGCAATAACAATTCTTGGAGACTGAATTACTGCGGCAGGAAGGCTTTTCTTTGAAATCACCAAGGGTTTGCGCAGGCAAGAGCACGCCAAGGCGCAAGCAGGACTGGTGGAGGCAAGCATGGTTGGACCAGGTGCTGGAGCTCGGGAGCTGGTGCAGTGTGGGAGTCCAGGCCAGGCGCAGGAGTGCGGGAGACGGGCCTAGGACACGAGAGGCAAGTTGAACGAGAGAAGGCCGCTTGAGGGCGGAGATCGTACGAGAGTTCGGGCTAGTCACGAAAGACGGGTTCACAGGATTGGAAGCGGAGCTAGGGCGTTGCAGCAGACATGAGTTCGAGCAAATAGGTGGAGGAAGAAGATGCAACTGGCGAGAAGGCTTTTCTTGGTTGTTCTTTGTGGATAGCAGGTGAAGGAAGAGCTAGTGATTGTAGGAGAAGCTTTTTAGGGTTGTTATTGGTGAATAACAAGTGGAGAAGAAGCATGTGACTGTATGGAGGTTTATTCTTTGTTATACATAGTAAAATTGGACTAAGGTGGAGATTGTTAGTATTTGGTATAGTTTTATATGTTGGTTTTAGTCTTTTACTGGTTTCCATATGAGATATTATTTTGTATAGTTGTATGTATAGCCTGGGTCTATATTGAGGTTATGATACTAATTGATGTGTTGTATACTTAAGAACAAATCAATAAAGATTTGTGAGCTCTCTTCCTTTCTCCCACTTCTTCCATTCGAGATCTCTTTCTCCAAAGATTTTCTCAACATCTTCAAAATAATATTAAAAAGTTAATATGCCAAAAATTGCTTGATCTTCTAAGCATTTTCACACCTTTATTAGAATATCATCATGTCCCGCTGCTTCTGTGGGCTCCGAAAATTCGGCCCCGGCCTCCGCCCGCTTTTCTTATTCGGCGAGGGAGTTTTAACGAACTAAGTTCCGGGGTAAATTTTGGAAGACAGATGGGTTTGTAGATAAGACACTACCCAGAGATTTCGCCCTCATTTTGTGAGGACTTTATGATCTGAGTTCTGGTTTCCTATAGGCGCAAGCCCCTATAGTTAATTACCCCTCCCGATCACGAGATAGAACTTTCGATTAAGGCTAGTCGTCAATCAGATATGTATAGAATACGTGTTATCTGGCATATAGTAGCAGCATAGGATTGGATTTGAGAATTGATTGGATTTGGATATTTGGAAAGGGTTTGATATTTAAAATTGGAAATTTCACCATCTTGTACTTAAAGCGGATGGTGGGGGAATGGATGATAGACCCGATCAAGATCCCATGGTTCCGTCGTCCCGGGCCATCGTGGTCCCTGGTCTACTAAGTCAGAGGAGGTAGTCGACCCAACCTGACAGAAGGATCCTTGTCGGCAGCCATGGGTTGCTTCGTCCAAGGGAACCTTGTAGACCGGGGTTGAATGTTTGTCTAAGGGGACAAATTTAGATTCACCTTAGCTAATAGAGGGCTTTGTGCCCTATCGATCATATCATATTGATTCATATCTCAAGGATTTAATGCCATTAAGGAGCGTATAGGCTCTGGCCATAACCGATATCTGTGGTGCCATTTGGCGGCAAAACCACTCGGTTCAGAGGGCCCCGGGTCATAACCGTTTACCTGCAGTGCCATTTGGCGGCGAAACTGCCGGTTAGAGGACACGTACCACGTCCTTACTGGCAAGAGATTGTTTGAGAATAGATCCTAGTGATATTTTCGACTAGGCATTTCGCTCTTTGTGAGCTGAAGTTGATTTTAATTTGTCCACCTCGACAAACTGTTGCGGAGGGTGGATGGAATTTGCTTTAAGTGTGGATAGTTGGATTTCAAATTTTAAATATTTTTGGAATTTTCTGGATTCTGGATGATTTTTGGAATTTTTGGGATTTTTTGGAGTTTGGATATTGAAGTGGCATTTTGAGTATTTGGAATGGACTTTTGGTAGATATTTGAAAATATTTGGAAACCCCTCCGGTTGAAATCTGCATTCAACACGGCCATCATCGGGGTGTTTGTGGGTCATTTCTTTTTATGGATTGAACCTTGTCAACTCTGTCGGGCTGTCGACAGAAGATCGGGTTTCATAGGCTTTATGCCCTTATTAGTGAATTCATATTGTTGTAGGCCTTGAAGGCCTAATATGAATGTATTAAGATAAATATACCGGTCGTAGCAACCATATATTTGTTTGAGAGTTCGAACCTTATCGACTCCTATTGACCCATATAGGAGGATCGGGTTCGAACTAGAATTCACTTGTCAACCCGCGCAGCATCCCTAGACGTCACGTGTGTACCAATAACACGCTCGCCAGGGCCCATGCGGGTTGAGAATATATTTCCCCCTTTAGTGTACCTATGTGTATACAATTTATAGTGCAGGGAGTATTTTTGGAATATTTATAGACGTCTTCTGTCTTTTTGTACGGATGTTGCAGATCCGGTGGCGTGACGTAGCAGCTTCTGAATAGAATTGTTCGCTGCTTCGTACAGTTAGACTGTCGTGCACTACTCGTTGATTTTTGTAGGCGGGTCATAGTGCACTAACTAATCTTCTGCCTTGGCTGTAATGCTTGCCTCTATCATAACTCTTTTACTTCTTTGCTCTGGGTCTTTGATCTTCGATTGCACTTCTAGGCATCGGGTCCCCTACGAATACTTGTAGGTATTTGCATTTATCACTGTCGATCTCTTTTGCTTGTGACCAATACATTAGATGCATAACGGATCTTCTACAACAGGTTGTAGGAGCCTATATCTGTTGCATATCGTCTGCTTCTTCTTGTGGGGAATATACATGTATTCTTGCCATAATACTATTGCCGATGATATGGGTGATTATTATTGACTTATGCATTCGTCATGCTTAGTAGATATATCAGATCTTCAGGCTTCACCTATGATCATATTAGTCCATTTATATTGTACATTCCTTTCAAATTGGTTGGGGATTTACTGACATTAATTTGCAGTCAGGTATTTTGTCACTTATCCATCACGAATCTTTTGATTAATCATTGATCTTCATACCATTAGTTGATAAGCGAGATGTAGGATTTTTGTCTACCACGGATCATTGCTTATAAACAAATTACAATTGAACTTCTGCTCATCATAAGTTCCACATGCTTTCGTTCGTCACATATTTTCCACATTCTTTGAAAGGGGATCAAATCTCCGTATGCACATGTAATTAGATCAGTGTGTTCATTACAAGTCTCTTGATATTGAGTGAAAAGCTTGCATTGTTGACTGCAATCATGGTATTGCTCAAAAGAACCCAAGCTTTGATTTTGTAATTGAGTTTGTATTCTTAGTAACCTCTTCTTGTAGATAGGTTATGAACACACATTTCTTATCTCTATTCATGATTAGTAACATGTAAGAAGACCCTTTGATATTTCAATGAAATTCCTTGTTGTCGATTGTAGACATATCATTGCATACGAATCACTATGAATTTGTCGTTGTATTCAGTGCATGCCTCTTGAGTGTGCTTGTAGACTAATCGCATAATGAATACGAATGTTGTAATTGATCACTGTCTCTCTCATATAATAGATCAAGCATAAAATTTTGTTTTGCATGGGTTTCATACTTATATGTTTGATCACTATTGCTCACATAGATTTCATCACACTTGTAATGAGTTTGCATATGAGTCTTTGCTTGCTTGGATAGAATTCAGATGGATCGCCTTCTTTAATTAGCATCTACATTCCAATTGGAATAATAGCTCTATTGGAACATTACTTATCCTTCAAATCAAATTCTTTATAATTCCTCTATTGAGAAATCATCTAAATACATGTTGAGTCTTTGATATTTTTGTTCAAAACTTCTTGTCATCTTGAGTACAATTCCTTGTAGAATAACTTTAGTTGATTGCTTAAAAGTTTCAAGTATAAGTAATCGTTCAAATTTGAATACGTCTTCATCAAGTCCAGGATTTATCATTAAAATTTGTTCGTGCTCAAGTTCTTCTCACTTAGTTCAAACTAAGTTCATCTGAGTTCGAATAAGTTCACTTTGGGTCCATGTCTTGTTCAAGTTCAATGTCCACAAGTTTGAGTTCAAGATCATGTTCTAGTGCTTTGTTCAACTCATTTTTTTGTTTGTTCATATGACAAGTTTAAGTCCCCACTTGGTTCAAACCAAGCTCATAAGTTTCAAGTGAGTTTATTCAACTCAAGTTTAAAAAGTATGTCCACAAGTCTTGGTCTGAATTCAACGCCAAAGTTCATCTTGTTCATTTAAAATTGAATTCATTTGGGTTCAAGTTTATTAAAGTAAGTTGAATCAAATCCACAAGTCTCAATTTTGTTCCAAGTCCTTGTCTGTATTTCAGACAAAATTTCGACAGCCTCCCGGCGTCTCCTCCGTTTAGGGGAAAAACCAAGAGGCCGCCTACCCGCCACGTAAATAAATACGTGCACGGTTGGTGTTGGTGAGACACCGCGGCGGTTGTATTTTTGTTTTTCTCCCACCACGCGCAATAAAAGGCGTGCATGGGGTTTTATAAAAAGTATTTTTTGAAAAAAAAAGCAATTTTTGCTTTCCCCCCCCCCCCCGGGGGTACTTATAAGTGACCCACTTCGTCACACGTGCCGCATCGGGGTTCTATCCTACCACGGCCAATAAAGGCGTGCTTAGGACAATTCTCCAATTTGCCACGAATATTGAAGTAGGGTTTTAAGTTTAGAAAGACTCATACCTCCGCGGGATTGTAGTGGTTGACACGTGGATCGAGGGGTCACTTGCCTACCTCGTCGTAGGTGTCGCACCGGGTTCCCTCCTACCACGGCCACTAAAGGCGTGCTTAGGTGGTTTGCCGGTCCGATTACGGACATCGAGGAAGGAGAGTGGGGGGGAAGGAGCACTACTATTTTTTATTTTTTATTATTATAATTAACTATTTAATTATAATTAAATACATGAATAATAATTAGTTATAATATAAAAATAATTAGTTATAATTACAATAACTAATCATAATTAATTATAATTAGTAATAATTAATTTGAATTAAAATAACTAATTATAATTAATTTAAAAAAATTATAGTTAATTATTAATGATAATAATTAACCATAATTATAATAAATTAATCATGATTTATTTTAATTGAAACTAATTATTATTAATGATAATTAAATCTAATTAGAAAATTTAATTATAATTAATCATAATTAAACATAACTAATTATTATTAACAATACTTAATTATAATTAAAATAAAATT
Source organism: Dendrobium huoshanense (assembly GCA_016618105.1). Classification (NCBI taxonomy): domain Eukaryota; kingdom Viridiplantae; phylum Streptophyta; class Magnoliopsida; order Asparagales; family Orchidaceae; genus Dendrobium; species Dendrobium huoshanense. The sequence continues at coordinate 42,413,300 of CM028350.1, read as the reverse complement.
AATTTTAATAATAATAATAATAATAACACATATAATAACAACAATAAATAATTATGCTAACATATTTAATATTAATAATACTAACTACTATTAATACTAAGACTAACCTAATCCCTTATACCTCACTTAGTAGCTTGTGGAGATCGGGCCAAACAGGGGGAGTAGCGACGGGAGCTGCTCGGGATTGGTTTGGAGCAAAGGGGTCGGCTGCAGGTTGAGGTAAGGAGGGCCTTTCTTCCTCTCTCTCTCTCTCTCTCTCTCTCTCTCTCTTCCTACGGGTTGAAGGAGTAGAGGGAGTCGGCTCTCCTGGAGCAGGTGATCGGAGGAGGGAAGAGAATGCAAGGTTGTGGCTTGCGGCAGGGAGGAGAGTCGGAGCTTGGGGCTGACGGATCGGACGGAGAACAAGAGGTCGGGCAATGATCCCGATCGGCTGGCTTCAACAGGATGGGGTCGGAGGTTGAGGCTGTGGAATCGGAGGCAGTGAGGTGGAGTTACGGGAGGAGAAGAGGTCGTGGAAGCAGAACGAGAGAAGAGCAGAGTTCGGGAGTTGAGAGGGGATCGAACGGAAGAGAGGAGTTTGGGAATCTCGTCTGTGGAAGAGCAGCCGAACAGAAGGCTTCGGCTTCTATTTAACGACGCCTGTGGTCGTTCGATCGAGGCGGGTCGCAGCTTTTGCGGAGGTTTTGATGTGAGCGGCGCCGAATCAGCGGGTTTAGCGGACGTCTTCGACAGATACGAGGATTTCAACCGGGATTTCTGGCAGGATACGAGGTATTTTTTGTCGTTGATTTTGTCTTCCTTTGGGTATTATACGAAGGTCAACAGCTTCTTCACAGTTCATTTTCTTTAAAATTTATCCAACTTTGATTAACTAATATAACGATAAAAATAAAAATATCTATTTTTATTTATGATGTTATGGTCACTAAAAGTCAACCGCATTCGCACAATCTTCATTGATAAGTTTTTTGAAATATTTCATTCACCTATGTTAAATATTGTCTTATTACAAAATCACTTTTTATTCTTCACCCTTAATGCACTTCACTTATATAGATTCTTACTTTTCTTGTCTCTTTGCTTGACTAACTTATACATATGTATTTCATCCTTTTTAGTATTTAATATATTATATAAATCACTAAAGCTAAATTTTTTTACATCACAAGTTACTTTCTTAGACTTCCTATGAGCCCCTTATATTTCTTAATTTCTGAGCTTATACATCTAAATTAATTTTTATAACAAAGTTCATATTTTTTTATCTTTTTTTCCATATTTGATTCCACCACAAACTATTTTTGCTATTGGAAGCTTTTCTTTTTGATACTCGAAGTACATGGTTTGCAATATTCTTAATATCACTAGTTATTTTTCCTTATATAACATTAGCTTCCTAATGAGCAAACCAAAAATTTGAGATTTTGAATTATTCTCTCAAAAATATTTTTATTAATTTCTCTAGATACCCTCATCTAATCCCAGGATAATATTTTACTTTATTTTTCATATTTCTCCCATTTACATCAAATAAAAAAACTAATAAACGATGATATATATATATTTACTCGGAATAATTTTGTAATGTTTGCAATCTAAACAATATATTTTTCTTATAAGAAAATAATAAATCTTGGTTTTGCTATGTCCATTCTTGTAAGTGATGAATTGTTGTAAGTTATGAGATGCTCGTCTCTTTTTTTAAATAAGATATTAACAATTACAAAATTATAAATTAGAGTAAAATTTAATATTGTCCTTCCATCTTTGTTTGTCACACCAAACACAAATCCACCACTATGAATACTTTTAAAATCTTTTATCACTCTACCAACATATCTATTTAAATCTCATCCAATAAAAATTCTCTTCAAAAGAAATCTTCTATATTAGTTCTTCTAAATCATTCTAAAATTCCCAAATATTTAAGAAGTATTAGCACTTAATATTAATAATATTAGCATCTATAGCAATTTTTAAAGCCATACTTCTATATCTAATTTTATTAATTTCTACAATATTATCTTTCAAACTCCTATATATAATCACATTTATATCATTCCAATTACGACTCATACCGAAATATCATAGTTTAAATCATAAACTATCAATCTTCAGTATTTTCTCTAACACATTTAGTTTCCTTAATACATAGAATATTTATCATCCTATGAATCATAATATCTCTATTAGTTTATTGATTTACCTATAAGAGGACTTATATTTCAAGTTCTTATTCTAATTCTAGTTTCATGATATAGTTTCTTTTCCCACACCCGTCCATGATATGAGAACCCTTGTTTATTTAACACTGCACCTTGGCGCCGGTGCAATGGTCCTACACTCTTTATTGTATTCAAGTCATACAATGCGTCACTTATAGGGAACACCGTAATAGTAATATAATGTATTAAAGAATTCATATCTTGATTATTTGACAAGTTTTATGTAAGCTATTGACTGTCTAACATAACTCTCTATTTTTTTTCATCTAAGGCTTGGGAACTGTCAATGGCAGTGTTCAATATATGTCCATCTATTTAAAAAAACTTGTTTGAGATCTTATTTGTTCAGTTCATTAAATTCCCTATTTAATCAAACACAATTTCTAATGTGAAACATGCATCTCATAGCGAATCCAGAGAATAGAACAGCTACTCAACTTTACTCAGGAATGGAATGTCAAAGTTTGAGCGTGCCAAAACTACACAGATTCCCCATCACTCAGACTGACTTAATAGGATGAATCTCTTGACATAAAAATTGCCCAATTTTGACGCTCAAAACGCCCTAGCTTGTTAAACTTGTTCAAATTGGCTTGGTTCTGATTTTGAATTCTTAATCTTTCTAAGCTTTTTGCATTGCAGCTAATAAAATGGAGGCTTACATATAGTGTTCAAACAGGTTTTTTAAAGTTGGAAATTTATTATTTTTGTTGACCTAAGGTTCCTAAGGTTGAAAGCTTGCTCTTGTTGGAATTCGAGTGTGTTAAATTGAAACTTTTGGTTAGGCTGGGATTCGAAGAAATTTAAGATATATTTATTTTAGATTTTTCCTGGGTTATACCTATAAAATATCATTTAACTTTGAATCGTGGTAGTGAAGAAGCCAGGAAATTTCTGAACGGGGGCTCATAAATTAGTTTAATGATTTGAAGTGGGCATTAATTGAATTTTTGCTTTTTAAAACATTAAACAACGGTAATTCATTATTATTTTATATAATATATATATAAAGATGTATCAAAAAAAATTTATTTAGGGGAGGCGAGGGTGGAGTTGTTAATAAACGTCTCGACCCGAACCCGACTCAAAAAATTCAAATTAGGGTTGACCTGATTAATTTTTGGGTTGAGTTTGGGTTGGAAATCTTGTTATGATTAATTTTTGGGTTAGATTTGAGTTAGACTCGAAAACTCGTTATCATTTAGGCTTGGGTTAAATGTGTTAGATTTAAGTTAAACTGGTCATTTTTGTGTTAAAATGGATTGTGTTTGGGTTAAATGGGTCATATTGATAAAAAAAAAATCACATGATCTATATGATAAATGAGTTAATTTTGGCTAAATTCTTTTTATCTATATAATAAAAAGGTTGGCTTTAGGTTAAGAATATTTGATTACCTTTAAAAACAACTCAACAACAGAGAATTTGTTTTGATTTATTCTTCTTCTTGCAGGTTTTTGATTTTCTTAAGGGTTTGGTTGGAGGAATTATGATAGTCTCATGCATTCATTCAGTTAATGCATTATTAGGTTTTGTTTCTTTTGCTTCCACAACGGTACTACCTTCGTCCTCATCAGGTGCTATTGTTTTGTTGAGAGTTTATGGGAGTTTGCTGCTCTTAACATTTCAAGGAATTGTGTCAGCAACTGGTATTTCTGTTGTTGAAGAATTATTATTCAGGTCTTGGTTGGCTGAGGAGATAGCCGTTGAAATGGGATATTATCGTGCTATAATGATTTCTGGGATCGTCTTTGCTCTAATTCAAAGGTAAGCCCTCAGACTTGTGCATTTTGTTCTGTTCTTCTTTACAGCTAGCTGTAAGTTTTTTTTTTCCCCCATTCTTTGTCCAGCGTGATCTTGTTATTATTTTCAATCAACTTTCCTTTTCATTCCTTTCTGAAAATCATTTTTATTTACATATGGCTTGATGATCCTACATATAGGCAACCTCTATTTTGTAAACTGAAAAATTTTACACGATTGAAAAAGTTATAATGGTGCAACCCTCATATTTTGCTGCATAATTATAAAATAAACTGAATAGACGAGACAATAATTTTCTTTGATCAGTTCATTATAGGAGAAGAATATGTGAAGGCATTTTCACCATAACAACAATATCAAGTCTTTATCACGTTATGTGGGGTTGACAATTTGAATCATTTTTTTTTTTATTGTCCTGTTAAGAGTTAAATTCTCATTCAAATCTAATAAACAAAAGTCATTTCTAATATTTTTTAATCAAGTCTTTTAATTATGTAATCCTAATTTTATTTTATAAACTTTTAATTATGCCTTTTGTAGCTGTCGTCTATATTCTTGCATGATCTCATAAAGAAAATACGAACCTCAGCACATTGACATGAAATTTTAAAAGATATAAAAAAAGACTAGGATTTCCAAATACGTATCGAGGCATGATTAATTATTCCACTGGCTAAAACGGCATGTTTTTAGAGGTTTAAAAGATGATTAACTATTCATTAATTGGAGTAATACATGTTTAGAATTTTTTAAATAAATTTATGATTAAGCATTCTGATTTAAATTAGAGATTGAAATATTCAACTTATTAAATAAAATTTAACTCAGGTAAGTTGTAGCTTTCATACATATGTTTGGTGAGCGATAGGAGTTGATGGGATGTTTACGGAGGGGAAGGTTTATTAAATAGGTGATTGTTTTTTATGCGAATATTAATTAGTTAGGAAAGATAAAATGAGATTTTGTCCATCTGAGCTGGAAGATATTGTAAGAAAAGGGGCCATGAGTGGATTAAGAGGGCGAGATTGATGGGATATGATGTGACATACTAAAAGAGATGATTGTTTTATTAAAATAAGAATGGAGTATTTTTAGGTAAAAGAAAGTAGTAATTAGGAAAATTAAAAATAAGAGGGAGATATTGTGTTGAATCACACATCAATGGGGGGGCACGGCTTTGACAGGCCAATAATTTATGGGCTACCCTCTTCTGACACCAAGATCCGTGGGATTGATTCCATGATCCATGTGATATAATTATTAGAATCAATTAGATTAAATGACTTTCCTCTTTTGTTTATTATGATTAATTAGATTAAGTGTCTTTCCTTTTCTATTTATTCTCCTAGTGTTATATATATATATATATATATATATATATATATGTAATGATTTCAAGGAATAAAATTCAAATTCAATTTTCCCTTAAAAAATTTCTTCCCGATTTCAGAGCTTAGAAAAATCCTAAGCCTTTTTTGAGTGCTGACGAAAAACCTTTATCAATTTCTTCCAAACCTTTAGCCGGTGATAATTCTCCATCATCCTGTCGGTAGCCTCTCTTCAAGCACCGGTAGCCTTTGCCCAAAATTCATCTTCTCTTTTCAACTGAGGAAACCCAACCATGTCCATAGATAGCAAGATCTCATCCTCCTACCCAAATATTACCAATTCAAACATCAGAAATGTTGGATCTACAGACAACTCTTCTCCTCTTCCTCCTCTCGTCACAAATCACATATTTAAAGGGCAAAATTTTTTGCAATGGTCTCATTCGGTGAGAATGTTTATTTGCAGGAGAGGGAAATAGGACTATCTCACTGGTGAAGCTCCTATACCACCGCAAACCGATCCTCTCTATAGAAAATGGAAGGCAGAGAATCATCATATCATGTCTTGGCTCATCAACTCCATAAATGTTGAAATCGGTGAGAACTTTCTTCTTTACGAGACGGCCCATTAAAGAGACCTACTCCAGTTCCGACAACTTTTTCTCCTTTAATCTGATTTCCATTAGTAAATTGACCTATTATAGTATTGCTTAACAATTTTCTCCAATAATGTATGTATTTTTCAGGAACTGGATTTGGAGAAGATTGACACTTAGATCTAGGATCACTTAGATATGTCCTTGGTATGGAGGTAGCTCAATCAAGCAAAAATATATTTGTTTTCCAACGCAAGTATACCTTAGACCTATTGAAGGAGACCAGCCCGCTGGTATGTAAACCATCCAGTACACCTATGGATCTTAAGAAGAAACTTGGGATAGAAAATGAGGGGGTTCCAATAGATAAAGGAAGATATTAATGTATGGTAGAAAAACTTATGTACCTCTCCCACGCCCGTCCAGATATTGGGTTTGTTGTGAGCATAGTGAGCCAATATATGAGTGATCCTATGAAGGAGCATATGGAGGCAATATATCAAATCTTGAGATATCTCATGAACACTCCTGGAAAAAGGCTATTATTCAAGAAAAATGAAGATAGAAAATTGATCCTTCATTCTTACACAGCTTGAGAAGGAAGCCAGGTTAACAGTAGATCGACCACATGATATTGTTTATTTGTGTGGGGGAACCTAGTGATATGGAGGAGCAAGAAATGATTTGTTGTTTCCAAAGCATTGCAGAATTTAAACTGAGAGCATTTGCAGTTACTATTATTGAAGGTATTTGGATCAGACAAGTATTGATTGAACTGAGAATAAAGATTAAAGGCACGATAAAGTTGAAATGTGACAATCAAGCAACAATCAGTTTGGTCAAGGATTCAGTACATCATGATAGAATAAAACATGTTACCATTAGTATACACTTCATATTTGAGAAAATAGAGAACTCAAAATTTGAAGTTGTATATACCCCAACTGATGAACAACTTGTCGATGTTTTAGCAAAGGCACTACTAAGCTCTCTGCTTGACAAGTTTGTTTACAAGTTAGGATTGTACAACCCAACTTGAGGGGTAGTGTTGAATCACATGACGAGGATAGGGCACATGGCTTTGACAGGTCAACAATTTGTGGGCTGCAGTTGGAGATTTACTCTTCTGACATCAAGATTTGTGGGATTGATTTCAAGATTCATGGGATACCAAGGAATAAAATTTGAATTCAATTTTCCCCTAAACAAATTTCTTCATATTGAAATTGCCGGGTGGCATGTGCAAAGAGAGCAGGTTGGTTTATTAATGTAGGTGGTGATAGGGAGTAACTGTAGCACAGGAAGAACCGTGGAATAACGAGGGAAGATGGAAGAATTAGAAAGAGAATGTTAATAACAATAACTTAATTTAGGTTCCTAGACTCCGACTAGGAAGAAGGAAGCACTTGGCATCTAAGATAGCACACGCTGACATGCCACACTTTTGAACCCATCTTAAAAAGGTTGCATGAATTGCGACGAAAAACTCTATTCATTCATCATTCATTTTCCATAAATTGAAGTGTTACAATTACAAATTCATTGAAAGAAGAGAGCTACGGTTCATTTTTACATATGAATCCATTACATTTTTTGGATTCACATATATAACCTTACGACATCTAGATAAATGCAAACTATAATGTAAAGTTCTTCAATCGAGCTACCTTCCTCAATTCATATTTGGCTCAATTCAAATTCAATTTGAGCTTATTTTGACCCATCAATCGTAATTCAATTTGAGCTGGTTTTGACCAGAGATCATTTTAACAAAAAAAGATCAATTTTCAAGAGTTCTTCAAATCTTTCAATTAAAATTCTCAACCTTAACCACCGTATAAGCAGCACATTCTTAAACATGACAGCATAAAAGCTTTATAGTCTGAAAGTTTCATAATCTGTTTCTATTAATCCCTTTGCAGATCGCTTTCATCGGTGCCAGGATTCCTTCTCCTATCTATATTTCTCTTTGGCATCAAGGAAAGAGCTCATGGCAAACTTGCAGCTCCTGTTGGCATCCGCACTGGGCTAATGGCTGCCAATTTTGTCATACAGAACGGCAATTTTTTGTCCTACAGGGCCAACAAGACTCCTCTTTGGCTTGCCAGCTCCCATCCTTGGCATCCATTTGATGGAGCTGTTGGCCTAAGCTTCTGCGCCATATTGGCCATCTACTTCTTCCCAAAGCCAGCACATAAGATCTCTAGACCTATTCGGGAGTAATGTACTTGTGAAATACAGTTTTGCAGGTCAGTCTTGGCGTGAGAAGAAGTGTGAAACCCAATGGGGTAGCTAGGGAATGCAAATAAGCTAGAAATCTATAGAGATTTTTTGTACAGAGTGTTTTGTTTGGTTAATGAAATTTTCCTTGGTTTTGGTAGGTGAAGAATCCTTTGATTTATTCAATTTTGAGAAGCCTGTGGGTTGTACAGAAGTTTACATTGATTTTGTTGTTTCTCCAAGTAGAAGAAACAGAGTGTGTAATATAGTGGGAAAAAATGTAATGCGTCCATTTTACTACAGAAATTCATGTTGGCATTGATATTTGATGGGTTTTATTGTTCTGCCATGTTTTTGCTCTGGCCCTGACTATCCTTTGGACGCATATCTTCTTGTGGGTGCTGACCATAGTTTACCGTTCGGAGATCAACCAGAATGAGTCACATCAGCAGTACCGAGCCAAGTATTGAACAGGAGGTGACATGGCGCATTCTAATTGGTCTCTGGACGGTATTCGACATCTGCATAAAATAATTTCTTCTTTGCCTCTTTTTTGTTTTGGTGGCTTGGTATTTTTAGTGACTCTGTTTTATTTTAAATGATTTTCTTATTACTTTCTAAAGCAATTTTTAACACATTTTTTTAATTATTAGAAAATTTTGTATTAAAAAACTACTTTAAAAAATTAATAAGAAAATTGTTTTAAATCTAACCTAAATTCTTAGAGTGGATGGAGCTCTCTGTTTTAAACTCTTAATTTTCTATTTGAGCTTCTAACTCTGAATCCCATTTCAATCCCCATTCTATGCTATTTTCTAGGTTTTAGTATAATTTCTTTATGTTGCTTTTTTTTTTTTCTCTCATGGAGCTGTTTTATATAATTGTAATTTCTGGCCTTATTTGTCTTCTGTATTTATTGATGTAATCTCTTTTATTAATTTAAATTGAGCTATGGCTCTTAAAGTTAGCCAAAAATAGTCTCTTATCTTCCTTTTCAATTTTGGCTTATTAGACTTTGAAGTTTGGAACTAAAAAGAAAATTGACAGGAGACAGTCCAACGATACTCTCTGCTCGGTCAATTAATTTTATCTTGTTAAACCTTTTTCAGCAAAAATAAATTCTCAACAATATCCCAAAAAAATACAGGTTTGAGTCAATTCAGTTCAAGGTCTCAATAAATAGCTCATAAATCAAATTCGATGAACATAAAGTCAAATTTGTGCTTTTTGGCTTATGAGCTATCAATTTAAAATACAAAAGTTAAGATATGAAATTATTAAAATATTTTAAAATAATATCTTATTTTATTATTATTATTATTATTATTTATTTTTAAATTTTTTATTCTTTTTATAATTTCATTAATAATTATTTGAATTATAATAATTATATATACTGACTTGTGAATCGATTTGTAAGCTCAAATTATGAGTTATTGCACTTTTTTTCTGTTTTTTTTTAAATAATCAATATGATTACTAATGAGTGTTTACACCCTTACACCAAAACATATACATATAAAAGGGCTTAATAATCCTGTATGGCTATGAAGTATTTTTTAATTATTTTGTATGACTGCACTTTTATTGTAGACAAAAAAAAAAATCAAATGACCAACATGTCCGCATCTAATAATTTGCCCTCATTAAGTTGAAAAATATACATTGGTGTTCAATAAAATATTGACATGTAAAACGTACATGTGTCCGCAAAATTTTAAATCAAGCAAGTCAAAAATACAGGTAAAATGTAGTTAAAACGAAGATAAAATGCTTGTAAAGCACATATAAAATGCATATAGGTGATAAATTTTAATTGAATATTCGGACCTATTTTTATTCTCATTGGGAGGAACTTTTATATTATCCAGTGAACGCACGCTTCTCTACGTTCGGTTTTAGGCCAAAATAGCGCAATACCGAGTTTTTTAAAAAACTCGGTACAACTCGGTACTCGGTATTGCGCAGTTTTGGCCTAAAACCGAACGTAGAGGAGCGTACGTTCACTGGATGTAATAAAAGTTCCATTAGGAGAGGTTTCCCTTTCGCCCCTCTCTTTTGCATTGAGTCAGCTGAGAGTTCCAATCAACATGTGTGCATCAGAGCTGCATGAATCTTTTTTTTTTTTTCCATTAAGAGATTTAAAATGAGTAACATGCATTAAAATAAATTAAAATTTATATTACATTAATCTTAAATTAATTCAATAATTTAATTATAATATATAAAATTTATCCAATAATTAAAATATTTTAAATTCTAAAACAGGCGTCAAAGCACTTCTCTTTTTGAAGCGAACCTAATTATACAACAAGCAAACTACATAATGACCATTCCTTGACAAAAATAAACTGAGAGACAAAGACAGAGAACACCCTCCCGACAGCTTGACAAACCCTAAAAACCTACAAATTCCGAGTACCCCGTTCCCCTCTCAGACCACCGTCACCTCCACCGTTTTCGGCTCTGGAGGCGGCGGCAGCTTCTCCACCACCACCGTCAGCACGCCGTCCTCACACTTAGCTGTGATCGCAGAAGCATTAGAGTCATACGGTAGACGAAACTTCCTTGTAAACCTCGGTGGCGACGCCTTCCTCTCCAGCCGCAGATACTTACCATCTTCCTCCTCTCCGTCCTCTCTCTTCCTCTTCCCGTTGCTCCTAACAACCAGTATATTTTCGTTTTCCAGGTTCACCTTTAAAATCACAGCAAGAAGATTCAATTAAGCTAAGTACATAGAAAATAACTTTGTTGATCTCAGTGCCTATAAGAAAAAACCGATATAAATATTTTATATCACACAAAATTTTAAACAAATAAGACGAATAAATCCACTATTTCTTAAACAAATCGCAAACTCTCACATCAAGAAACCTCAAAATTTAAGAGACCCTAAAAACCACTACCAGCCAATAAACATTCAACTATAAAACCCTAACCCCATGAAAAAACAGAACAAAACCCTAATTTCCCCCCCTAAAATTTGTTCATCAGCCACTAACCTGGATCTCCGACTTTGGGAGGCCGGGAACGTCAAAGAAGAAAGTATAGCTCTTAGCGTTTTCGAGAATGTCAACCGGTACGTTACCAATCCACCTATCATCTCCGGCGCGGCTACCAGCGTCGTAGATACGTTGGCCGTCATGATCGCTAGCTGGCTGAAATGCCGCCATCTTCTCGAGGGCTTCTGGTATGTGCAGCAAATTGCTGATACCCGAATCAATATGAAGCGAGTCTGGCAGAAAAATCATCACTTTCTAATTTCTTCGATGAAACTTCAACGCTGTTGTTAGGGTTTTCTTAAATTAGGGTTTGTTCGACGACGGTTGTGAGGAATATAAAGAAAGCGAGACGAAAGTTCCAGAGAAGTCTCAGCAGCGGGAGGGCCGATGCCGTGGCCTGTTTGCAGAAGCCTCTAGAAAGATCAGGAGAGGCGAGGAGAGGGGAGAGTGAGAGAGAGAGAGAGAGAGGAGGTGATGTGCATGGCCCACACTAAAAATTATGTTTTTAAGAAAATAATAAAAATTTCTTCTCTGGTGTGACAAAGAAAAGAGGTATTTTCCTTAAAAAGGGGCCAATGTGACTCTCAATGGGGATTAATTATTCTGTGAGGACGTCATTTTTGTGCTCAGTATCGTAATTCGGTACTGCTCAATATTACTAATGCGGAGTATTCTGGTTGATCTCAAGAAGACATTTTGCGTCAGGTCTCCACACAGAATAATTTATCCTCATTATGAAAGAGAAGATGCATTGGAAGAGAATGGCGAGCGATAGGCCTTTAGCTTGTGATATTTCTTAGCTCACGAGAAGGAGACAGCAGCACATGAAGTCATTATTGAGTTGTTTGTTCCTATTTGGAGTGATTGAACAACTAGAGATGGAAAAATCATAATCCCTAAGAGTGTTCAAAAACATAGTGAATGAAAGGATGAAATAAGAGAATACATTAAAATTATGTGTGTCAATATTAGACCCAACCCGAAAATCCGACCCAAACTGATACGAAAATTTCGGATTTGGGTTGACCTGAACCCTAAACGGGTCGAGTTTGGGTTCAACAATTCAACCTGCTTGAAAATATGGGTCGGATTCGGGTTGACCCTTTGACAAGAAATTGACTTGAAATTGACCCGTTTTGACACGAAATTTTGTTTTTGACCCGACAATCCGAGATTGACTTGTTTTTTGGACCCGAAAACTAAAAGTTTTTTGTTGGCACCGGGTAATTCGGGTCTAGAAAATCGACTCGTTTGCAAAAACCGTGTCGAGTTCGGGTTGACCCGAATAATGTCGGTTTAGTTTTGAGTTCAACCCGAACCCGAATCCGACCCGTTACCCAAAATTGACACCCCTAATCAAGATGATGATTTATGTTGTTAATATTTATAAGTTGTATTTATAGTGTAATACTGATAATTAATTTCTATTATATGAGGGAGATGAGCAGAGCCTGATGACAAAGATCATAAGTTGGAAGTCATCCATTGAATTCAATTGAATGCCAACAAAGGCAGGCAGCAGTAGAATCTACATATGCCTTAACATTTATGAGGATGTTTACAAAGCCATTGAGAGTTAGTTAGAAGTTATAAACTAACCTAAAATTTCAATGTACCCATAAATTAAGCCAATTTTTAGGTCACCTAACCTAAAATTTAGCCCATAATTGTAAAGCCACACAAATCTCTATCCCTTAATAATGGCTCCATGATCAAAGCAATCTTTGTTTAGCTAAGGCTTTCAAATTCATATTCAACTAAACCTACAATGGAGTCAATGTCTTTATGGAGATTGTCATCATCCTCAAACCAAATCGTCTAAGCTATATATGGAGCAAATGATTTCCTCTTCTTTATTCATGAAGCCATTACAAAATAGAATATAATTGAGAGTTCTACCCCTCATTTTAATATATCTCCTAAAATGAATATGCTCCACTCATCTCAACATATTCGTAGAATTGCAATCACGCGTCTCATTTTAGAAATTCAAATTTAGTCCTTGCACGCAGCTCATCTTGGTTAATTGGTTGGGAGCTTTGACTACCAACCAAGAGGTATTGGATTTGAGTTTTGCATATGTGATCTGTGTGTAAATTTGTCTTAATTGACCAAAACAATTCAAGTAGTTGAAGAAGGAATGATTCAAGCATTTGACAACACCTTCTTCAGCTTTAAAGAAATTTACTAATTTTTATGGCTGATACCATGATTTTTGCAACTAGTTTCTCGTTATAAAGTAAAGAGAAACTCGCTTTATGAATGTTCAGACTAAGGCTTCATTTGAGACGGTTTTTTAATATTTTTTAAATAAATTTTTAGTATAAAAATTAAAAATTTTATACTAAAAAATTGTTTTAAGAAGCAATAAAAAAGTCATTCCAAACGAAACTTAAGAGAAGCCATATCATTCAAACCATCCAGGTTTCTTTCTTCGGGATTAGCCAAATCTATTTAAGTGTCTTAATGAAGACAAATTAGATGATTAAAAAAGTTGTTTTATTTGCTTACAGTTCATTAATTAATTCCTCCAACTATACTGTTCTGATTAGGGGTGTCAATTTTTGACCCGACCCGAAACCCGACCCGAACCCGACTCGGAAAAATCCGGGTTCGGGTCGACCCGTTTGTGAAACGGGTCGGGTTCGGGTTCAACAAATTGTCCCGTTTTTAAAAACGGGTCTGGTTCGGGTTGACCCCGCAACCCGAAAATCTCTGCCCGCATCTGCTGCCCGATCAAACCCGAGTTCGCTGTTCGCGTGCTGCCCAAAGCATCCCGAGTCCCAAAGCGTCCCGAAGGCCGAAGCGCTGTGCGCGGTGGCGCGGACTGCGCGAACCCGCAGTTATTCCCGAGGCGCGAACCGGCGAACCCGAAGCCTCGCGTGCTGCCGCCTACCGCTGCCGCCCGCCGCTGCAGCTGTGTCGCCGGGAGTATTTCAAAAATGCCGGTCGGGTCGTGTCAACCCGGCAATCAGAGCGGGTCGGGTCCGGGTTGAAAAAGCCGACCCGTTTATAAAAATGGGTCGGGTTCGGGTTGACCCGTTTAGAACCGGATTAATTCGAGTTCGACCCGAACCCGACCTGCTGACTCGAATTGACACCCCTAATTCTGATTGATTGAACTAACAAAGAACTATGCACCCACCGACACAATTATTGTGTGTGGTTCCTTTGCTCTTTTCCTTCGGTGATTTCAATCAGATGGCTTAAAATAGTGTTTACAAATTTGTTATCGTTAAAGGCATCAGTGCTCATTGGTTCAGACTTCGGAGTAATGTGCTTTTAGAAGTTGTTTGGATTTGCTGTTAAATAAGTTTATAATATATATATATATATATATATATATATATATATATATATATATATATATATATTACTTTAGTATGTTTGTTTTTTAAGCCATAAAGAAGCAACATGCATGCATGCATGATAATTTTATATATTTCATCAATCTCTAAGCTCCTCTAAACAACAAAAGAGGCAAGTATCAATCACATGGCCACATATAAATTTTTTACAGCCAAATAAAGCAAACAAGGCCAATATAGAGGCTAGTTAGACTCCTAGCAAATCTTGTATATTATTTTTTTTTAATCAAAGACTTTATTCTATAAATGAAAAGGGTCGTACAAACATATGCCAACAGAGTCAAGATCCACAATCACAAAGCATAAAATATCATTGTAAGCTGCAAATTTTCAAGCAATCAGAAAATGAAAATTACTCCGAAATGGAAGAAAATAATCGCCACCCAGTTGTCAAGCTTGGACCATCGATTGAAGGTAGAGAATACAACAGCAAAAAAGGCTTAACTAGTTAGGGCATTTCCAACTGAATCCCAAACGAGTTATTTTCATTATGATTTATGTTCATTAATGATGATAAACACGAATCTAAATGCAAAGAAAATGATATTGCGCAGTTATATATAAGGAATTTCTTTATGATTTGAGATTTGTGTCCATTTATGATGTCATAGATCTTTCTTTATTAAAAATAAAATAAAAACTTATATATGCATACGTATACCAAAAACAAACAGTCAATGTAAAAAATACAATAAATTATAATGTTATTAACGATGAAATTGTTATATTATATTAATTAACTTATAGTGAATATTCTTATTCTTATACTTTTTATATTCATTAAAATAGAAAAGAAGCTTCATACAAATTTTTTTATTCTAAAAACCACAAAACCTATGCCACGTTATTAACTTATTTAATTATCGAAGGAATGCTCCTTTTACTCGATCAAATTAATATATTTTTAATGATATTTTTAAAACTCTATAATTTGATAATTAATCTGATTATTGTTTTTACATAGGCGTCCAGCTCGCACAATTCTATATGATGTAAATACACAAATTTACTTGGTCTTATTGAGATAAAATTTAGCACGCTTAAATGGAAAAATTAAACCTCTCAAATGAAAAAAATTGGTATGATTATCTATCATTTTATTGTATATGGAATTGGCTTTATTTATATCATTCCGTAGGTATGTATTAAATAATAAATGAATATTGATTCATTAATGACTTTAATTTTAAGTTTTTAATAAAAAATATAAATTATCAAAATTATTTTTATATGTTAATATAGTTAAATTTCAAAATAGTCCATAACTTTCCATAAATGATCACTTTAATCTCTAAATTTTGTTTGAGATATCTTTGCTTTAAATATATATATATATATATATATATATATATATATATTGTAGAGTTATATATTTCTTATTTAATATTCCAAATTAATAGTTCAGAAAATGAATTTTATTTAAGATAATTGATAGATTTTTACAGTGCAAGCTGGCATTGAGGCCAAGCTGGCAATCCAAGAAAGTGGGCCCCATCTACTTCTTTTGATATAAATAAGTTATTTCTCTTCTTTCATGTACCTCTTCCCCATCCTTCAAACTATCGTCCATCCGAGTTCGATCGCAGACCGGCGATGGCGAAGAACGGTAAGCTGAAGAAGCTCAGGTGCATGATAAAGCGGTGGAACTCATCTAACCGCATCAGCCGCACCGGTGGCGGAGGATCTGACCGTTCGCAGGAAGACGACGCGTGGCATGCTTCGTCTTTCCACGGCGACGATGTACCCGCCGGATTCCATCCCGTATACGTCGGAAAATCTCGCCGGCGTTATATCGTGAACTGCGACCTCGTTGATCACCCACTCTTCCAGAACCTCGTTGAGCGCTCTGACAGCGGTGCCGACGCCGGCGGCGGCGGTGACACTGTCGTCGGCTGCGAAGTGGTGCTCTTCGAGCACCTCCTGTGGATGCTCGAGAACGCCGACCCTCAGCCGGATTCGCTCGACGAGCTCGTCCATTTCTAGGAATGCTGAAAGTTACACCGCCGGAGAATTCTCCCCGCAGCGTTGCCGAGTTGGTTTTTATGAGTAATTTTTCCGAAGCTTCAAGCTCAGTTCAGAATCCCAAAAAAGAAGAAATCATCGGTTCTCCAACGTTTTCCTATTGGGCTCTAATTATTAATTAATGGTGATGTAATTGTAATGATTTTAGTCTTCTTATATAATCTCATTCAATTCCTTTGTATATTTTCACTGAGAAATATATTTTGTTGATTTAATATCTAATTAATTATCTTTTACATGATTAATTTGTTGCGAGAGATTTGATGCTGTTATTAATTAAAACATCATTGTCAGACAGCTAAGAGCAATCTTCTGCTTAATATGAAGAGCAGTTACGCCTAACTGTAATGGTTTTTACCTACTAGATGCTCGTCTCCTTTGTAAGAAAAAAATAGCTATTGATAAATATTTTATTCTGAATAGGGATTTATTTGATAATATTATTTTAGTTGCTTATTTTTAAGGTTTAGATATAATTATATTGATTAGTGTACAAACTTATGTAATTATAGAAGTGATTAACGACAGTTATGTCTGTGTAGAAGTGGTTGGAAAAAAGTTGTGGCAGATGTAGGCCTTGTTTGTTTGGCCGTAATTTCTCTGTGTTCGGTTTGAATTGGCGAAAAAATTACTATTTTGTTGTTTGTTAAGACGGCTTTTTCAAAATATCTTCTTCCAAACCTCCCTATTTCCACCGATCTGAGAAGAAAAATATTTCTCCGTTCCCGTTCCGACTCATGTTGAATCCTTTGATTGTTGACTGTTTATTGAGCATTTGAATGTCTGAACAATATCAGAATTTGACGATCTTGTGCTCGTTGGATTCGTCTCGTCGAGCCACTCTATTTGACCATAAGCATGTCACTTTTGGAAACTGTTTGGTAATTAAAATTATGAATTGAACCCTCCAAAAGCACTTATGGTCTTTGATTTGGACCTATGTGGGCTCAGATTGAGTCAAATTTGTTGTCGTTGGATTCTTATTTTTTAGACGTTCAATTCGACTGTAAGCTTGCTTAAATCAGTGTTCAGATAACCCTAAATTCAAATTTTGAAGTTTCCAACTCGATTTTTTCCGCGAGATTCATGCCTGGTCATGATACTTTTTTAATGATATATCAAGTAGATTTGTGCAAAATGCAAAGTTAATTATCACAAAACTCATCTTGATCTATTAGTTGGAATCTATAGCTATCAATCAAAAAAAGTTAGACTCCAAACTTGCATATATATTGTGTGAGTTTCTCAGCAAAATAAACAAAAACCTAAATATCAAAACAGCTAAATTATAATATTCTGTCATTTTCAAATTGTGGCTCTATCAATTTATTCAGTGCTGAATTGGCGATGGCCACAGCTCAGCATCAGGAGAGAGATCTCGTAGAAATTCTGCTGTATGATTATTTATTTAATTTCTTAAAGAAAAACGGGAGAATGTGTCAATTTCTGGAAAGAGATCAACTCGCTGTCGCATTTAGAGCTGTAAATTTGGCAATGGACAGGTAATGATCGCCATTTTCGTCATTCAATAGCTGGAGATAGTTAGCTATTAATCCACAATAGCGCTAGCTACATAGCACTTTACTTTTGTTTTTTTTTTTTCTTATATATAAACCAGATCATATAAGTAAATATTAAAAATTAAATAATATTTATATATATTATGATATGTATATAATATTCTCGGAATATTATTATTGGTGATATTTTTTATGGATCTAAAATTGATTTAGGTATATAATATTGGTAATATATAATTGAATTGAGTTAGAGTTATATTGTTTGTTATTGAGTTTTTAAGAGTTGTGATTTTGTATAAATAGTCATTATTTAGAGATATTAGATATGAGTGAATGTATGATATAATTATTACATTTAAATTTGTCTGTTTTTGGGAGATAACAGACCTTACTAACAGGTCGAAGTTATGAGCTGGGTGAGCTTGACTTGTGAGAATGGAAGGGAGTTGAGAGAGTAGAGGAAAGTTATGTAGAATGCTCAAGAAAGTTATATATCTCAAACTAGCAAAATATCTACTAATATCAGTCAAAAGTACACTAAAATATTTGTCACCACCCCTCATTCAAAGGGTTCAGAGAGCTACAAGAGAGATTATACAAAAAGTTTAAAATATAATTCTACCAAGAATAATACCCCTACAATGCTACACACTAGCTACCCTAGACACATGCCCCCTCTGGAATGGTTGAAGGAGAGTGTGATTAGAAGGCTTCATCAAGTTGTCTCTAGATGAGCTCAATAATGCTGAATGAACGAAGGCGAGTGCACTTGGGTGAGTCTTTGTGTAATGCTTGGATGAAAGGGGATCAACAATTTGTGAGTTTGTTGGTATTGCTGGCAACTTGTGTGGGAGATCTTGTATTGTCTTAGAAGATATAGGTGAGTGAGATGTTATCACAAGAATGAGAGTTGAGAGTTTGATGGTCACAGTGAGGTAGGCTGAGAGTCCATATATAAGCAGGTGCTTTCCCGTAGTGAGTTTGTTGAGAGTGGTCACTTGGTGAGAGAACGAGTGCTTGAGGTTGCTCTAAGAGGGAGCGAGTAATTGATATAGTGGTCTAAGTGTGTGGTGGGTGGTGGGCTACTTGCTTGGTGAGGAATCCCCTATTAGCCCCATAGAGGGTGAGCTCCCTAGAAGGCCCACACGAGTAGTTATTGTTGATCACTATGGGCGAGTTTTAATTCTGTGAGCTTGGTATATATGAGTGATTCCTCTTGGATTGTTATGCGAGTTACTTAGGTACCCCCCACCCCCCTTGAGGACAAGTTCCTCTGTCATGGCTCACTAGCTATCCGCTAAACACTCGTGAGGGCATATGTGTGTATACAGTAAATTTGTTCAAATATGTTGCACTTCTCTGCATGCATCTCTCTCAGATGATTTTTGGAGTTGCCAATAAATTAAATCCTTTCTTTGTCATGATTCCAACAATTGAATCATAATAGTTTGTTCCCTTTAAGCAATTTCTCCTTGTCTCAATGTTCAAAGTCTAGCTATCTTTGTCTCTAAGAATGAGAACTTTTTCTCATCCACTATGACATCATCATAAAATCGTGTTGAATTCTGCATCAAAATAATATACTCTCAATGTCAATATTACGTATTTACGTTCAAGCAATCACTATTTGCAAGGCAACTGCTCCATATTTCAAGGTCATTTCTACCAAGAAGATATGTGTCAAGTCACTTCCTTCACATCTAACATTTATAATAATTTAGAACATATAATGATTGCGAAAAATATGAAAGATTTCAATAAAAAATGACTAAAATGCTATGTCAAATCAAAATATATAAACATTTCACGATTTATTTAGTTTGAAAATTTGAGATAAAGACAAAATCTTTAGGTCATACAAAATTTCAAAGCTCTAATCACCACCTAGAATTCCAACTAGATGTTCCATTATTCTAAGATTTGTCCAACATCACAATATTTAAGTCACCCCTCTCTTGTCAATAGAAGATCTCTTTTGATTGCCTCCAATCACCTGTCAACTATAGTTCAATCTCTTTTCCTTTTATGAAAGAGGATATCCTAATTATCCTCAATCCTCTATATATTGACTTTATGCCACTCTTCCCCTCCCACCACACTTGCTATGTTCATCACAATCAATTCCTTAAATTTATCAAGGCCTTCTTCAATATGAGACTAACTAACAACATTTTTTATAGCTAAGATATTATGATTTTTTATTTAATCTTTTATGGAATAGTTTGAAAATTCATATTAATATAAAAATATCAAATGATTATTTTTTAATTATAAATATAAAGTTTAAATTTAAAATATATTTAATCATTTATATACCTAATTAAATTTTCATATATTTAATTTTAAAAAAAGATTATAAATTGGATGTGGATTCATTACCAAATACCAACCCTAAATTATTATATTGCCTTTCAGTTCCACCGCTACTTCTGTCATTCCTTATGAGTGAAGCACATTTTTTATAGGAATTATATAATAATTTAATCAATTAAAAATGTCAAATAAATATCACATGAATTTAATTACAACCACCCATCAATTTTCGGAATTTAGATATTTATTTATTTATCTTAAAAAAACCATTAAATTACTAAATTGAGTGAGTTATATTTGCTTATGTAAATTAATTTAATAAATAAAAATCTTAGGAACTATTATGAAATATTTTAATTTAAATTTGGTCTATTATATAATTAATAAATTTGGTTGGACCGCCCATGTGAGACGAGCGGAGAAGACGGAGAGCCAACTGAACCTGGACCGCTAAGCCGCTTTAGTCCCCAACAATAATATATAAACTTTGGAAGAATATTATTGAAAGAAACCCATAAAGTTCCAAGTCACTTTTTAAGCTTTCTCCCCCGCAGACCACCAAAAACCATTCGGTGTGTGGGCCCTTTTACAGCTGTTCAACGGCTTCAATATATATAGAAGATTTTTTTTTTTTAAATTAGAGAATCAATTTATTCCAATAAAGAAAGAGAATAGAATCAACCCAATCACTAGAAAGAAAGATACATAGCTCTTTACGGTGGCTCGGTAATGCTGATATGGCATATTCTGATTAGTCTCCGGACGGTATTCTGCGTCCAGCCTCTACATAATAATTTCTCGAGGCTAGGACCATCCATAGGGAAGGGCCAGCAAAAACCCACAAACAAGGAACTTTTATTAGGTCCGGTGTAAGGACGCAGAGGAGCGTCTGGTCAGAGGCAAAATCCAGCCAAAAAACTCGGTATTCGCTCGATATTGCTAGGCATTATTTGATAATAACGAGGAATACCGTTCTGTGAAGACCAATACCGAGTTATACCGAGCTATACCGAGCAATACCGAGTTGTACCGAGTTTTTCCAAACAAGGAACTTTTATTAGGTCTGGTGTAAGGACGCAGAGGAACGTCTGGTCGGAGGCTAAATCCAGCAAAAAAAACTCGGTATTTGCTCTGTATTGCTAGGTATTATTTGATAATAACGAGGAATACCGCTATGTGAAGACCAATACCGAGCTATACCGAGCAATACCGAGTTGTACAGAGTTTTTTCTAGGAAAAACTCGGTACAACTTTTGTATAACTCGGTATTGTTCGTTATAGCTCGGTATAACTCGGTATTGGGTCTTCACGTGATGGTATTCCCCGTTATTGTTTGGTATTGCTCGGTATTTCTCATTTTTTGGCGCGATTTGGCCTCCGACCGGATGTTCCTCTACGTCCGATCGGAGGACGAAATAATTGTTCCACAAACAAGCCACCAAATAGAACAAGTTGAGTCACTACCAATGGTTGCCAACAAGCCTTGACAGTTCATGTGGAGAGCAAAAACTCACAGCATCATTGCCCATAAAAGAACGAAGCAACCGCTAATCCAATCCCCAGCACCACTTACACCCAAAATAGAATCAAGCACAACCTCAAAAACCCGAACACTAATCAACCAACAAAGTGACACAGAACGACCAACAACACAAAAGAAGACGCCCAACGAAAAAATAACAACCATAGTTACTTTTTTTTTTAAGATTCCTCCAAATATGTGAAATATTTTCTAGGTAATATGAATTGTCATATTTTTTTAATTAATTTCGAGCAAAAATTTACAATGATATTCCTATAAAAATTATGTCAATATGGCATGAATATCTTTAAATTATGTTGAGATTAGTGCGATATATGATATGAAGGAGTACTAATCTCAGTAGAATTTGGATAACATTCAAATCCATCCTAATATGATTTACGTTAAAATATCCTCACGCAATTTATTTTTCAAATTTTGATTGATATTTGTTTCAATGGGAACTGAGTATATTTTAAATAATTTATTTATTAGAGGTGTCAATAAATGACCTAATATGTCAATCTGATCTGGACCTAATATAAAAAATTTAGATTCGAGTTAACCAATTTAATAAGCAGACTGAGATTAGGACAATCATTCTGGCCAATTTATTAAACGGGTCAGATTTGGATTAACAAGTGATCAATAAAAAATATCTTTTTAATAAAAATGATTTATAGGGTCGGGTTTGGTTTCACTTTTGAATATATTTATTAAACTGGCCAGTTTTAGGTTGATAGGATTCAGATCGGGTTGAATTTGAATCCTACCCATTGACCCATTTTGACACCTCTATAATTTATGTGATAATTTATATAATAGGAGCTCATATGAGGAGATAATATTTATATTTTAATACATAATTTGTAGATAATAAATATATTTTAATTTAAAAAATAATAATTAGTTTAAATATTCTCAGCCACTCAACATGGTATGTTTGATTATAAACTATCAAAATTTAAGGACATTTTAAGATATTTACAAGGTTTCACATTTGATATGGCTCTAGAAAAATCATATAATCAGTATGAATCTCGATATAACTTTTAAAATAAAAATAATTATCATCTAAACTAAAAATTTGGTATACTTATAGTCAAATCGAGCGACTCAGCGAGACAAATCCAACGAGCGTAAGATCACTAAATTGCAACATCATTAAGGAACTTGAATGCTAAAAAAATGATTCGTGATAAAGGTAATTAATATATATGAACCGTACAAATGGAGTGTTTTAGATTTTAGTTTAAATTATCAAAATGCCTATCTTTAAAGCATATAAATAGTCACATTCTCTATATAAGAGAGAGGAGGATTTGATGAGAGAACTAAAGATGTCTTTACTGTATTTTCTAGTCATCGTTATTGGCGACCACCACCAACTATTGCCAATGACAACCATCATCACCGCCGGCGATCATCATCAATAATCGCTGCCATCTTCAGACTCATGCCAAAATTTAACTCTGTTATTGGGGGCAAATTATTACGTCCGGTGTCCGGAATCGTCCATAAACCAATCCAGATGCGACACTTCACCAAAATACACCGAGACCAGGGGCGGAACCAGCTTCAATTTTGAGGGGGAGCAAATGCAATACATAAATAATTAAATATTAAAAAAATATTATTATATATCTATATATTACGATAATTTTTTTTTAAAAAAAAATTAAGCAAGAAAAATAAAGAAAAAAATGTAATTAAACAGTCATGAAAAGCATGAAAGAGAATATTAGAACTAAATGTAAAGAAATATATAGATATTTTAGGGCAAGATAGGATAAAAGAGTTTTTTAGGGAGGGAAAAAAAAATTTTAGGAGGGGCAAAAAATTTTTTTTACTCTCTTATAATTTTTTTTTTTTTTTTAGGGGGGCAATTGCCCCCCCTAAGGTGGTAGTGGTTCCGCCCCTGACCAAGATCCAGTGTATTCAGGTGATGTGACGGGTCTGAATTGGGTGTCTAGACGTCCGATGACCAGACGTAATAATTTGCCGTTATTGGGTATGAATGCCTCTTGTGGACACATATTTTTTATAAACCCTATAAAGGAAATCAAACTCTATTGTTACGCATTAATTGTCAGTTTGTGGACACTTGATTTCTATAATTCCTCTTAGGAAAAATAAAATATTTGTTGTCAAATAATATCCACTTTTTAGCCTACGAGGAAGGGAGGATTTTTGTATCACGTACTCTATAGTAGATTTTTTTTTTCAACTGAGCTGGGCCCTGTAATTTTTTCATGCAAAAATTTTCTAATCTTACTATTTTTAATCTGTGTGATGAATTTTTGTATAATTCTAAATAATAAAATATATATTCTACCAATTCAAACTTTCGAGAAGGTAAGAATATTCATATTTTTATATAATTCAATCTAAGAAAATAATTTTAAAAGTTAACTAGTTTAATAGCTAAATTAGCTCCAGTGGTCCTCAATTAGGCTTCGTTTGGGTCGGTTTTTTTATCGCTTCTTAAAGCAGCTTTCTAGTACATAAATTTTAATTTTTATATTAAAAAGTTGTTTTAAGAAGCAATAAAAAAACTGTCCCAAACGAAGCCTTAATTCCTAAAGGTCTAGAGTCTATTCCTTTAAAGGTGAGAATGAATTCAGTTTGAGCGAATAAGTATTAATTAATAATAGTTTCTGTAGAATAACAAATAAAATTTAATATTATTTAAAAATAGAATTAGTGGTTCAAATGGACTTTATTTTGTTTGATTAATTAAAAAAAGATTAAGAAAAATCATCTCTGATAGTAAAAAAAATCATATATTTGTACATGCGAACATCAAATTATTAAATTTAATAAGGTAGAAATAAAGAGTTATAGCTTTATTATATTCTTTAAATTTTGATTAACATATTATAAATTAAAACAAAAATAGTGATTTTATAAATAGTAAAAATATATATTTAATCCCCAAAATGATGACATGCACATTGATTTTAACTTGATGAATCAATAATTCAATTGAATTGATAAAATTAAAGTTCAATTTGACTAAAAAAAATAGTTTAATCAATAAAAAAAAAAATTAAAATTAAGGATTCAACTAATGAGTAAATTAAAGTGGCTAAATTGACAAAAGACACAAGCCTGCTTTTATTCCATCTCATTTATGGATTTCTATTTAATTTGAGGCATTGAATGCAAGGCAAGAATAAAGAGGTGCACATAGAGCGATGGAGAAGATTGGAATCACATGCAATGTTTCTCATTCTTATATGCTTCTCACTATTATTTCTCTCTTATAATGAAAAAAAAAAAAAAGATAGAAACCATTATTTTTTTAGAAGAAATTATAAATAAATTAGCTTATAATTTATTTGAGATGACTGAAATATTTTATAAAGTTGATGGAAAAGTTATTTTAAAGAAAACAACTTTACTATTATGCCTCTTGAAAGAAACTTTGATTGAAAAGTATATGCTATGTTGCGTCCTGGAGTATTTGCGACGTTAGAGAAAAATAAAATTTAGTGTCTTAACATTGTACGGAGATCTAGCACACATAAATATAAAAAAGAGGGTGTAGCATTTATGAGACATCAAGATTTTTACGTAGAAAACCCCTGAAAAAGGGGAAAAACAACGGGGCCTTGAACGAATCCACTATTATTTGCAGTCGATTACAAATAAGGCCCTTCCTTAGGGGGAAGGCCTTGGCATGATATATATTGTATGAAGTACATGTTGAGAATACAAAGAGTCACTGTTGACGTATTCGTTTGGTCTGAAGGACTATAGTCGATGGGCGACGTTAAGTCGGAAGGACCATAGTCGACGGGCGACGGAAGTCAGAAGGACTATAGTCGGTGGGCAACGGAAGTCAGAAGGACCATAGTCGGCGGGTGATGGAGGTCATAAAGACCGAATCCGACGACAGTGGTCGGAAGGACTGTGTCAAGTAGAATTCCCGTAATGGACTGAAATCCTGCATAGGATAGATGTCTGGTGAAAACCTGAGAAAGAGCATAAGTCTGGCGTTGGGTAGAAATCTGATGAGTGGAGGTAAAGCATTGGGTAGAAGTTTGAGGTTAGTCGGTGGACATCGAACTTCGACGTTAGATGGTATTCGGGTAAAACTCCAGAGTCACTTGGAGATTATATAGAATTCCGGCGTAACTTGGAGATCGGATAGAGTTATGGCGTCACTGGAAAGTCGGGAGGAACTCCGGCGTCACTTGGGCAGAATTCTGGCATCCCGTGGATGTCGGGCGGAATTCTGGCGTCATTTGAAAGTCGGTAGGAACTCCAGTGTCACTTGGGCAGAATTCCGGCGTCACTTGGAAGTCGGGCGGAATTCCAGCATCATTTAAAAGTTGAGAGGAACTCCGACATCACTTGGGAAGAATTCTGGTGTCACTTGGATGTCGGGCAGAATTCCGGATGGTAATCGAGGAGAAGTTTTTTCCCTCCTTTCCTTCTTCTCTTCTCTTCTTACTTGGGTCCCCTCTTAACAGAAATGAGGGGCTATTTTTAGTTTTTTGAGGATGGCATGACCAATAAATAGGAGGAGGATTAAGGGCAAATGTGAAGTGGTTCGGATGGACGGCCGATATTGAATCCCTTGATCGTGGACCGTTTATCGGACATTTGAAGACCTTAACGATATCGGAATTCGGCGATCTTAGGCTCGTTGGATTCGTCTCGTCAAGCCGCTCGATTCGATTATAAGAATGTCATGTTTAGAAACTATTTGGTAATCCAAATTGTGGTTTAAACATTCCAATAGCGCTTTGGGTCTTCGATTCGGACCCATTTGGGCTCGGATTGAGTCGAATTAGATGTCATTGGGTTCGTATTTCCGAGACGCTCAATTTGACTGTAAGTTTACTGAAATCAAAGTTCAAATGATTCCATATTTAATTTTTGAAGTTTTCAACTTGATTTTTGCCTCGGGATTCGTGTCCGATCAGAATAATTTTTTGATGACATCTCATGCTCATTTCTTAAACTAAAAAAATATATCAAAAAAATTATTTAGAAAATAGTACCAAACAAAACCTAATTAATTTGATCCAAATCAAAGTTTTCAAATTAATTTTTAAAATTTTTATCGTATCTGATTTCACAATTATATATATTCAACTTAAAGCACTTTGTTATCTATTGAGATGGTGATGGTGCAATTTATTAGTTTACGCCGTTAAGTTTAGTGCTCTCGGAAAGGAATAATTATTACGTCCCCCGACCGGATGCAGAGGAGCATCCGGTCGTAGGCAAAAAAACTCGGTACCGCGGTGTACCGAGTTTTTTGAAAAACTCGATACACCTCGGTACCGTCTTTTTTTTTGCCTAGGACTGGATGTTTCTTGCATCCGGTCAACCGAACAAAATAAAAGTTCCTCCGAAAGTGCATGAAAATCTAGATATATTAAATTCAAATTGGATTATTATGATTTTTTTTACTATTTTATTTTTTTATTGTAATTATAATTTATGTTTAACTTTTTTTTTTTTTTGCTACGTTTATAATTTTTTTGTTTTAAGAAGCAATTTTTTTTATTATAGCTTTTAAAAAGTTATTTTTTCATAATAATTTTATAATCATTTTTATAAAATATTACGGCGGTCCAAAATGGATCCTAAACCTATTAATGATTCATTAATTTGATCAATTGATTTTTTTTTTTTATATTCGTGATGGCGAAGTTGCGGTTTTCGTTGATTTTGTCCCTCTGGATCCTGGGGACCAAGAGATGGTTAGCCCTGTGGGTGGGCTTGTGCCTCTTGAGAGTAGTGAGGTTGGTAATGCTTTGGATACTCTCGCTCGTCTTAGTCTTTCTTTTCTTGATGGTGTTGATCCTGTGGATAAAAATGTTTGTGTCTATATCCGTTATTTTCAATGATGCTTTTTTAGGTCATCTTGCTTGTAAATCTAGGGATCATGAGGTGATGCATGGTGAATGGTTAGATGATGGCAATTCTTCAGCTCGAGGGGAGGAAATTAATGAGGAAGAATTAGATTTTTGTGATAACTTTGATTTAAATATTATTTAAATTGATGATGATGATTTTTTTTAAAAAAAATTGGTAAGCATAGAAGATTTAAATCCAAAAAGAAATGTGTTTTCTTTTTGGAATTGACCGTATTTATGCTGTTGGGGTATGTTTGGCTGGAGCTGGCTTGTTTCTTTGGATTATTGTGGGTGTTGCACTATATTTTGATAGTTGAGCCGTTTGAGGGGTTGGTTTGGTTGGTATTGTTGGTGGCTTGTCTTTACGTTTGTTTCTTTTTTTGTGGCTCGGGCAATGATGATGTGACTTTATGCTCGTCATCTGGACGATCGTGGCTTGATGGCAACCACTAGTTGCGCTTCCTCTTTTTCTGATTGGTGGTCTTTGTGTGGGATGTGAGATTATATTTGTCCCTTTTGCACCTTCATCTGTGAAGGATGTTGCTTGCTTCTTCTTATGGATAATCCTTGCCTAACTTCTTAGTGACTGCAGAAATCTTCTTGCCAATGACTCAGCCCTGTTGGCTTTTGCCTTCTTTACTTTTTTGTTGTCTCTTCTTTATTATTTATTGCATTGTAATATTAACTTTATTCTTTGTTGAACTTGTTTGTATCATCCTTTTATTAATGAAAAGGAAAATGACTTTGTTGATAAAACAGCTCATATGACCAATAATCTCAACCAAACAGATTTCTCATGGTCTTAGCAGTCTACGTTTAGTACACCACCAACAGATCGCCTAACTCCCGAGCCACATAATTACAATGCCCCAACGCTATCCCCTCAGCTATAACCATAGCCAATCATCTTACCTAACCTCAGCCCCTAATCCCCCACAGCCCAGCCCAATACTTTTTCTAACAGCCATGCACTTCCTCATCTCTTCGTTCACACACACTATTTGACTATCGGGTTACGGGTCAAGTTCAGGTCCAATCTGGAACTGACCCGACACTATTTGACTAGACCCGAAAATTTGAAGGTACGAGAAAAAATAAAGTATGAGGATTTCCTGATTAATAAATAATGTTATTTTGTAGAAACTATAAGATGTTTATACAAAATAATATTTGTTTAGCTATCAAAGAACAATCAAAATTATTGTAATGTTTTATAAAGTTGATTGTGAAGTTGCTTTTGAGAAAATAATTTTACTATTATAATTATAAAAAGGGATTTTGCACACATAACACCTAAACTATTGAAAATATATATTTAACACCTAAATTTCTATATTTACTAATATACCACCTAAAACCCATCTTTTAATAAATTCTAACATCATGTTTAAACCTTCAATCAAAAATCACTATCAGCGACTGTCTTCCCCGTCAATGGCATCCTATCACAGTAAATACAAATATCTCATCGCTTCAATAGCTAGAGTGGTAGAATAGAAGGAAAGGGGGATTTTAGGTGGTATATTAGTAAATATACAAGTTTAGTTTTTTCTTTTAAAGAAAAAAAAATGATACATTAATAAATAAGAACAATACACCACAAGACCGGCCCAAATAATGGTAACATAGATGAAAATTACAGCAAAAACACTACAATCAATGATCGGGCCAAGCACTCTAGAAAAAATCAAATTAAAAATCCCCCATCCAATTGGACCCAGACCGGCCCTAGTTGCCAAGCTTGGGACCATCCAAGGAGGGAAGAAGAAAACAGCCAAAAAACTACAAAACCACCTAGGTTGCCAACCAAGCCGTGACCATCCATAGGGCTTGCAGGAAACTTGCTTCATCATTGTCCTAATCCAAAAATGATGTCGTAATAGAACAAAAATCAAGATTAACTAGCAAACCAAAACAAAAAGACTCCAAAAAGAAAAATCATTTCTTTTTGGGTTTGCATTTACTGCGCTTAACATTATTTTGAAAAAACTCACAATCGCAACTTAGAGAAGAATTAAATCGAAATTGTCCTGAGCAACCAATTCTAACTCCTGAATTCTTCCCCTTCAGCTAAAGAAATGTCCCCTCTAACGAATTGCATTGGCACCGAACATTATTCTTCGCTAGGTGGGCTAAAATGCTAGTATTGGAAATGACAAAAATGGGTACATCAACTAAGGACTTCAAAGTAGCAATGGGAGAAATATGGAGCTCAGACGACACAACAAGTTTATCCAAACCCCCAGCCTCCACAGAACCTAAGGAAACAAAAAGATCACCCAACACCTCCTCATCCTTTCACTAGTTGGACTAACCAAAACAAAAAACAAAACCATCACAGTAAAGAAGAAAAGAGAAGAGAAAACTTCCCTGGAAGGAGATCGAGTAACCAAGGAGTGCTCACCCCAAACGGGCGAGGAGCGCCTGGATCGCCTAGTCAGAAACCCTAGCAGCCGAGAGGAAAGTAAAAATTTTTAACCTAATATAGAAGTTTATGTGTTAAATGTGTATTTTCAATAATTTAAGATGTTATGTATGTAAAAATCCCTTATAAAAATAACTTTACGTCACAAAATATTTTAAAAAATCATGTAAAAAATAATATGAAAATAGTAACCAAATAAAATTACTATTCAGAAATCCCTTCGAGTTTCACAAACCTCTCATGTTTTTCAACCCTAAAATGTGAGAGTTCTTCACCTTTTTAGCACAATTGGATGGTTGAAATCCTTACAGTTATTATAATAATTGCATAAATGTTCTTACCTCTCTTTCAGCTGTTCATTTGATTTTTGGAGATTATTATTGCGAAACTCTTTACAAAGATAAAATTTAAATGCTTAAATATCAGGATTCATTTTGGTATAAATATATAATATTAGCGACATTTTATTAGAAACTTTAAAGTTAAGCATGTCTGTATAGGACCATTTTTGGGATGGGTGATCTCTTGGCACGGGAAGTTACATCAAAGAGAAAAAAATCATGAAACTATTTGATCAAAGCAGATAGTATCTCTATGATTAAAAGTTTTGGGCTAAAATAATAAATTTTAAATGAGGGTACTTGAAATTGAAAATAGGATTTATTATTTTTATGCATAATGTAAGGTGATATCCGATGAGATTTTATCTATTTGTTTTAATTTCCATTAAAATGCCTCAGTAAAAACTTAAATAAAAGGAGCAGTATATCATTTTTTTTTAATTTTTCAATTTAGCCGACTCAGATGACTCTTATGAGCTAAACTCTGGCGATGCTTCTGTGAAGCTTTGCATAAGGATTTTCCTTAATTGCTGCCACAGGTTTAAGCTGCACTCTCGGCTCCATTGGTGATTTACCAATACTTCCATGAGGATTGCTTTCAAGCTGCCCTGGGGGCTTCCTTGCTGCCTTGCTGGACTGCTTGCCCGAATCAGTGCCTTGCTCAAAAAATTGTCGCATGGAAGAATGACTGCGGGATTGTTGGTCCAGTTGCATCTCAGGCCTGAGGGCGAAGTTGACGGCTTCGGCCAACGACCACACTGCATTCAATTCTAGCTTGTCCTGGATGGTATCTTTCAACCCCCAACGTACCGGGCTACTAATTGATTAGTAGATTCATGGAGGTCATTTATAGCACACAGTCTGTAAAACTTCTCGGTGTATTCACTCACAGAGCGACCGCCTTGTGTGCATTGTTGATACTTGAGATAGAGTAATTGTTCGTAGTTGGTTGGAAGAAACTGGGACTGTAACAATTGCTTCATACGTGCCCAACTTCGTACACTGCCTCGGCCCTCTCTCCATCGGGACTGAGATAAGTGCGAGCACCACACACTTGCCCCTCCATTCAATCTACAAGCAACATATTTGACTTGCTTCACGGGTTCGACCTCCATATAATTAAAAAAAAAAAAAAATCCCACAACGCTCTCCCAATCTAAATAATCCTCGATGTGCAATCGCTCCTCAAGGAAGGGGATGTTGAGCTTCACTCGAAACTCACTGCGTTGCCTATCAAATGCCATCGATGGCCTCCATTGCTGGTACTGCGACGACATTGTCGCCGTCTGAATCCTGGAAGGCATCGGGTATGCCATCTTCAAATTCATCTTCCGAATAAGACACATCCTGAGCATCGTGGAATTGCCGCCATCCACGGAACCCACATCCGCCATGCCTGTTCAGAGGCGTGACCAGCTGCAAAGGCCTGGGAGAAGTTTCTCTTACCGGAACTCCCCCTACACGATCTCGCCACAGTTCCACTTCAAGGCGATTGAAGCCCACGGCCATTCATCTAGCCGCTTCACGACATCAGCGTGTGCGTCCCAAAGAGCCTCCAAGCTGCGATCCTCATCTCCCGACACACGCTTGCTACTCTCTGTCATCTCACCAAGCCGCTGACTCTAATACCAAAAACTAATGTAGTATGTTGTGGAAGAAGCAGGGTAGAACAATGGAAAAACAAACAAAGAACTAGAGCAACAATGAGGAAGTATAATATTCAATGTATGAAAACTTTCCTCCCTCCCCAACAAGGATTAAAGCTAGTGTAATGAGGTCTTTTCTCACGCTGAAAATGGCTAAACACCTCCAAAAGCTACTTTGTACTATTTTACCTGAAGAAGCAAATTAGGATAGTGGGAAGACAACACATAACGGTACATTAAGAAATGGAAAACTTAAGTATACTAATAGCTAAACTATGAAACACCGCATCAACTATTAGACCAAAAAAGATAATATTTCGATGATTAAGACTTTGATTTGCTTCAATGATTGTATTTTTTTTAAATAATAATTTTTTTGAGATATTTAGGGGATTTGAACCCGGGTGAGAGGGGAGAAATTTCTTCCGTAGACTATGCGGCCAGAGACCTGATCTCAAAATAGGATACTTGCAATGAGGATCTATTGTTTTTATGCATAATGTAAGATTGTAAGGTGATTTCCTATGATATTTTATCTATATGTTTTAATTTCCATTAAAATGCTTCCGTAAAAATTTAAATAAAAGGAGCAGTATATCATTTTTATTTTTAATTTTCAAATTAGCTAAACAGCCAAAACTCTAACGATGCTTCTGTTAGCCTCCTCCCCAACACTGACACTCCCATCTCTCTCTTCTTCTTGTTCTTCTTCTTCTTCTTCCACTCTTCTCGATCTCAGAAACTGTAAAAGCTTTAACTACTTTCGTCAACTCCATGCCATTGCCATTAAGACGGGAGAGATCACTGAACCTCTTGTCGCCGCCGAGGTCCTGCGATTTGCCGCCATCTCTAGTGGCCGTGATCTGTCGTACGCTCTCCAGATATTCGATGAAATGCCCGAACCAAACATTTTCTCCTGGAATACCATCATCCGTGCCTTCTCCGAGAGCGATCAATCTCCCCTCCATGCCGTACACTTATATATACGACTGCTCCATGACGATCTACCTAAGCCCAATCGGTACAGCTACCCATCACTTTTCAAAGCTTGCGCTAGAAACTCTGCAATTGAAGAAGGTACGCAGATTCATTGCCATGTTATGAAGCTTGGCTTCTTCAAAGATGGATTTGTTCTTACCAATTTAGCTCGCCTGTATACTCTCTGTGGAAGAATGGAAGATGCTCGGAAACTTGTTAAAAGAAGCTTTTTGCAGCCTGGCAGCGAAGCTAATGCAGTGCTTCACAACATCTTGATTGATGGATATTGTAGGCTTGGGATGATTTCTAATGCGAAGCAGCTGTTTGATGAAATGAATTGCAAGAGTGTTATATCTTGGAATGGGATGATATCAAGATATACAGAAGTGGGGCTCTTCAAAGAGGCTGTGGATGTCTTCTATGTGATGCAGGTTGATGGCGTGAGCCCCAATTATGTCACTTTGGTTGGTGTTCTCCCTGCAATATCAAAGCTTGGAGCTTTAGGACTTGGAAAATTGGTTCATTCTTACGCTGCAAAGAATGAAATTGAGGTGGATGATGTTTTGGGTTCGGCTCTTGTTGACATGTATGGCAAGTGTGGGAGCATAGAAGAGGGCATTCATTTGTTCGAAGATTTGCCGAAGGAAAACCCAGTCACCTGGAGTGCGTTGATCGGAGGGCTAGCCTTGCATGGCCAGGCTCAAGATGCCATTCATTATTTCCACATGATGGAGCAGGCTGGAGTGATCCCTAGTGATGTTGTGTTCTTAGGTGTTCTGAATGCTTGTAGTCATACAGGATTGGTCGATGAAGGTAAAGTTTACTTCAACAGAATGGTCACAATTTATGGGCTGAAGCCTAGGATTGAGCATTATGGATGCATGGTTGATATGCTTAGCCGTGCAGGGCTCCTAGAAGAAGCAGAAGAGCTTGTGAATAACATGTCAATGAAGCCTGATGATGTGATCTATAAAGCTTTGCTTTCAGCTTGCAGAATTCATGGCAAACCCGAAGTCGGAGTGAGAGCTGCGAAGAATCTACTCCAATTAGATCCAGCTTCTGGTGATTGTCATGTGCTTCTATCAAACTTTTATGCTTCTTTGGGAGATTGGGAAGCTGTTGCTGAAGTGCGGCTAAGAATGAAGAAACTTGACATCAGAAAGAATCCTGGCTGCAGTTGGATTGCAGTTGACGGTAGAATCAATGAGTTTTTTGTGGAAGATTATTCCCATCCAAGAACCGGAGAGATACATTTGATGCTGGAAGAGATGGCAGGAAAATTGAACGAAGAAGGTTATGTGTCAGATACTACAGGAGTTTTGCTTAAGATTGATGAGGAAGAGAAAGACAGCATGGTGCTATACCATAGCGAGAAGATTGCTGTTGCCTTTGGGCTTATCAGCACTAAGCCTGGGATGCCACTACGGGTGATTAAGAACCTGAGAGTGTGTGGAGACTGCCATGAATTTTTAAAACTAGTTTCCAAATTATATGGAAGAAGGATAATAGTGAGGGATCGCAGCCGTTTCCATCATTTTGAAAATGGATGTTGCTCTTGCAAGGATTACTGGTGATAACAAGTTGGAAGAGAGAATTTGCACTGAGATTATCAGTTCAAAGTGGAAAATGCAAGTTTCATTTTCAAAGGATGCTCTCAACTTCAAAACTGGGATTTTGATGTAAGATGAAACATATTTAGTCATAGGGAAGTTCCAAGGTCAGCACTACATCTTCAAAATTGATTTGCGTTAACAGAATTGTCAAGCTGCTGGATTTTTAGGGCTGTTTGGTTACAGGGTTAAACCAAAAATTTAGCCAGATTTTTATGTTAAATCTTGCCAAATAATGTTTTCGTACAAAAATTAAATTTTTTTGTACTAAAAAACTACTTTAAGAAACAATAAGAAAGTCGTCCCAAACAAAGCTTAAGTCTAGTCTAATTCATAGCGGCATATCACAAAAAATTACCTTTATTAGGCACGAATCTCAAGGCATATTCATGCAAGAAACTTTCAAAATTAAAAAAGAATCATCAAAGTTTTGAATTCAACGAACTCATAGTCAATTTAAACATCTCGAAGAAACGAACTCAATGACATCAAAATCAGTCCAATCTGAGCCCAAATCAAAGGTCCACGATACATTTGGAGGGTTCAAAGCATTAGTTAGAATACCAAATGATCCTAACGAGCCTAAGATCACTCAATTCTGACATCATTAAGGCATAAAAATGCTCGATCAACATTCTTATGACCAAGGGGATTGATATCAGTCATTCATCCTAACATGCCCAACTTAACCTTGATCTCCCCCATTTTTGCAAGCCATGTCACTCTCAAAAAATTATACCCATTCTTTACATGAAGAGGGAGGAAGAAAAGAGAGAGAAGGGAGGAGGAGAAAGATAAGATTTGGAGAACCATCTTGTTGTCGACCACCGCCGACATTCTTCTTGATCACATACGTTCCTCTCAACCGTCGAAGTTTTTCCCAACCATCGATGTTCTTTCTAACCGCGGTCAAAGTTCTTCTCAATCATTACCAGACTTTTGCACCAAGAGAACCCATCTAAAGATTGGCAATGCTTTTCAATAGAGAATGGATTGACTTTTGTAACCTATTCAAATACTAGTTGAATTATTTCGGCTGGGCAAGTCCTTATGGTTTTTCTCTTTCTCAAAATTTTTCACGTAAAAATCTTGGTGTTCTATTAATCATCTGTTTGTATGCAAAGATTTCATATATCACTAAGCCGCAATTTTTTCTGCCCACAACACATAATAATCTGTTTCTTCTCCCACTGCCTTTGCTAAATCATAAAACGGAGAACAAAGAGCTAGTGACGTATCGACCTGAAATTTGTTCAAATAGTGGAGCTAAAAAGAATGTAATTTATGAAATGTACGAAGATATGTTCTAAAACCCTAAACCCTAAGACTGTAGTGCCATGGAACTGATTTGATGATTTCAATGGATTGGATCCAAATTATATCATTCTCAGTACTATTTGCAGTGATTTGGTGATTTCAACGGTGAGTCTTAATTGAAGTTTTATGCAATGAATTATAGGGAATAACTTTAAGAAAATTTATTGCCTTTCTTATCAGATGGAAAAATGCTTTTCTGAAGCTTACTATGGAATTGTTTTCTTCACGAAAGAAAAAATTTTAAGGCGAAGAGTTCACAAAATAATGTAGAGAATTTTAGACTATACAAAAATAGCAGATTAGTTTGTCGAACAACAGTGTGTCACTGTCAAGTTCGACCCGAACCCGACCCGCAACCCATTTTGGACAGCCCTAGTTGCTTCTTATCTTCATGTCTTTTTTGTATTGTTATGAATAGTCTATTTAATCTTTTTGAGATCTTTATTTCCAACAATTTATACAATGGAATAAAACTATATAACAATTAAATTTCTCAACTATTATATGCAGATGTCTTAGTAACATTTGGCAAAGCAAATGATCATAACAACCCTAAAAAACATTCTAGAGCAATTTGGAAAACTTTGGGGTTTACACATGAGCCATACCGAGTGTGCAATTCTCTTCTCTCCTCAAATTCCTATTCCTACAAATCTTTGTGGGGCTTTAAATATCAATATTACAAGCTCAACTATTACATACTTTGTTTTTCTTCTCTGCTAGAAGGATGTTCCTCTTTGACTTTCATTCACTTCTTCATAAAGCCTTACTTCTTCTTGATGGTTGGAAAGCCTAAACGCTTTCTTTTGAGAGCAAACTTCAAATTATGGATTCATTTTTGGGAACCTTATTGCTTATTAAATTAGGGGCTCAATTATATCAAAAACTTGTTGCTATGAAGATCTTTTACTGTCTCTCTATTTGTTATTTGATTTATTACATTTGAAGGGAAAGATCTATGCGAAGATTTGAAAATAATGTTGAGAACTATCTCTGTCAATATTAAGAGAGCAGTAAATTTCAGAATTAGGAAGTGGAAGAAATTTCATGAAATCAAATGCCTCATATAATGATATATACTATCTAGTTGATGGCAGGATTATTCGAGAAGGCCGGAGCTAGAAATTTTTATTAGTGGGGACATAAATCACTGTATATTCTTTTTTTATTGAGTATTGACCAAGTAATAACATATAAATTGTATGAAAACATTAAAATATAGTTGAACTGATTATTTTTGATAAATAATTTGGTTGTTTTGATGATTTGATTCAAAATATTTTAAAAAAAAATCATAGGTGTTTAATTGTGTGATTGTGATTCAACCATACGCTTAATTATACCCTAAGATTGATTATTCTTTTGGAAGCAAAAATATAATTTTCATTGTAATAAATATTATAAATTTGATAAAATCAAAATTTTACCAATATTAATTATTATAAATTGAAATAGAGAAGTAAAATTGAAATTAATTAATTATTTAATAAATTTATTTGACTTATTTCATTTTGATATTTAATTTATATATATATATATATATATATATATATATATATATATATATATATATATATATATATATATATATATATACAGGGGCGGACCCAGCCTTAATTTTCAGGGGGGGCAAAAAGTGTAAAGATTTTTTTTTTTGGCTTGAAGTTGGTTATACCCCTATTTGTTCATATTATTGATCATTATAAGCTTCGTAGGTATGTCGGGCGTCCAAAGGGATAGCGCCCCCTAGCGGGGTTCTTTACCATTTCTCCTTGTATTTGATTCATTGTTTCATAACAAAAACACCTCTACACAATGTGTTTGACTATGCTAGGGGCAATTGTCTAAATACCATGATATTTTAAAACTTTTTTATTTGTGGTGGGGGGGGGGGGGGGGGGGGGGGGCTCATGTAATAAAGACTAAAAAGTAGATTGAGTGGGACAAATCACCTAAAAATCATATAATAAATGGTTTTTTTTATTTTTTCGAGGGACCAATTGCTCCCACCCCCCTTCAGCGTGACAGTACTTGACTAATATAACTAAACCCATCTTACCCAACCTCAGTCCTATATTAACCAATATAGGCGACACTCCTTCACTACTCAACTCTGCCTTATGGCTTTTATAGATTTTAGTGGTGAAGAAGATAATATGTTATGAAGTATAGTGTCATAAATCGATCCACATTGGAAGATGCAAAGTTATCTTACGACTAATGTTGGGGTACAACTTCAAACTGATTCCATTAATGCCTTTGATTCCACTTTCAAAGTCCAACAACATCTAATGCTTTCCAACCGGCCCATGAACAGAAAATCATTTTTTCAGCTGAATCTACTCCAGCACAACAAGTAAAGAGACTGTGACACTGAGTAGGTTTGCTTCCCTAAATGAGGAAGCAAAACCAACCTAGACCTAAACAGAATCGGTCAACAAGATGAAGAGTTTTCATTTTACTAGTTTTAGTTCCATGAAAGTGTTTCAAAGATTTGCAGCATTATTACAAATGCAAATGAAATACAAGTACTATAAAAAATTTTTCAATATGCATATAAGGAAACAAAGAGAAGCATCAGCCATCAAGCAAAAGAAATAGAACAATTAGAGTAATAGGTAGGCATCAAAACAAGTAAATATTACCTTCAATGAAGCTGAATGCGGAAGAGGGCTGCTGGCTGAGAACCAAGAAGACGAGATCTTGCGATTTGCGAAAGCTAAGGCCAGTGACCTCTTAGGATTTGCGAAGGGAACACCGCCGACCACTTGCGATTCGGGAAGTGTCTGATCTTGCAAGTTGGACGGAACAAGAGATGGAGAGAATCGCGAGTGCGATTCTACGGAGAGTCGAGACGTCGAGATGGGCAAAACTGGGCAGATGGGCGGGATTTAGGGCAAAAAAAGTGTTTTGAGGGGGGGCAAATTTTCGAAAAAGCAGCCCTTAATTAATGAATTTTTTTTTTCAGGGTGGGCAATTGCCCACCCTCAGCACACCGTGGATCCGCCTATGTATATATATATATATATATTTTATCATTTATTGATTTTTAATGGTTTTATCTTCATCTTAGAATTTTAGAGCTTTGAAGCTCTTCATCTCTCCATTCAATGCATACAATTTTTAATACTTCTAAATTAGAAAGCTTGTTGGAAGAGAGAGAGAGAAATAAGGGGATGATGACTACTAGAAGAGAGAGGGAGAGCAAAGTCGGAGCTGCATATTTGTTAGGTTTGCTTTTCTCCTTCTCCAACTATTTGTTTTTCTTCGACTTAGCATCCTTCACGTGATAGGTAGTTTGGTAGAGATTTGAATGAGTCACTAACTAACTTCTTCGCCACTTTTGACGACATTCCTTCCTGTTGAATCTGAAATCACACTTCACCATTCATCTTTTAGATCGAAAGTAACGATGATAGTGGCCGATAGGATAGGAGCATGCACGTTGCAAAGGTTGTCATCTTTCTTTCGTTCGTGTGCTTCTTTGGCCAAATCCTTTTTTTTTTTTAACAAAACGCATATATTAAAATAAGAAGATACGGTTACAACAGCAAAAGACCCAAAAATAAAATGAAAAAAGACAAAATATAACCAACAGTGGGCTCAGTAATCGGCCGAGGCTCCCAACATCCCTGAAGCCTCTCACAGCCATCCCAAAGTAAGAGAATGAAATTAGTACAATAACCAGGAAATTTATCTTCTTCTTCGGCTCCTCCCACAAAAACGGCCACGAGAAGCAACCGAGCAAACAGGTCTATCGCGAACCAAATAAACTCGTTTCCACGATTCGAACCACTGCAAAAGTCCGGAGACGCCAAGCCGCAATCCGAAAAATCGGATTCATATTCAAAATCAGAAGACCCATATAGCCAGTCCACATGGTTCCTAATATCAAATCCTGAATTATCACCCAAATAATTGGCAAAAGTATGCGTATCAACCAAATTTACAGGGACATCAACCAAATTATTAGACCATACCGAATCACCATTTAAATTTTCTACCCGCACACTTTCAACATTATTTTCCACATTCACAGTTGGTAAAAGATAAATCTTGACATCAGGCGTCGAAGCCGCAGAATCATTATTCACAGCCACAACAGAGCAATCAGCCACCGCCTTACTAACATTAACACCAGCGGGAGTTAAAACGGGATCCGAGATAACCCCAGCATCAATACCAGGTAAAACGCCACCACCCAACCTATCAGAAAAAACCAACAGAATAGGGGTCTCCAAAGCATCAGGAGATACATGCACGCACGGAGCAACCAAAAGGCCTGAATTATCAGCAGCTAAAGCCACCCCCTCACCATCAAACTGTTGAACAGAGACCAACACAGGGGATTCACAGAAAAAAAAAAAGAAGAGAGAAACGTAGGATTTAACTCGATGTGGGATTTAACGATTCCCTCAATCCTATTTTACATTTTTTTTTTTTTAATAAAAAGGGCATTTTTTTTATTGAATAAAATCAACAATAGCAAATGTTACAAAGACAAAACTTAAAGCAACATAATAATGTTGACCTCGTTTTTGGCTCGAATATTCTCGAGCACCTTTGGTTGATTCGATTAGACATCGTCGAGCCAAATTCCAACTCGAATCGATCCGAATTGGTTTTAATTTGACTCGACCCTGTTCAATCAAGCCCGAACAATTTGTTTTGACTGTGACGAGCTCAATTTGACCTGAATCATCTTTGATTTGATTTGATCAAATCAATTGAGCCTAGTCCACTTTCCCCAAAATTCAAATTCGGTCGCGGCTGCAGGTTTCTGTCGCGTGATCACCTACTTCTGTGTTTTTGTCGGAGTCTCGGAGGGGGATCTGGGCGACACAGAGCCGTTTTGAGCTTCGATCCACTGTTGAAGAGCTTCAGAGAGACGTTAGAAGGTCGGGAGGAGGCCTTCGGTTAGGGCATTGGGACCGGCTCCCTCTCCCTCTCGCTCTTGTTCAGAAGCCGCAAGCAGCTCTGGTCTTCCTCTCGCCTCCTCACACTCGGAATGAGGCCGAAGACTCCATCTCCCCTTCCTCCCTCACGCTAGAGACCCGATCTCTACCTTTCCCTCTCTACACACCGTCGCTCTCTCCATCCACAAGCCAGGCGACGGAACCCCTTCCCAGGACCGAACCCGACGACAGCCGCCCGATCTTCCTCCGTCGAAGCCCGTCCGACCTCCAGAAGACCAGATCCCGAATAGCCGCCGTCTTGTTCGCCGATCTCTCCCTCTCCCTCTCCCGTGTGAGCCAAGGGAGACCGAACCTGACAGCCGCCCGATCTCCCTCCACTGAGCCCACGCCGCTTAGACCGACCCCGATCCCCCAACACCTCTCTTTCTCGCGCGAGCCAGCCAAGCCCGAAGCCTCCCGTTCCCTCTCCCCCTCTCGCGTGAGCCAAGGAGGACCGGACCCGAGGCACGTCCGATCTCCAGGTTCAAACCCGATGCTAGCTTCTCCTATTCTATATGCAAATTCTAGTGAAGCGACAACTGCAGGGAATCGGCCCGAACCTGCTTGCTTTAATCGAACTCAGGTATCCCTATCCCTCTTTTTCTTCCACCTTCTGGACTCTTCTTGGCGTCTTTCCTCAAATCTTCTGGTCCCCTTTTAAAACACGGTTCAGATCTTCTTTGTAGGGATATGAATATGTGCTGCTTTGCTTTTGATAGTCCTCAATCAGCCAGCTAAAAAAAAAATCTTGAAAATATGGTTGAGAGATCTATCTTGCTTTATGTTTACAAAGTCCCGATGCTTTTCTTGAGTTGATGGAGTTTGTTGATTTATTCTCCTCACATTTCCCTGTACAAAGCATCTCATGGGCCTTTGTTTGCTAACGTTGCATGCTTCTACTATTTATGATTGTTTTGAGCCGAAGTGCTCATGCAGTCAAAATTTCAATTCATCTTTTAGGTAAAAAAAAAAAATCGGTCTTACGGGGGTATTATTTTGTTAAACCAATGGGCACATCATTAGTTATGTTTAATTCCTTTGGCACTTATTCAAATTAATCAAGTATGCTCGTGAGGCTTATTTCATTACATGGTTGGAGTGTAATCGTGAAAATCTGACGTCATTGTTGATCTATTCATCTAGCTTTGCATTTGTGTGTATCAACTATTCGATGAAATGTTTCAAGAAAAAAAGCCATGGTGTCAAAACTATTTGTAATATGGTTAGAAGCACTTAGTCACTTTTATACCTATGAGCATCGTTGTAAGCACTGAAGGAGCTCCTCATTAATTATTCTTAATTATTTATAAGGTGCATCTCCTACCATTCGCGTTACATGTGGAGTTTGTCTCAATACTCTAGTAGAGGTGGCTTGGGACTATATTAGAACGTTTTGTTATAAAAAAAAAAATTCTGTGTGGAGATTAATATTTCTATCATTTCTAGGGTATCTCATTTGTTAGCATTTTTGCAAAAATCTAAAAAAAAAAATCCTTATGATTTTACTTTGTGATATTCATTGAAAAATATATATATCAATGTTTGAAAAGCTGGTAGCTTGTAGACTTTGATTGCAATGATTGATTTTGTCGATAAGAGACATTCCTATGAGGGGAGGCTTGTTGAAGGGTATTTATGAATGCCAACATTATCTTGAAATGTGTTTATGCTTCCTCGTATCTCATTTCCTCCATGCTTGCTTGAAGTTTACATAAAAATAACATTGGAGATTGTGTTGGAAAACTTTCATGATGCATTTATACTTTCTTGAACTTGGTTTTTATTTATTTTATTTGTTTAAGCTTTATATGAAAGTCTGGTTGGCATGTTCTCAAAGAGTGAAGTTCTATCTCATGCATAGCTTTTTTTTTAAATCTACATATCCATGTGGCTTACATCTTGTGGTCATGAATATCGTAAGCTAGTTATCCGACGAGGTGTCATAGAAGGGATCGTAATCATTTGGTTTATATTTGAGCTTTATATAATAGCATCGTACACATGAAATCTCCCAACATGTTGTCTAAAACTTGTGAAAGAAGCAAAAAAATCTGAGAATAAAGTTGGTTTGAAGTTTATTTTGCTTCATGTGTGCATATTTGTTGTTGAGGTGGTTATTGTGTGAATCATGAAAGGTTCTTCTTTTCTGGTAAGCCACTGAGAAGATTATGATCTAGTAGGTGTTTAAATCCTTTCCTTTTTTTATGATGGTTTGCTTTGTGCTATTTTGCCAATATTGTACGCCAAGTGTTTGGTGAAAGGCCGCTAAGAGGAAGTTATGGTCGTTTGGTTTATATTGAATATTTATTGGATAGTATTGTTCTTATAAATGCTCCCAAACATGTACCTAGCAAACAAAATCTGAAAAAAAAAAAAATGTTTCTTAGTTTTCTTAAGTATTTGCAATTAATGAAGTTAACAAATATACTCGTTGATTCCAACCAAATGTTGTTCGATGCCTTATAGGTATATCTGATATAAGGATCTTGGTTGCTTCGTTGAGATATAGTTGATGGTTGGTACTATTAAAGTAGGCTTACGGATTTGTGTTAAAAAATGTTCTTGGAAGTATTAGATAGCTTATAGATGCGGAAACTAGAAGTTTGTTGGCGAATAGTTATA
This sequence comes from Dendrobium huoshanense, assembly GCA_016618105.1. Classification (NCBI taxonomy): domain Eukaryota; kingdom Viridiplantae; phylum Streptophyta; class Magnoliopsida; order Asparagales; family Orchidaceae; genus Dendrobium; species Dendrobium huoshanense. The sequence continues at coordinate 42,369,650 of CM028350.1, read as the reverse complement.
TATCTCATGTTTCAAATATATGTTGTATTGTGATGAGATCATGCTCTCTTCTTTTGAATTTTGGGAACAAGACGTTGACATGAGAATTTCTTTCTCTTTTCTAAGTACACTCGGCATAGATGTTAAGTTTGGAAAGGCTTGCGTTATGTAATTTTACTCTTGTTGATTCATGTTTGGGCATAAAAAAAAAAAGAAGAAAGAAGGGTTGAAGGATTACATAAGTGGATTTCTCTAATTTCTCTCATGAAGGCATATCTATTTCTTACTTGCAATTATATTTATCCTTTGCAATACTATGTGAGTGTTTATTTATTAACATGTCAGAGAAGTTTGAACTTATAAGTATCTCTCAATGCTACACATATGGTTGATAATGATGGTTTATATACTTATGATTGGAGACTAGCTTATTTCACTATAAATGAATTTTCTTCCGTTAGCATGCAAAGTAGCATACATTTGTGGATTCAATGTTTCCATCGCGTTTGTATTGAAGAGATCGAATAGTCTTTTCCTTTTCTTTTCTTATGGTTTTTTTTTTTATATAAAAAAAAAATGAAGGTGATTTGGAAGTGGTGCCGTGAGTTTTTCTTATGCTAGAGAAGTTTTGTATGTGATTTTACATTGTGAGGTTTTATGAGTTTGCTACATGTTGAAGTTTTAGGGGTTGATTCACGTTGAAAAATAATTTAGTTTGCTTATGACAAGATAACTTTTGATTGATCTTAGATTTGTTTTGTATTGGAAAGTTGTAATAAGTTTTGTGAATGTTTTAGAACGAAGGCTTTTATGGGCTTTAAATGTGTGTTTGTTTTCTCGTAGATTCGAATGTTATTTTGTCTTGTGTTTAACAAAAAAAAAGAGGTTTTTGATTTGCTTATGTTTAGATGATTTATCGAAGGCTTTATGTGAATTATTTTTGTATTGAGATTTTGTGATTTTGTCTTGTGAATGTTTTCTTGATGGAAGGCTTTATAGTGCCTATTCATTAAGAAAACTTCTACAAGTCTACCCCACTCCAAATAAAACGGAGAGGCACTTGATTTGTGGGTAGTTGGGTAGAATTTTTGTGTCAAAAAGAGATTTTGGAAGAAGATTTTTGTAGGGTTTTGAGTCAAAACTAAAAGAAAGTTTTAGTAGATAGTTTGTGTAAAATTTGGTGTGGCATTCAATTTAGAGATTTTCCTAGAATCTTTTGAGACTTCTAGTTTGGGAATCCGCTTAGTGTAGTAAGATCCCTTAGTAGTTTTGTAGAATAAGGTAGTGTTTGGTATGCAAGTTGTCTTGTTGTTAATCCTTACTAATTTGTTAGAAGACAAGTGTTAAGAACAAAAGAAAAGATATTTTAGTAGATAACTTCTGGGGGGATTTAGTAGTAGTCCATTTGGAAGTTCTTGTAAGTCTTTTTGAGATCTATAGGATGAATTTTGGAGTTTGAAGTATTAGAGAGCTTTAGGTAGGAAGGTCTCTAGTGTCCTTTTGGGAAGAAAGATAGTTCTTAATTATTTGAATTAGATCCCTTTAGTGTGAGTTTCTAAAAGAAGAAACACATAATTTTGAGAAAAAAAAAAAAAATACAAAACAAAGAGACTCTTATTTTGGATTTAGAGTTGAGAATGCATATCCCCTTAGTTGATATAGGATTTGTTTGGAATGTGTCGGTTAGTAGAGTTGGATTCGTATCAAGTGCCTCATTTGGAGTGGGGACAGCAAAGGGCATTGTTAATGTTGCTTTAGGATACACTTGTCTTTAAAGAAGTGTGTCCAAAACAACAATGCCTACATCCCTTTTATTTCTGATTTTCATTCTTTTTCTTTCTACTGCTTTGCAATAGATTCTTAAGCCTAGTGATACATGTACGAGAGTCCTAGGGATTAGAAAACAACACCACTTTTAGTCCTATAACTTTAGCGACATCTAAGGACAAAAATTAAGGACCGGGTCTTAGAAAACATAGACTTAGGATGCATGCTCCTTATAGGACAGAGACATCAAAATTAAACTTAGCGACACGTCTTCCTAGGTTTAGCATTTTCTTTCTTTAATTCATTAATAATCAACCAACAATTTATAACCTAACTCTTAAAATGTGTTAAATTTTTTTTAATTCTTAATCAAGTTATTATTAACATTTATAATTATTAAATTTCAAGTCTAAGACATAAATCTAAATCAAGTTTAATTAATCTAATAATAAACTCCTAACCAATCTAAAATTTAAAAGAGATAGACTAAGATTAGGAGATCAAATCTAAATCTAAAACTTATTAGGGTAAAAGACTTCTAAAGATCAAACCATAGATTAATCATATAAAATCAATCAACAAATCCCTTAATACATAACAACCGCTCCAAAAGTGAAGTTTATTGGATGGACTACTCCGGGCTGCGGGGCTAAGTGTCCTAAGGAGGCTGGTTCCTCGAGCCTGGTGGCACAACGCCACGAATGAATCTAATGGAGCGTCAAAATATAAAACTAATTTTTTCTAATTGGCTTAATTCAAACCTTAATTGATAATAAATTGCCTAATATATATTTCTTTTCTAATTTATAACCAACTAATAATTGAACAAAGTTGATTACCACTGGGTAACCCAGGCCTACGAGGCTATTAAGTTAGCCCCAAGGAGGGTGAAATAAACCTCACGGCCTCGGTGTGAAACAAAGGTGATAATCAATCAAATCCTAAAACAAAATCTTTAAAATTAATCCTAAACTACTAATATTTCAACTTAAATTAAAATATCTCTTTTGGCCTTTTAACAAATCAAAATACAAACAATTCTAACTAAATCATCCTACATAGGACCTATCCAAAACTGCACAACCTACATACACCTTAGACCTGTTTGGTTAGGACACGACTTCTAGCCCTAGGTTAGGCTGACATTTTCTTTTACTGTTCAGTATTTACTACATGCACATATTCTATAAATGCTTTTTTTTTATATACTTCATGTTAGTTACTTTTTGTTATTTACCTGCATTTATTTTCTGAATGGCATCTACGCTCATTTGTATATTTTTCTTTTATCTTATTTTGCGAGGTACATTAAATCCTGAGGGTTGAGAACTAAAGAAGAGCATTTGCTTAGGAGCTTTTGAGTGGCCGCGCCACAATCGGGGAGTATTTGCTTATAAGCTTGTAAGTGGCAGCGCCACAGTCAGGTATAACCTCTGCAACTTGTAAAGCAAATTTCTTGTAATTATATATCGGAACTGTTACACTCCACACACAAATTGTTAATAGGTATTCTAGCATGTGTAGGTAGCCAGCCATAGGGTAGTTCACTAACGAAGCTTTGGCCCTATAGGTCAAAGCTTGCCCCCTTCTGTGAGCCCTAGAGACCATTAGGGTCATTTAGGCCTGTAGAGTAGGCCACCTATTATGCCGGTTGGCATCGTTGTTTTCCCACACGAAGTGGGCATCGTTGTTTTTCTGCTAGGACTTTGGCCTCTTCTGGCTTTTGGGTACGATACCCCTCCCCCTTTTTTTTCTTTCTTTCTGTGAGCCTTAGAGACCATTAGGGTCATTTAGGCCTGTAGAGTAGGCCACCTACTCGTGCCATTGGGCACTGTTGTTTTCCCACACGAAGTGGGCATGACTATGATGATTCTCTGTGCGGGTATCTTGCCTGAAGGATACCCTTAGGGTGTGTTTATTTATTTTTTCTGTATTCTGGATGTCATGCATATGTTCTTACACACTTTTCTTCACAGTGCACTTTACCTACATACATGCATTGCATTAGTGGACCTAAGGATCTTTCTTACTTATGCATTTGTTTCATGCATCATACAACGCTAGATCTGTTTATTTGCATATTGTAGAGTCCTTGATTTAAATCTTTTAAACTATTAATCCTTGATTCCTTAGGATAGACCCTTCCCATCTTGCATACATATAGGACGGTTATTTGTGCTTAGGATTTTAGCTGGCTTCCTTTTTCAGGCAAGGAATAAGTCCAGATTGCATTAGCTAGGTCGTAGGTGTTAATATCGTATGTACGGTGTTACATCTTCTATAGATTTAGGATCTAAGGTGAGTGGTACAGGTGTACCACTATACACCTTAATGGTGGGTAAGTTCTCCATTCTTCCGGAGACTATAAATCCTACCCATCCGCGTCACACAGATGACGCCACTTCCTTCTTTCTCTCGTGCATGTTTGAATGCTTGGCCTCTTTCTTTTCTCCAGTTTTTCTCTTCTTCAGATCGGCCGAATGTTGACTGAACCCTGTATGACTGATTGAGCCAAATTGGGACCTTCTTCCCTTTGATTAGGAAAGCCTAGAAACCCCTTTGCACTAAACCCATTTAGAGAAGATAATCTAACATCCTTAATCGAGAGTTTTCCTAAGTCAAGGCTTAGGATGTAATTAACTACGGGGGCTTGCGCCCGTAGGAAACCGATCCCCACAATCAAATAAACCATATTCAATGCTGATGTATTGAATAGGGGAAATCTCGTGAATTTAGGGTTATAGATATTATTATCCATCGAGGTGTGTAGGTGAAAACCCGCTATCCTCCATGGCTAATCGTATCTATAACTCCATCTGCTCTTCCATCGGCCTGCTTGTGCCGTGTGTAAAGGTCTACGACCATTTTGTCCTACGGGATAGTGTGATCGTACCCTTTGCATTCGAACCACGCGAGCGGAATCCTTTCGGAGACCCACAGATTTCTGGCGACCACGGTGGGACAGGTTTCTCTCTCCATCTTCGGATGTTATATTATCTTCTTTGTGTGCACCCCAGGTTTAGTGTTCCTTAGACTAGGTTCGTCCTACTCTTAGATAGGGTCCTTTTCTTATTTAGGTTTCCCTCTTAGTTAGGGTTTCCCTTAGCTTTGGTCCCTCTCCTTCCGGCCTTCTAGGCCATTTCGTGCCCTATCAAATTCTCTTCTTTCCGTCGGATTTTGTGTTCACTCGACTCTCTCACTCTGAGATCGTCGAGTAGACCCCGGCACCTTCCTACCTTTTGTAGGTACTTGATACCTAAGGGTGGATTCGTTGTTGATAGTAGTTCAGATGAGGAAGGAGACTTCCGACGTCAGACTACTAGAAAGCAACTTATTCCCCATCAAATGTGTGGAATTAGAGTCGAGGATTTCCCGTCAAAAATCTTTTGACACTTCTTCCACTAGTGTTGGTTGTTTGCTATAGACCAGCAAACCTTCCTACCTCCTATGAATATCCTTCTATATTCGTATTCCTTGAAGGGATCCTTCTTACTCTTCAGCAGTCTGTGTGGCCACGACGATTTGTCCTCTACCACACGATGTTCGCTTCGAAGAGTATAAGGCTATCCTTAAAGGGGATACACTAAGATGTCGTAATGATATTTATCCTTATATTTGTGTACACCAATCATATTGGTGCTAACACAAAACCCTTGATTTTGTCCCTTCTTTGTGAAAGATGGTTCTACCCAGTTTCGCTTGCCACCCCAAGCGTGGTCTGGGATACCAAAACCAATAATTTCAAATCTACTTTCTATAGGAGATACTGGGTCCATACCCACCTGTGTTAGTCAGGTGTGGCGATGTTGATCCGATGTCCCTAATTTGAATCTATTTCTCAGAGGTGATACTGGGTCCATACCCACCTAGGTCAATTAGGTGTGGTGTGGTAGATCCAATATCCCTAATCCCAACCCACTTTCTATAGGTGATACTGGGTCCATGCCAACCTGTGTTAGTCAGGTGTGATTATGTTGATCCAATGTCCCTAATTCAAATCTATTTTTCATAGGTGATACTGGGTCCATGCCCACCTGTGTTAGTTAGGTGTGGTTATGTTGATCCAATATCTCTAATTCAAACTCCCTTTTAAGAGGTGATACTGGGTTCATGCCCACCTACGCTAGTCAGGTGTGGAGATGTTGATCCACTATCCCTATTTAAATTTCTTTCTTCTATCAGTCATGATTCGAGGGTTGTTCTTTTACCCAGTTTCGCTTGTCACTCCAAGCGTGGTTTGGGATACCAAAACCAATAATTTCAAATCCACTTTCTATAGGTGATACTGGGTCCATACCCACCTGTGTTAGTCAGGAGTGGTGATGTTGATCTGATGTCCCTAATTTAAATCTGATTTTCTAGATGTGATACTGGGTCCATACCCACCTAGGCTAATTAGGTGTGGTGTGGTAGAACCAATATCCCTAATCCCAACCCACTTTCTATAGGTGATACTGGGTCCATGCCCACTTGTGTCAGTCAGGTGTGGTGATGTTGATCTAATGTCCCTATGTAAGTTTCATTCTCATATTGGTATTGATACGATTGTTTTTCTCTTGTCACTTGTACATATCCCTCTGTATAAATATAACTCCAAAGGATCTCTTATACTTTTCGACAGTCCGTGGCCACGACGATTTGTCCTCTACCACGTGATGTTCGTCGTACAAAGTATGAGATTATCCTTAGTAGTTGTATGTAAATACGCCGTAGGGATGTTTGTACTCGCACTCATGTCCACCAATCGCTTCGGTGTCGTGGCATGAAATCTCTCTTTTTCAGTCCCCTTCAAGGGTTAACTTTCCCCAGTTTCACTTGTCACCTTCAAGTGTGGTCTGGGATACCAAAACTACTAATTCGGATCTCTATGGAATGTGATACTGGGTCCATCCATGACCTACACTAGTCAAATGTAGTGATGTTGATCCATTGTCACTATATGAATTTTTCTACAAATTCTGTTATGATATTCGTGTTCCCCAGTTCATTCATATGAGTTGAATGTGGTCTGGGTTACCAAAGCCAATGCCTCATTTCTTTACAAATCATGTTTGCATATTTCTCTTTCCCCAGTTTTACTCATGTGGCGAGTATGGCCTGGGTTATCAAAGCCAATAATTTTCCTCTCCTTATGTTCCAGTATACTTGATCCATATCTGTGAACATAATGTGAAAAAAAAAAATGATTTTTAAAAAGAGAGGGAAACTCTTAATTGAGTAGAATCGGTTGCCCTTGTCACAAGAGGAACCCGGTTCTACACTCCAAGAGCCCAAAGTCCCTCCAAAATTATCTCCCTCAAGGCTTCTTTATGATTGCTTAGGAGATGACATGATATTCAATTCTCTTACTATAATTTTTTCTTTAGAGGGTGTGATTTTTCCCCACCCATGATGTGGTACATCTTGCTTTAGATGTTAACATCCTTGCTCAGTGGATTTTGATCTTCTGGTAGAAGTCAATCCACCGCTTCTTTTAGTGACATATTTTCCCATTGAAAATTTGTTCTCAGCTGCAAGAGCAGTCTCTTTGGATGCATAAATGTTGCTTGTACCTTTCACAGGGTCCCAACAGTTAGTATGGGTGTTACCACTGTGATCCCTTTTGCAATCATTGATGTTCGATATGATGAATATTATTTTTAGTGGCAAATTTGTTCCTTCGCCACTTCACTTGATCTTTTGATATGACATTACTCTTTCCACTCGGTCGTTTATATGTTCCTCTGTTTAGAGAGATGTATATCGATCATTCATTTCATGTTGCACATGATTTCAGTTTGCTTAAGAAAATTCTACTTGTATTTTACTTACTCATGGCCACGACGATTTGTCCTCTACCATGTGGTAACTAAAGTATAAGTTTGAGATTTCTTGGATGATGGATTACTTCTTTGGCTTTCTCACAGCACCACGCATATGAGCGTTGGTTGGTTGTGGAGCTCTGGCCTCTTTTTATCGTCGCGGCATATGCGCCCGGCGGTATTAGAGTGTTGTTCTTTTCTCTTTTCATCGCCGCGGCATATGCGCCCGACGATGTTAGAGCGTTTTCCTTCCTCTATTTATCGTCGCGGCATATGCGCCCGGCGGTATTAGAGTGTTTTCTTTTCTCTTTTTATCGCCGCGGCATATGCGCCCGACGATATTAGAGTGGTGTTCTTTCCTCTTTTTATCGCCGCGGCATATGCGCCCGACGATATTAGAGTGTAGAGTTCCCTCTGCTGGTTGAGAGAGCCCGACAGAGTCCCTGGGAGGCATTCCTCACCACCCCTTCCTCTTCTGATCGTCGCGGCATATGCGCCCGGCGGTATTAGAGTGTTTTCTTTCCTCTTCTGATCGTCGCGGCATATGCGCCCGGCGGTATTAGGGTGTTTTCTTGCCTCTTTTTATCGTCGCGGCATATGCGCCCGACGATATTAGAGTGTTCTCTTTCCTCTTTTTATCGTCGCGGCATATGCGCCCGATGATATTAGAGTGGTGTTCTTTCCTCTTTTTATCGCCGCGGCATATGCGCCCGACGATATTAGAGTGTAGAGTTCCCTTTGCTGGTTGAGAGAGCCCGACAGAGTCCCTGGGAGGCATTCCTCACCACCCCTTCCTCTTCTGATCGTCGCGGCATATGCGCCCGGCGGTATTAGAGTGTTTTCTTTCCTCTTTTTATCATCGCGGCATATGCGCCCGATGATATTAGAGTGGTGTTCTTTCCTCTTTTTATCGCCGCGGCATATGCGCCCGACGATATTAGAGTGTAGAGTTCCCTTTGCTGGTTGAGAGAGCCCGACAGAGTCCCTGGGAGGCATTCCTCACCACCCCTTCCTCTTCTGATCGTCGCGGCATATGCGCCCGGCGGTATTAGAGTGTTTTTCTTCCTCTATTTATCGTCGCGGCATATGCGCCCGGCGGTAGTAGAGTGTTTTCTTTCCTCTTCTGATCGTCGCGGCATATGCGCCCGGCGGTATTAGAGTGTTTTCTTTCCTCTTTTTATCATCGCGGCATATGCGCCCGATGATATTAGAGTGGTGTTCTTTCCTCTTTTTATCGCCGCGGCATATGCGCCCGACGATATTAGAGTGTAGAGTTCCCTTTGCTGGTTGAGAGAGCCCGACAGAGTCCCTGGGAGGCATTCCTCACCACCCCTTCCTCTTCTGATCGTCGCGGCATATGCGCCCGGCGGTATTAGAGTGTTTTTCTTCCTCTATTTATCGTCGCGGCATATGCGCCCGGCGGTAGTAGAGTATTTTCTTTCCTCTTCTGATCGTCGCGGCATATGCGCCCGGCGGTATTAGAGTGTTTTCTTTCCTCTTTTTATCATCGCGGCATATGCGCCCGATGATATTAGAGTGGTGTTCTTTCCTCTTTTTATCGCCGCGGCATATGCGCCCGACGATATTAGAGTGTAGAGTTCCCTTTGCTGGTTGAGAGAGCCCGACAGAGTCCCTGGGAGGCATTCCTCACCACCCCTTCCTCTTCTGATCGTCGCGGCATATGCGCCCGGCGGTATTAGAGTGTTTTCTTTCCTCTTTTTATCATCGCGGCATATGCGCCCGATGATATTAGAGTGGTGTTCTTTCCTCTTTTTATCGCCGCGGCATATGCGCCCGACGATATTAGAGTGTAGAGTTTCCTTTGCTGGTTGAGAGAGCCCGACAGAGTCCCTGGGAGGCATTCCTCACCACCTCTTTCCTCTTTTTATCGTCGCGGCATATGCGCCCGGCGGTATTAGAGTGTTGTTCCTTCCTCTTTTTATCGTCGCGGCATATGCGCCCGGCGGTATTAGAGTGTTTTCTTTCCTCTTCTGATCGTCGCGGCATATGCGCCCGGCGGTATTAGAGCGTTTTCTTTACTCTTTCTATCGTCGTGGCATATGCGCCCGACGATATTAGAGTGGTGTTCTTTCCTCTTTTTATTGCCGCGGCATATGCGCCCGGCGGTATTAGAGTGTTTTTCTTCCTCTATTTATCGTCGCGGCATATGCGCCCGACGATATTAGAGTGTTCCTTGTGGACTTTTTCACGTTTGCTTTGGCTCTTTTTGATAATATCTCGATTCCTATTCGCTTTAGCATGGAATTTCTTCTTCTACTTGGCTGTTGAGATGTGGTCAGGAAGATAGATGATTTTCTTACCTTTAATTATCATTTCTTATTGATTCCCTTCGATTATCACTTTAATATTTGATATGATTTTCACATGATTGTTGAATTCTCTTCTCCTCGCATCATCTTAGACACATGTGCTTTGGGTGATCGTTGAATTTCATCTGGTTCTTTGTGAGATTGTTTCAATTCTACTCATGTGAACATGAGATTCTGATCTCATTCTCTTTCTCCTATTCTGCCATTGTTATTGGGCAGATAGTTGAACTACTTTCTTTGATTTACTCTCTCATTGTTGATCTTGTTCTGTTACTTGACCCTAGAGTTGCATCTTCCTAGAGTTAGGAAGGTCAACGCCAACACGTACGGTTCACTTGTTGTTCGCCGCACCTGTTGGGGGTCCGTTTGTTGACCTCGTTTTTGGCTCGAATATTCTCGAGCACCTTTGGTTGATTCGATTAGACATCGTCGAGCCAAATTCCAACTCGAATCGATCCGAATTGGTTTTAATTTGACTCGACCCTGTTCAATCAAGCCCGAACAATTTGTTTTGACTGTGACGAGCTCAATTTGACCTGAATCATCTTTGATTTGATTTGATCAAATCAATTGAGCCTAGTCCACTTTCCCCAAAATTCAAATTCGGTCGCGGCTGCAGGTTTCTGTCGCGTGATCACCTACTTCTGTGTTTTTGTCGGAGTCTCGGAGGGGGATCTGGGCGACACAGAGCCGTTTTGAGCTTCGATCCACTGTTGAAGAGCTTCAGAGAGACGTTAGAAGGTCGGGAGGAGGCCTTCGGTTAGGGCATTGGGACCGGCTCCCTCTCCCTCTCGCTCTTGTTCAGAAGCCGCAAGCAGCTCTGGTCTTCCTCTCGCCTCCTCACACTCGGAATGAGGCCGAAGACTCCATCTCCCCTTCCTCCCTCACGCTAGAGACCCGATCTCTACCTTTCCCTCTCTACACACCGTCGCTCTCTCCATCCACAAGCCAGGCGACGGAACCCCTTCCCAGGACCGAACCCGACGACAGCCGCCCGATCTTCCTCCGTCGAAGCCCGTCCGACCTCCAGAAGACCAGATCCCGAATAGCCGCCGTCTTGTTCGCCGATCTCTCCCTCTCCCTCTCCCGTGTGAGCCAAGGGAGACCGAACCTGACAGCCGCCCGATCTCCCTCCACTGAGCCCACGCCGCTTAGACCGACCCCGATCCCCCAACACCTCTCTTTCTCGCGCGAGCCAGCCAAGCCCGAAGCCTCCCGTTCCCTCTCCCCCTCTCGCGTGAGCCAAGGAGGACCGGACCCGAGGCACGTCCGATCTCCAGGTTCAAACCCGATGCTAGCTTCTCCTATTCTATATGCAAATTCTAGTGAAGCGACAACTGCAGGGAATCGGCCCGAACCTGCTTGCTTTAATCGAACTCAGGTATCCCTATCCCTCTTTTTCTTCCACCTTCTGGACTCTTCTTGGCGTCTTTCCTCAAATCTTCTGGTCCCCTTTTAAAACACGGTTCAGATCTTCTTTGTAGGGATATGAATATGTGCTGCTTTGCTTTTGATAGTCCTCAATCAGCCAGCTAAAAAAAAAATCTTGAAAATATGGTTGAGAGATCTATCTTGCTTTATGTTTACAAAGTCCCGATGCTTTTCTTGAGTTGATGGAGTTTGTTGATTTATTCTCCTCACATTTCCCTGTACAAAGCATCTCATGGGCCTTTGTTTGCTAACGTTGCATGCTTCTACTATTTATGATTGTTTTGAGCCGAAGTGCTCATGCAGTCAAAATTTCAATTCATCTTTTAGGTAAAAAAAAAAAATCGGTCTTACGGGGGTATTATTTTGTTAAACCAATGGGCACATCATTAGTTATGTTTAATTCCTTTGGCACTTATTCAAATTAATCAAGTATGCTCGTGAGGCTTATTTCATTACATGGTTGGAGTGTAATCGTGAAAATCTGACGTCATTGTTGATCTATTCATCTAGCTTTGCATTTGTGTGTATCAACTATTCGATGAAATGTTTCAAGAAAAAAAGCCATGGTGTCAAAACTATTTGTAATATGGTTAGAAGCACTTAGTCACTTTTATACCTATGAGCATCGTTGTAAGCACTGAAGGAGCTCCTCATTAATTATTCTTAATTATTTATAAGGTGCATCTCCTACCATTCGCGTTACATGTGGAGTTTGTCTCAATACTCTAGTAGAGGTGGCTTGGGACTATATTAGAACGTTTTGTTATAAAAAAAAAAATTCTGTGTGGAGATTAATATTTCTATCATTTCTAGGGTATCTCATTTGTTAGCATTTTTGCAAAAATCTAAAAAAAAAAATCCTTATGATTTTACTTTGTGATATTCATTGAAAAATATATATATCAATGTTTGAAAAGCTGGTAGCTTGTAGACTTTGATTGCAATGATTGATTTTGTCGATAAGAGACATTCCTATGAGGGGAGGCTTGTTGAAGGGTATTTATGAATGCCAACATTATCTTGAAATGTGTTTATGCTTCCTCGTATCTCATTTCCTCCATGCTTGCTTGAAGTTTACATAAAAATAACATTGGAGATTGTGTTGGAAAACTTTCATGATGCATTTATACTTTCTTGAACTTGGTTTTTATTTATTTTATTTGTTTAAGCTTTATATGAAAGTCTGGTTGGCATGTTCTCAAAGAGTGAAGTTCTATCTCATGCATAGCTTTTTTTTTAAATCTACATATCCATGTGGCTTACATCTTGTGGTCATGAATATCGTAAGCTAGTTATCCGACGAGGTGTCATAGAAGGGATCGTAATCATTTGGTTTATATTTGAGCTTTATATAATAGCATCGTACACATGAAATCTCCCAACATGTTGTCTAAAACTTGTGAAAGAAGCAAAAAAATCTGAGAATAAAGTTGGTTTGAAGTTTATTTTGCTTCATGTGTGCATATTTGTTGTTGAGGTGGTTATTGTGTGAATCATGAAAGGTTCTTCTTTTCTGGTAAGCCACTGAGAAGATTATGATCTAGTAGGTGTTTAAATCCTTTCCTTTTTTTATGATGGTTTGCTTTGTGCTATTTTGCCAATATTGTACGCCAAGTGTTTGGTGAAAGGCCGCTAAGAGGAAGTTATGGTCGTTTGGTTTATATTGAATATTTATTGGATAGTATTGTTCTTATAAATGCTCCCAAACATGTACCTAGCAAACAAAATCTGAAAAAAAAAAAATGTTTCTTAGTTTTCTTAAGTATTTGCAATTAATGAAGTTAACAAATATACTCGTTGATTCCAACCAAATGTTGTTCGATGCCTTATAGGTATATCTGATATAAGGATCTTGGTTGCTTCGTTGAGATATAGTTGATGGTTGGTACTATTAAAGTAGGCTTACGGATTTGTGTTAAAAAATGTTCTTGGAAGTATTAGATAGCTTATAGATGCGGAAACTAGAAGTTTGTTGGCGAATAGTTATATATCTCATGTTTCAAATATATGTTGTATTGTGATGAGATCATGCTCTCTTCTTTTGAATTTTGGGAACAAGACGTTGACATGAGAATTTCTTTCTCTTTTCTAAGTACACTCGGCATAGATGTTAAGTTTGGAAAGGCTTGCGTTATGTAATTTTACTCTTGTTGATTCATGTTTGGGCATAAAAAAAAAAAGAAGAAAGAAGGGTTGAAGGATTACATAAGTGGATTTCTCTAATTTCTCTCATGAAGGCATATCTATTTCTTACTTGCAATTATATTTATCCTTTGCAATACTATGTGAGTGTTTATTTATTAACATGTCAGAGAAGTTTGAACTTATAAGTATCTCTCAATGCTACACATATGGTTGATAATGATGGTTTATATACTTATGATTGGAGACTAGCTTATTTCACTATAAATGAATTTTCTTCCGTTAGCATGCAAAGTAGCATACATTTGTGGATTCAATGTTTCCATCGCGTTTGTATTGAAGAGATCGAATAGTCTTTTCCTTTTCTTTTCTTATGGTTTTTTTTTTTTATATAAAAAAAAAATGAAGGTGATTTGGAAGTGGTGCCGTGAGTTTTTCTTATGCTAGAGAAGTTTTGTATGTGATTTTACATTGTGAGGTTTTATGAGTTTGCTACATGTTGAAGTTTTAGGGGTTGATTCACGTTGAAAAATAATTTAGTTTGCTTATGACAAGATAACTTTTGATTGATCTTAGATTTGTTTTGTATTGGAAAGTTGTAATAAGTTTTGTGAATGTTTTAGAACGAAGGCTTTTATGGGCTTTAAATGTGTGTTTGTTTTCTCGTAGATTCGAATGTTATTTTGTCTTGTGTTTAACAAAAAAAAAAGAGGTTTTTGATTTGCTTATGTTTAGATGATTTATCGAAGGCTTTATGTGAATTATTTTTGTATTGAGATTTTGTGATTTTGTCTTGTGAATGTTTTCTTGATGGAAGGCTTTATAGTGCCTATTCATTAAGAAAACTTCTACAAGTCTACCCCACTCCAAATAAAACGGAGAGGCACTTGATTTGTGGGTAGTTGGGTAGAATTTTTGTGTCAAAAAGAGATTTTGGAAGAAGATTTTTGTAGGGTTTTGAGTCAAAACTAAAAGAAAGTTTTAGTAGATAGTTTGTGTAAAATTTGGTGTGGCATTCAATTTAGAGATTTTCCTAGAATCTTTTGAGACTTCTAGTTTGGGAATCCGCTTAGTGTAGTAAGATCCCTTAGTAGTTTTGTAGAATAAGGTAGTGTTTGGTATGCAAGTTGTCTTGTTGTTAATCCTTACTAATTTGTTAGAAGACAAGTGTTAAGAACAAAAGAAAAGATATTTTAGTAGATAACTTCTGGGGGGATTTAGTAGTAGTCCATTTGGAAGTTCTTGTAAGTCTTTTTGAGATCTATAGGATGAATTTTGGAGTTTGAAGTATTAGAGAGCTTTAGGTAGGAAGGTCTCTAGTGTCCTTTTGGGAAGAAAGATAGTTCTTAATTATTTGAATTAGATCCCTTTAGTGTGAGTTTCTAAAAGAAGAAACACATAATTTTGAGAAAAAAAAAAAAAAATACAAAACAAAGAGACTCTTATTTTGGATTTAGAGTTGAGAATGCATATCCCCTTAGTTGATATAGGATTTGTTTGGAATGTGTCGGTTAGTAGAGTTGGATTCGTATCAAGTGCCTCATTTGGAGTGGGGACAGCAAAGGGCATTGTTAATGTTGCTTTAGGATACACTTGTCTTTAAAGAAGTGTGTCCAAAACAACAATGCCTACATCCCTTTTATTTCTGATTTTCATTCTTTTTCTTTCTACTGCTTTGCAATAGATTCTTAAGCCTAGTGATACATGTACGAGAGTCCTAGGGATTAGAAAACAACACCACTTTTAGTCCTATAACTTTAGCGACATCTAAGGACAAAAATTAAGGACCGGGTCTTAGAAAACATAGACTTAGGATGCATGCTCCTTATAGGACAGAGACATCAAAATTAAACTTAGCGACACGTCTTCCTAGGTTTAGCATTTTCTTTCTTTAATTCATTAATAATCAACCAACAATTTATAACCTAACTCTTAAAATGTGTTAAATTTTTTTTAATTCTTAATCAAGTTATTATTAACATTTATAATTATTAAATTTCAAGTCTAAGACATAAATCTAAATCAAGTTTAATTAATCTAATAATAAACTCCTAACCAATCTAAAATTTAAAAGAGATAGACTAAGATTAGGAGATCAAATCTAAATCTAAAACTTATTAGGGTAAAAGACTTCTAAAGATCAAACCATAGATTAATCATATAAAATCAATCAACAAATCCCTTAATACATAACAACCGCTCCAAAAGTGAAGTTTATTGGATGGACTACTCCGGGCTGCGGGGCTAAGTGTCCTAAGGAGGCTGGTTCCTCGAGCCTGGTGGCACAACGCCACGAATGAATCTAATGGAGCGTCAAAATATAAAACTAATTTTTTCTAATTGGCTTAATTCAAACCTTAATTGATAATAAATTGCCTAATATATATTTCTTTTCTAATTTATAACCAACTAATAATTGAACAAAGTTGATTACCACTGGGTAACCCAGGCCTACGAGGCTATTAAGTTAGCCCCAAGGAGGGTGAAATAAACCTCACGGCCTCGGTGTGAAACAAAGGTGATAATCAATCAAATCCTAAAACAAAATCTTTAAAATTAATCCTAAACTACTAATATTTCAACTTAAATTAAAATATCTCTTTTGGCCTTTTAACAAATCAAAATACAAACAATTCTAACTAAATCATCCTACATAGGACCTATCCAAAACTGCACAACCTACATACACCTTAGACCTGTTTGGTTAGGACACGACTTCTAGCCCTAGGTTAGGCTGACATTTTCTTTTACTGTTCAGTATTTACTACATGCACATATTCTATAAATGCTTTTTTTTTATATACTTCATGTTAGTTACTTTTTGTTATTTACCTGCATTTATTTTCTGAATGGCATCTACGCTCATTTGTATATTTTTCTTTTATCTTATTTTGCGAGGTACATTAAATCCTGAGGGTTGAGAACTAAAGAAGAGCATTTGCTTAGGAGCTTTTGAGTGGCCGCGCCACAATCGGGGAGTATTTGCTTATAAGCTTGTAAGTGGCAGCGCCACAGTCAGGTATAACCTCTGCAACTTGTAAAGCAAATTTCTTGTAATTATATATCGGAACTGTTACACTCCACACACAAATTGTTAATAGGTATTCTAGCATGTGTAGGTAGCCAGCCATAGGGTAGTTCACTAACGAAGCTTTGGCCCTATAGGTCAAAGCTTGCCCCCTTCTGTGAGCCCTAGAGACCATTAGGGTCATTTAGGCCTGTAGAGTAGGCCACCTATTATGCCGGTTGGCATCGTTGTTTTCCCACACGAAGTGGGCATCGTTGTTTTTCTGCTAGGACTTTGGCCTCTTCTGGCTTTTGGGTACGATACCCCTCCCCCTTTTTTTTCTTTCTTTCTGTGAGCCTTAGAGACCATTAGGGTCATTTAGGCCTGTAGAGTAGGCCACCTACTCGTGCCATTGGGCACTGTTGTTTTCCCACACGAAGTGGGCATGACTATGATGATTCTCTGTGCGGGTATCTTGCCTGAAGGATACCCTTAGGGTGTGTTTATTTATTTTTTCTGTATTCTGGATGTCATGCATATGTTCTTACACACTTTTCTTCACAGTGCACTTTACCTACATACATGCATTGCATTAGTGGACCTAAGGATCTTTCTTACTTATGCATTTGTTTCATGCATCATACAACGCTAGATCTGTTTATTTGCATATTGTAGAGTCCTTGATTTAAATCTTTTAAACTATTAATCCTTGATTCCTTAGGATAGACCCTTCCCATCTTGCATACATATAGGACGGTTATTTGTGCTTAGGATTTTAGCTGGCTTCCTTTTTCAGGCAAGGAATAAGTCCAGATTGCATTAGCTAGGTCGTAGGTGTTAATATCGTATGTACGGTGTTACATCTTCTATAGATTTAGGATCTAAGGTGAGTGGTACAGGTGTACCACTATACACCTTAATGGTGGGTAAGTTCTCCATTCTTCCGGAGACTATAAATCCTACCCATCCGCGTCACACAGATGACGCCACTTCCTTCTTTCTCTCGTGCATGTTTGAATGCTTGGCCTCTTTCTTTTCTCCAGTTTTTCTCTTCTTCAGATCGGCCGAATGTTGACTGAACCCTGTATGACTGATTGAGCCAAATTGGGACCTTCTTCCCTTTGATTAGGAAAGCCTAGAAACCCCTTTGCACTAAACCCATTTAGAGAAGATAATCTAACATCCTTAATCGAGAGTTTTCCTAAGTCAAGGCTTAGGATGTAATTAACTACGGGGGCTTGCGCCCGTAGGAAACCGATCCCCACAATCAAATAAACCCTATTCAATGCTGATGTATTGAATAGGGGAAATCTCGTGAATTTAGGGTTATAGATATTATTATCCATCGAGGTGTGTAGGTGAAAACCCGCTATCCTCCATGGCTAATCGTATCTATAACTCCATCTGCTCTTCCATCGGCCTGCTTGTGCCGTGTGTAAAGGTCTACGACCATTTTGTCCTACGGGATAGTGTGATCGTACCCTTTGCATTCGAACCACGCGAGCGGAATCCTTTCGGAGACCCACAAATAAAAGACTACAAAACAAACAAAAAAGGAAATATAGTCTAAAATCGAGCTCAGCAGACGGTCAAGGCTCCCAGCGTCCAGGACGTCCCACACGGACCGTCCAGAAAGGTAAAATAATCGACCCAACAATCCATCCCGCAAAAGCACCCCTTCGGTTGCCACCAGCAAGACCACCCGAACACGAGCCCCGACCACATCATTGCTCATAGCCTCGTGAAACCGCAATTCTAACAAAATAATCGACACATTCCTCAGATAAACAAAAGAGCGAACAATCATCTTTTGCGTCGGCCTTTCCCCCAAAATTTACCCCTATTGGCAACCTTTGGAGAATACACATAATGAAAATCCTGGTCGGACTCATCCGACACCGCATCAGACTCCGACAAATCCTCCAGCCAATTATTCTACTTCCGAATATCCAAACCAGATGAATTACCCACACATTTAGCCATTACTTGGGTATCCACCTCACTAACAGGGATCACAACAAGGTTGTTGATAACCGAAATAGTTTCTTCTTGATCCAAAGACGAAACCTCGTTCACATTACCAACCGGCACCACCTCAACAGGCACAAAATCATCAGAACCACCGTCTACCTCATTTAACATTTGAACAACCCCATCAACAGCCACTTGATCTTCCAAATGAACACGCACAGGCTCGACACCAGGGGGGAAAAAAGGTAACGCATTAGGCGATAAAACATTCACACCAGAATCCATCCTAGTTAAATCGGAATGAGCATTAACAGAAATCGAAACCGGCAACTCCTCCTGAGCTAAATTCGCCAAAACAGAATCAGCCAAAGTACCATCCTCTACATTATTCGACGGTGCCTCCACATTAGGGGAAACACAAACACAATTATTAATCAAATCCAAATCTTGGATCTCAACAACGCCAACAACAGGGGGTTTAACAGTCACAGCTGGGGGAAAGACAACATTATTCAACATCTCACCCACCAGAGCAGTCTTAGAAACACAACCAGTAACAGGCGCTAAAGGAGGGTTGGGAAAATTTTGAATCACAGGAGCAACAGGTTCAGAAGTTTTGTTTAACATAGACGAAACTACAGCAGAATTGTTAGAACGACATTCACCAACAGCATGGCCGAAGCAACGGCATTTGCCACAAAAAACCGGAAAATCCTCCATAACAACATTTTGCACATATCCAAGCTTTTCAGAACCCAACCAAATACGATTAGGATAGGACTTAGTGATATCCAATTCAACTAAAACCCTAGCTACAGATGGTCTGGATCCCAACGACGTAGCCGAATCAATTTTGAGAGGTTTACCGAAAATGGAAGCCAATCCATGTAAAATTTTTGGTGAAAAAAGATGCGGTCTTAACGAAGGGAAAGATACCCAAATCGGAATTTCAGGAGATTCAATCCCTATATCAACAGAGGGAGACCATTTCGTAATTTTCATAAAGCAATTGAAAACCAGGTAGGATCTATGACAGAAGACACGACAATAATCCAAATCTTGTTCTAATTTGATCAGCACATGAGAAGAATCCAGCAATGTAACCGAAACATCACCATTCAACTTAAGATTGAAGAAAAATTTTCTAATCGATTCAAGTGAAGAACGCTTCGTAGGAAAAAATCCAACAAGAGCAAATTGAAAAGGGACAGCCAAAGCCATGATTTCTTCATCCGAAATCCACAAAGAAGGCATACCGCGAAAAGACGACACCTTCATGTTCGGAAACTCATTACAAGAGGAAGAACCCGAAAGAGCTTGAAGAAAAGAACGAGAAGTATTCGAAGCCCCTAAAAAACCAGGATCAAACAATTTCGGAGCCATCCGGCTCACGCCGGAAAGAGAAAACCACAAAAAACACAGAGGGGAAACGAAAAACCAGAAGAAAGTAAGAAAACTTCCCTAGTTTCACGCATGCACCCCCCACCGGAGAGTCGAGAACGGCACGCCGCCGCTAGGGTAAAAACCCTAGCAGAGCGAAAAAGGGGAGGAATTCAAGTTGGTTGTACTTTATAGTAGGATCTTATTAAGGATGGTAAATGGTGTAATAACCTTCTCGATCCTATTTTACATGATTTAGAGTAAATACTGCTCAAAGCCTGCATAAATCATGTATCTAGACAGGCCCTAAAATAAAAACGACCCTATTACTGAACTATCATGAATGAGGCCCTCACCTTACTTTACTGAGAAGTTTATTTTTTGCATCCTCCTAGTTGGCCTCTTTGACAATCAAGGATGCAAATCTACATTTTTTTACTTAGTTTAATTGATAATATGTCATATTTTTGACCTTATGAGTATAACATTTAGGTTTCGTTTGGAATACTTTTCTTATTATTTTCTAAGAGCATCTCCAACCGAACGTCAAATGTGCGTATGACATCATTCGGTCGCTCCAGCCGAACGCCAAATCTTCCATCATGTACTTGCGGGTGAACAATGCGACGCCAATATTGGCGTTGCACTGTTCATCTACGTTATTTTGCTCTCTCAACCAGAAAAACGCACGAAAGGGAGAAGGATCGTACCTTCGTAGAAGCACTTAAAATAGAGTTCGATTGGAGCAGCACCACGATATTTTGGAGTTTTGCTGTATTTTGCAGTGAAAAATGGAGTTCTCCGTTGGAGATGCCCTAAAGTAACTTTTTAGTATAAAAATTTTTAATTCAAAATTTTTTTATATTGAAAAACTGTTTTAGCGAGCACTAAGAAAATTGTTCCAAATGCAGTATTAGAAGTTATCTACTTGCACTTTTGTTTTTTGTTTTTTTTTTAAGCCATGTATATTTTTTCTATAACACAAATTTGATTCTAGATGTACAAATTTGAGTAGGGGTGTCAATTTCGGGTCACGGGTCGGGTTCGGGTCGAACCCGGAACTGACCCGGGTTCAAACGGGTCGACCCTAACCCGACCCGGGTAGGCAAACGGGTCGGAAATCCGAACCCGGACCCGACCCGGCGGGTTGCCGGGTTGACCCGACCCGACCCGGTTCGGGTCGAACCCGCTGCTGGCGGACGGCGGGGGACGGCGACGCGGCGGGAGAGAGCGGGCTGCAGCGCGGTGGCGCGCGGAGGGCGCGCGGCTGGCGGACGGCGGGCGCGCGGCACGAGCTGGGCAGCGCGGGCAGACGCGGGCTGCGCGGGCACGCGCGGGGCGCGGGCAGACGCGGGCGGGCAGGCGCGGGCAGCGCGGTCGGGCAGGCGCGGGCGGGCAGGCGCGGGCGGGCAGGCGCGGGCAGCGCGAGCGGCAGCTCGGGCAGGCGCGGGAAATGCAAAAATTCAATTTTTTTTGAATTAAACGGGTTGGCGGGTTGACCCGGCAACCCGCCGGGTCAACCCGAACCCGACCCGTTTTTGAAACGGGTCGATATCTGGAACCCGAACCCGACCCGTTTTGAAATCGGGTCGGGTTCAACCCGGCGGGTCCGGGTCGGGTCCGGGTCGGGTTTTCGTGTCGTGTCAAATATTGACACCCCTAAATTTGAGCTGTGTTTTGATATTTCGATCACATTGCATAATTTTGTTTTAAAATAATGATCTCTATTTAATTTTTTTTTTAATAAGGACCAGAAAACCAATATTTTTAATAAAGGTTAAGCATTCAAAATTATGATTAAGCTTCATTAATTAACTAATGATATTTAGGTATATATTCTTCCAAACAAAACATGGGGCCCATCCACGTCATTTAATGATCCCCCACAAGCATTTACGTAATGAAAATTTGTGTACAACAACGACACGTAATTACAAGCACCTGAAAACAATATATTAATCCTCCAAGATTAACATAAAACACGTAATTACAGTTCTCTCATAAGAAATATTTCCTAATTAGTCTAATTAACTAATTATTCAACCACATTTTGCAAAGAAAATTAATTATAATCGCCTCAAATACCATTAAATAAACATGTCTGAATAAGCATGTGTTTGTGTTGCTCGGGTGACTCAAAGCATGACATGTTTGACCTGATAATCAAATAAGAGGCTTCATATCTCATGCAATACACGTGCATGTGTTGAGGCCCTTGAGGGTGAAGAAGGGACAGAGGAAAGGAGAAGATTAAGCAATACAAGCATAAGATCAATACAAGATTTCGTTTGGGACAGCTTTCTTATTTTTTTCTTAAAATAGTTTTTTAGTACAATTTTTTTATTTTTTGTACTAAAAAGCTACTTTAAGAGTCAATAAGAGAAAGCCATCCAAAACGAGGCCTAAATTATCCTCATTTATAAAATAGAATAAATTAGTATTTATATTTGCCATTTTTTGAAGTTGTTACTCAATTCTTGAATCGGAGAACTATGCTATTTGGAAACAACAAATCCTCAAGATTTTCAGTGCTCATGGATTTCACCGGTTCCTGGATTCATCCACCTCTCCTCCAGCTAAGTTCATTTCTCAACCGAACGGAACTTCTATCCACAATCCCTCTTTCTCGCAATAGCATCAAACCGACAAAATTCTCGCTGCGGCTCTCTATTCCACCATATCGGTTTCTATTTTACCCCACATTGTTAATCTTGAATCCACTGCTGAAATATGGGAAGTTCTTGCAACCCGTTTTCAATCTTCCAATAGGTCAAAAGTCATCCAACTAAAGAATACTCTTCACAATATTTCTCTTAAAAATCTTACGATGACTCAATATCTTGCGGAGATCAAAACGCTTGTTGATCATATTGCAGCCGCTGGATCCAAGGTTGACACAGAAGATGTCATACTTTATATTCTAAACGGGCTTCCAATCCACTATCAATCGTTTAAAACAGCGATAAGAACAATGCTTCATCCCATATCTCTAGATCAGCTTTACCCTCTCTTACTCAGTGAAGAGATCAACCTAGCCTCAGACGCCCTCCGTAACACAACAACTACCGATCCTTCTCTGGCACTGTATGCAAACCGAGGCAAGTTTCGCAAAAACAAATCCAAAAATCAAAATGCAGCTTCCAGCTCAGCCAGAAACTCTGCATATCAGAATATTTTTTGCCAAATATGCCTCAAGAAAGGGCATTCGGCACCCAACTGTTGGCACATATTAAATCAACAATTTGTGCCCACCGCAACCAATTCTTCCGCAAGAGCTCTAGCAGCAACCTCAGACAATCAATATAACAATTGGCTTCTTGATTCGGGGGCAACAGCGCATCTCACCTGATCTCTGGATAACATGTCAATAGCCAGTGCATATCAAGGCAATGATAACATTACTGTTGGAGATGGACGGACGGTAAACATAGCTCACACTGGGGATGGTATTTTGCCAACCCCAACTCGTAAGCTAACACTATCTCAACTTCTGCACACTCCCGCTCTTCATTATAATCTTTTATCCATTTCCAAACTAACTAAAGATAATGATATTTCTATATGCTTTAATTCTTCTGGTTTTACCATTAAGGATCTCAAGACGAAGAAAGAAATTCTTCACGGACCGTGTCTCAACGGACTGTATCAAATTCCGACTACTGATTCTCGGGTTAATCATCAGGCTCTCTCGGCTACCTCCTCGTCGCATATATGGCATTCAAGACTTGGTCACCCACATGAAAGAACGCTTTCTTCTATTGCTACCAATAATCCGAAATTACACATTCCTTCTTTAATCTCTTCTTGCTTATCCTGTAAATGCTCTAAAGCACATAAACTTGTTTTTGATAAATCTACTACTAGGCAAAATTCTTTACTTTCCCTTATACACTCGGATGTTTGGGGACCTTCCCCTGTATCTTCTGTGCAAGGCTTTAGATATTACGTGATTTTTGTTGACGATCATTCAAGATTTACTTGGCTTTTTCCACTAAAACAAAAATCTGAAGTTACAAATGTCTTTATAAATTTTAAAATGCAAATTGAAAAATATACTTCTCGGACCATTAAGATTTTGCGCACTGACGGTGGTAAAGAATATATTAACAATGTTCTCAAACAATTTCTTATTAGCAATGGCATTACGCATCAGGTCTCTTGCCCTTATACTCCTGAACAAAATGGAGTGGCGGAAAGAAAGCATCGTCACATAATTGAGACTACCAGAACACTGCTTCACTCGGCTTCAATACCATATCTATACTGGCCAGATGCGGTACTAACTTCTGTTTACTTGATTAACAGGATGCCCTCCGCTATCACCTTCAACATGACTCCGTTCGAAATGCTGCACCATACAAAACCGGACTATGTTCACCTCCGGGTTTTTGGATGTGCCTGTTTTCCCCTCGCTTCGTCGCATTCCCATCACAAATTACAACCAAAATCAAACCTGTGTGTTTTCTTGGGATATTCTGATTCTCACAAAGGATATCGGTGTCTCAATTTACAAGATAACATAATTTTTATATCTCGGAACACTACGTTTGTTGAAAACTTATTTCCTTTCTCCAACAACAAGCCCACTACGCACATTACTGACTCTTCCAACCCATATTTACTTATACCGATTTCTGCTCAAACAAACCAGCAATCTATCATGCAGGATCATCCGCCCTCCAGAAGTCATACCAAAAATACCTCTGTTTTGCCTGAAAGTCCTATGCATCAGCAGCAATCTTCTGAACGGCCCGCTTCAGTTCAACCTGTTCACGCTTCTCATCCTATGATCACCAGACGGCAAACAGGCTCTCTCAAACCAGTTGTGCGTATGAATTTATGTCATACCATTACCACAAACGACAACTCCACAGCTCCAACCTCATTCACTCAAGCCAACAAATCATCCCACTGGCGTCACGCTATGGCTAATGAATTCTATGCATTACAGAAGCAAGGAACCTGGAGTCTTGTTTCTCCACCACCGAATACGTCAATACTTGGTAGTGACTTATCGCCTGAAGCTTCACTCGGATGGATCAATTGCACAGCACAAGGCGCGACTAGTAGCTCTTGGCAATCACCAAGAGTTCGGCATAGACTACAATGAAACTTTCAGTCCGGTAGCCAAACTCCCTACAATTCGCATTCTTCTTACTATTGCTCTTCATTTTAATTGGCAGGTACAACAACTCGACGTGGCAAATGCTTTTTTACACGGAACTCTATCCGAGAAAGTGTACATGTCTCAACCGCAAGGGTTCGAAGATACTCTACTACCTAATCATGTTTGTTGCTTACACAAAGCTATCTATGGGCTTAAACAAGCACCACGTCAGTGGTTCAATACTTTCACGTCATATCTTGTCACTCTTGGCTTCTCCCATAGTAATGCCGATCCGTCACTTCTTATTTTTAACAAAAACAGCATTCAAACATATTTGATTATGTATGTCGATGATATACTTATAACGGGCAACAACTCAAATTTTATAAAATCAACTATAGCCAAACTTAATGAACGATTTACTATGAAGCATTTAGGAGAAGCAAGTAATTTCTTAGGAATACAGATTACTCACACAGCTACCTCCTATTTCTTATCACAGCAACTATATGCATCTAAAATCTTGCAGCTAGCTCAACTTAGCAACTGTAAATCACTTGCAAATCCTAACTGCACGAAGCCACCCGATAACATACCTTCAGACAAGGTATTATCTGATCTGCATCTCTACAGAAAGATCACCGGCTCGCTACAATATTTAACAATTACTAGACCCGACATTGCCTACAGCATCAATCAGCTCTCTCAGCATATGCACAATCCGCTACCACTTCATTTTTATCTGCTCAAAAGGCTATTAAGATATCTCAAAGGTACGCTTAACTTGGGTCTTCCAATTTATAAATCTAATCTTGATCTAACTTCCTTTTCAGATGCGGACTGGGCTGGTGATCCCATCTCAAGAAGATCCACTTATGGTTATTGTTCATTTCTTGGATCAAATCTCATCACATGGACTGTCAAAAAGCAGCACACAGTAGCGCGCTCCTCAACCGAATCAGAATATCGAGCTCTAGCGTCTCTTACGGCGGATGTGCTTTGGATACGACGTCTTCTTCAAGAATTTGGTATACTGCAATCTGCCCCCACTGCCATGTATTATGACAATACATCTGTCATAGCTTTTGTCACGACCCGACCCGAGACGAGACGAATCCCGTCCGCGCCGGATCGCGGCGAAACCTTCTTATCCAGGATCTGGCTTTGGAATTTGGTTACTGAACTGATCTTCCAAATTCTTAAACTCAACAGGCACAAAAACACAGAACAACAGAGCTACTATAAATCATCAAACACAGCGGAACAAAACATCTATCTTTTCATTTCCTCAAATGTCTCATCTACAGAACAGTACATGGCTTTCAACAGAAAGAAAGACAAAACAGAAAAGCCATGACTGTATAAAAATCAAAAGTATACCTATACAGATCAGAACTCTGAACTCTAGTCCTGGACTTCCTTCCCTTTCCCAGAACCTGAAAACCACCAGAAAGCAAGGGTGAGCTCAACAGCTCAGCAAAGCAACAAACCACCAATTTAAATTCTCAGAAACCAAAACCAAACTCATCAGACAGAAATCATATCAGAAATTGGAACAGAATCGGATCTTGAATCAGAGCAGAATCGAAAATCAGAACTTATGCGGACAGATATCAAATTAGAATCAGAGTCGTACAGATCAGATCACAGAACAGAATAAATCAACAGAGTCAGAATTATACAGAAATCAGAATTTGCAGATCATATCATATCAGAATCACAATTGCATACAGAACAGATACAGAAAACAGAACAGATTCATATGTCATTCATAGCTAAATGCCCTGACACTGACGGAATCTCTACGGATTCCGGCCCCTTATGCCTCCCTTCCCAGACACTGACTGAATCTCATAGGATCCAGACCCCTTATGCCTCCCTTTGTGCTCACGGTAACAGAACAGATGTGCTTATAGCACCAGAACAGAATTCATCGGATCCGGAACAGAACAGATATCAGATTTCAGATTTGAGCTCATTTCAGATTTCCCCGACACTAACTGAATCTCATAGGATTCAGGCCCCTTATAACTCCCTTTTTATATCATATACAGATAGCATATCAATTCAGAGAAAATCCGGACAAATCAGAAATTACCCAAAAATCGGGCAGCACAACGGCAGTATACAGAATTTACACAAAATTTCCTGCAAAGAAAATTTACCGAATTCGCACAGAATATAGATAATCATATTCCAGAACATTTATTCTACTGCACAGAGAATTTACAATTTCACAGAAAATTGTAGTCTACGAAAAACATCGCCGAATCAAAAATACCCGGACAAAAATCTTCGGAAAATAACCAAAATGTGCACACTCGGCACGTCAACAATATACAGAAACTTACGCGGTAAAAAACGGAACCAATCAAAAGATACGGACGAAAAACCGTAACGGAAACGAAATCCGGACAGAAAATACCGCCAAACGCGACGGAACTGAAAATTGAGAAAGGCGGAATGTGCCTTACCTCGCGCACAGCAATATCCTGAACAGTCTCGTCGGACGAAAACGGCTCCGCGTCTTCCCGAAATCAACTTTTCCAAAATCTCTTTTTCTCTCTCCTTAGAACAGTAAATCAGATATTTTTATTTTTTGATTTTCTCTCTCTTCAAAACGATTGATTTCCCTTAAGTAATACTCAGATCGGCCCAGCCGATCGCGACATCGTCCCGGGACGATCCGACCAAATGGATCGTCCTGGAATCCTCCCAGGGCTGTTGTCTGGCCGATATTTTCTACAGTGCCAATCGGCCTGGCCGATGTCTCCAATCGGCCTGGACGATGCCTACAGGAAATCACCTGGAACACTTCTGGACAGATTCTGGAGCTTCATCTTCAACTGATCGTCCCAAGACGATCCCAGATCTTCCTGGACGATACTGGAGCAGTTCTTGATATTACAGCTTTGGCTAACAATCCGGTGTTCCACGCACGGACGAAGCATATCGAAATCGATCAAAAATTTATTCGAGATCATTTACAAAATGGCAACATTCGTCTACTGCCTATATCTACTGTGGATCAAACTGCTGATATCTTCACCAAAGCTTTATCTACGCCCAGATTCTTGCTACTACGGGACAAACTTACGGTCACTTCGCATCCGTCAGTTTGAAGGGGTGTATAAGTAATAATAAATAAATACTTAAATATCTCTCTGTATCTTCTTTATTACAGCTGTACAAAGTCTATTGGCTCTAAGTCAAATAGACTAGTCTATATATACATCTTGTAATAACCTGTACAGATCACGGAAATAATAATTTCTTTATTCTCACTTTCTTGTTTCCCGTTCTCTTCCTCTTTACTTTACTGTTTCTTCAGTTATAAAATAGAATAAATTAGATATAGGATTCTCTTTTTAGATATAGGATTCTCTTGTTAGATATAGTTATCTCTTTATATATATATATATATATATATATATATATATATATATATATATATATATATATATATATATATATATATATATATATATATATATATATATATATATATATATATATATATATATATATATATATATATATATATATATATATATATATAATGTGCAACATTTCTTCCAACAAGTTCATTGAAAATAGATTATTTGTGAGTTATATAAATTTCTAATTTACTATCCATAGATTGTAACAATGCATAGTATCATCTGATAAGGATCATGATGATCTAAAATATGTCATTGAAAATCAAGAATTATAAGACCTTGCTTGAGGAGTAGTAAGGGAAATCAATTATATATGGTTAGTTTTTATGGTTATTGGATTATAAATTCCACATTGGCTCATGGTGTGAAGAGAGAAAAATAAGAAATATAGTGCGTGTAATAAATAAAATACACATGAAGAATTAGGATGACTGCTAAGAAATTCTCTAAAAAATAATATAGTTGTAAGAATTATTTTAAAAATAGGATCAAACTGGCCTGTTAAATTTGTTGAACAGTGAACCGATTCGCCGGCCAGTCTGGAATATTATCAAAATCTCTTTAGACTAGACATGAACCAACTTAAATCGTCTTGACTCGGCAGTACAGTTTAACCGGTTAAACAACTATTCAACTTGTTAACCAACAAACTGATGCTGGATTTCAAAAATTGGTTCGGCTGGTATTTAATTAAATGAAATAATTTAATAAATTTATTATTAAATATTTTAATTAATAAATTAATTTAAATTTTACATATTTTTCTTAAAAAAGAATCAACAATGCTTTACGTAGTCGAATATACCATGTAACTTCTCTTTCCCTCTGAATGAAAAAGCTTAAATACACAAAAATAATGCTAACATAGAATATATAGGTGATGTGAGACTAAAAAATCAGTGTGAATTGAAGTTCTCCAGTTCACTATACATATATTACATATTTCTACATAAAATTTTTTAATTAGATTTTAATAATGCAATATTTAATTTTTATCAATTATTTTTCCATTTTATTTAGTCATATAATATAAATTTTTTTTTAACCTTATTTTTAATAATAAATAATATTGACAGTTGGTATGATGGTATCATATATATATATATATATATATATATATATATATATATATACTTTCTTATTTTTTCAATTGGCCAATACAATGTACATAACTAGAAATAAATTTTGACCAAGTGCATAAAGCCGAGGTGCATCGTGTTTTATAGTTCACTTTTTTTAAGTTAAATTTTAGGGTGTTAATATCATGGATTTATATTTTATTTCATAGAGAAAAAAATGGGTAATTCTTCAT
Source organism: Dendrobium huoshanense (assembly GCA_016618105.1). NCBI lineage: Eukaryota > Viridiplantae > Streptophyta > Magnoliopsida > Asparagales > Orchidaceae > Dendrobium > Dendrobium huoshanense. The sequence continues at coordinate 42,339,983 of CM028350.1, read as the reverse complement.
CAGTAGTTCAATTATTTGAGAAATGTTACATAGAAGATAACAAAGAGGTGGGAGAGGCATTAGTAAGTAATGGAAATAACTATTTTACATAGTAAGTATATAATATGTCAATTAATTGACAACATAGTATTCATCAACTAGTTCTATGTTAAGAAAGAAATTTTGATTTTTGTAGCTGTGGTTGTAACCGCTGCTATAGGTAATATATAACAGCAGTTTAAAAACCGCTGCTAATTAATGCTGTCTTTATGCCTTCTTTTTAGTAGTGATTTATAAACAAAAAAATTGGGACATTTCAATAGAAGTAGATATTTTGAGAGGTAATAATTGAAAGAGTTTGGATAAGGTTCGATAAGACAAATATATGTTTGAATAGGGTGTAACATCTACTAATGCGGCATGGGGGTAAATGTCTTGTCAACATAGTATTCATCAACTAGTTCTATGTTAAGAAAAAAACCTTCAAAAGAATTGAAAAATAAGTACATAAGTATATAAGGATGAAATATCTCAATTGACATATATTTGTGAAGAGATGTGTCACACCCTAACCCGATTAGGACAGATCCCATCGTGTTCAGCTGTGGCAGGCTATTCCCAAGATATAATTTTAGAATGTTTCAGATTTTCTTTCAAAATTTATTTTGAATTAAATTATAGAGTGTAAAACTACTAAAACATCCAAACACTAAAAATAAATTCATCCACAATATTTTTTTTTTCATTTCATCAAAATATATATATATATATATCTATATTACTGTATGTGGCTACAAGTTGGTGCTACATAATTGAGTAATAAATTAGTCATGCCTGTATACAAATCAAGATAAAGAAATACCTATAACATCAGATCTGAACTTGAACTGCTAATCGACAGTCTCCTTCCCTTTTCCAAGTCCTGAAAATCACAATCAAACCACTGTGAGCTATAGTAGCTCAAATATAGTAGCTCAGCAAGCCTCACAATCCATCTAAATTTTCAAATTTTTTTATTAAAAATGTTTACTGAATATTTAAAAATAGTTAAATTTAATTAAAAAATTCAATAAATTTTTATATTTTAAAAAATGGAGATAGACATAATATGACATACCTTGATCCGAATAACGTTTCCAACTAGACTAACGACAGAAAATGACACGAAGAAGCTCAAAATGCTATTTTCTGCTCAAAATCTCTTTCTTTCTCTCTCCTCTCTAATATTTTGTTCGCAGCTAAGGTGAAATGGAAATGGAATAATGTAAAATATTATAATTAATGAGCTCATGATGGCCGAACACTGTGTCACTCAAAAACTTACAAAAAAATTGAGAGCACAGTGTTGTAATGTCATTATTTGATGTTTTGCCTGAGTGTAGCGCCACTGCGCTTGAACACCCAGCGTTGTTGCCCTCCAAAAGTTGTTGCAACCCATGACCCCGAGTTTGAGATTTTGATGATGCCAAATAATGAGTGTTTTTTGAACTGCGTTTCATTGATTATTATTTTATTTGTTATTTTCCTTGAGCACTAACATTTCAGGAAGATCACAAGTGACTCAGGAAGAAAGGAAGACTCAAGACCGGGTAGATTAGGAGTATGAGTCAAACAATGTATTTTTTTATTTATTGTATTTTTACTTTATTGAGTCTGGCCACAATATGCATAAGAGTAAGAGCAACCATGCACACACACAGGGGGAGAGTTCTTTTTTTAACTGCAAATTATAACTAAAATTCTTCTCTGTAGATCGTACTGTACGATTTTATTTCGTACTGTACGATCCAAGCTATGTGGACAATTCTGTGAATAGATCGTACTGTACGAAGTCTTTCGTACTGTACGATATGTTCAGATCCAAAACCCTAGTCGTGACATAGTTTAAGTAAGTGATTTTGCGCCGTTCGTACTGTACGAACAAGTTCGTACTGTACGATCAGTTTTTAATACTTACTTAAATTAACCCGTGATTAGTGCATATAATCCAGGGCTAATGAAAATTTGAACATCGTACTGTACGATAGTAATCGTACCATACGATGAACAGAGACGACATCCGATCGTCCAGACCATCGTCCTGTACGAGTAGTATCTTGTTGGATCGTACCGTACGATATTATATCGTACAGTACGATTTATTTTTGTATTATTCGTACATCTTCGTACCAGGACGATGGCTGTTTGTGAAGATCGTACTGTACGATGTTGAATCGTACTGTACGAACAGTAACGGCTAATTTTGAAATCAGAGGTTTTTGGAGCCCGTTTTTAGATATCAATCAAGTCTTTTTGGGTAAGAATTACAGAGGGGGTGAACGTGGTTAGAGAGGGATTCCAAGGGAGAAAACTCTAGAGAAATTCTTGAGGGTTGAGAGAGGAAGGAGGAGGTGAGCGTTGTGAGGGAGAAGAGGTGTGAGGGAGATCACACGGTTGCTCCAAGCTTGCTGCATCTTGCTCCTCCTGTGGCCCGAGAAGGATTTGAGGAAGGATCTCCAAGGGAAAGGCTCGTCTACATCCGTTACCTCGAGGTTCTCTGCCTTCTCCAGGAGGGAGAAAAACGAGAAGGTTCTCTGCCGTCGCCAAGAGGGTGAAAATAGAGTTTGGTATTCCGCCATGCCGGTTGGTGAAAGGGAGGTTTGTACAGGCTTCTCCGCCTTGCCGAGGGGGGCAAAAGGAGAACTATTTTGATAGTGAAAATCCCGGAGTGGAGGACTCCGGGGAGTGGACGTAGGTCATATTTTGACCGAACCACTATAAAATTCTTGGTGTGTTCTTTCCTTATTGTTGTTTACTTTTTGCTTGCATTTTAAATTTATCATATCTATTGCATGTGAAATTTTGTGAAAGAAAAATTGCATAAATCTCTGTTTTAAAGTTTCAAAAACAATAAAAAAATTAGAACTCTTGTTTAGGGTTAAGCTTATTATTAAGAAGTTTTTACAATTCACCCCCCCTCTTGTCGTTTAGTAATTTCAATTGGTATCAGAGCTTGTTTTTCAAAATAGTGTTTTAGAAAACCTTGAAAAAACAATCATGTCGAACTTTGGTAATCGTAACACTGCGGAGGGTTATTCAATAACTCGTCCACCACTTTTTGATAACATTCCGTTTGATTTCTGGAAAATTAGAATGTCTACATTTTTGCAATCTATAGATTACCGCATGTGGATGTTAGTAAATGATGGATATGTTGCACCGTTTAAGATTGTTAATGGTTTGAAAACTTATGTACCTTTTATTGAATGGAGCAATGAGGATAGGGAGTTAGCCCAACTGAATGCTAAGTGCTTAAACTGCTTTTTTTGTGCATTGAAATCTGAGGACTATATGAGAGTATCTACTTGTGTTTCTGGTAAGGAGATTTGGGATAGACTGTGCATTACATACGAAGGAACAAACGAAGTAAAACAGTCTAGGCTTAATATTCTACTGCATGATTATGAATTATTCCGTATGAAACCTAGCGAAACAATTTCTGACATGTACACTAGGTTCACCCAAATTGTGACATCCTTGCATGCATTAGGTAGAGAAATTTCAAATTCTGAGAAAGTAAATAAAATTCTTAGATGCCTACCTAGTTCCTATGATGCTAAGATAACTGCTATCACTGAGTCTAAAGATCTTAATGTTTATTCTATTGATAACCTCCTTGGGTCACTCATTGCATATGAGCAAGGAGTGAGCCAAAGGCAAAGTGATGCAGGTGAAAAGAAAAAGGAGCGGACGGTGGCATTAAAAGCTAGCAACTCAGAAAGTGAAAGCTCTGCAGGGGAGGAAGATGATGAGATAGCACTGATGACCCGACAGTTCAAAAATTTCCTGAAGAGAAAACAAAAGCGTCATCAGAACAGCTGGAATAAAGGTAAGAGCTCAAGGTCCAATAAGGTTTCATCTGATACAATTTGCTTTGAGTGCAGGAAGCCAGGTCACCTTCGAGCCGATTGCCCTAATCTGAAGAGTCAACCAGCAAAGGAGAAAGGAGATGACAAAGTTAAATACAAGAGAGGAAAGACAAAGACACAGAAAGCTTTTTGGGCCGACTCTGCCTCAGAATCATCAGAAGAAGAAGCAGAGGAGGAGGTAACAAATTTGTGTCTTATGGCTAATGATAACCTTGATCAATTGGATCAAGATGAGGTATGTCAACTTTCTTATGATGAATTACTGCTTATTTCTGAGAATATTCATGACTCGTATAAGAAACTGAAGAAAATGTATGCTAAACTTAATATTGAATTTAGTTCCTTACAAATTGAGCATGCTAACTTAGTTAAAGAAAATTCTGATTTAGATAAAGATCACATGTTACTTCTTGATGAGTATGACGCATTAAATAAGAAGCATATTGAACTAATTGAAGCGCATGAATCCTTGAAAACATCACATATTGAACTAGATGTAGAGTTTGAAAAACTAACTGCACTTGCATTAGAAGTAGATCATAGTGAGCACTTGCTATTGATAGAAGTTGATGGATTGACAGCTCAAAACAAAACTTATAGTGAAAAGATAAAAGAACTAGAAAATGAAATTGCATCACTCACAGTAGGCCATCCTAGAAAACCCCCAACACAGCATGCATTTCAAAACCTTAGGAAGAGGCACCACCATACTCATAGATTAGTAAATCCATTTCCTGGTGTTAGGTGCTTCTCTTGTGGCATGTTAGGTCACATTGCCCGCACATGCACAATTCACCGTAGGACACACTTAGTATGGAGACCTAAACTGCATCCATCACAGCATAACATGCATACATCTCATTCATGCAAGCATAAGGAGGAACCCAAACTCACTTGGGTTCCCAAATCTAACCTTTGAATGAAATTGTAGGGATGCTCTCACAAAAGACCTAGTGAGAGCATGTGGTACCTGGATAGTGGATGCTCGCGACACATGACTGGAGATATGAAGAAGTTCATCCTATTGGAGACCAAAACAGGAGGCAAAGTAACGTTGGGAGACAACACTACCAGGAAGGTGATAGGCTCAGGTATTGTTGGTAATGCTAAGAATTTTATAATTGAAAATGTTTTATTAGTTGATGGTTTAAAGCATAACTTACTTAGCATTAGTCAACTGTGTGATAAAGGTTTTGATGTTAAGTTTTTTACTGATAGATGCCTGATTAGTTTATTTGATGAAATTATTTTAGAAGGAAAATGAATTAACAATGTTTACATGTTAGACCTTGATTGCGTTGATAGTTCAAAATCATTTTGCTTGAAAACAATAGTTGATGACTCGTGGCTATGGCATAGGAGACTATGTCATGCTAGCATGAAAACTCTTAGAAACATCACTTAGAAAAACCTAGTTAGAGGTGTACCTAAGTTAGAATTCACCAAGGATCACTTATGTGATGCTTGCCAACAAGGAAAACAAGTCAAATCATCCTTTCACTCAATTAGAGACGTGATCACCTCTAGGCCACTAGAAATTCTACACATGGACTTATTTGGACTCGTTAGTACAGCCAGTCTAGGTGGAAAGAATTATGGATTTGTGATTGTAGATGACTTCACTAGATTTACTTGGGTAAGATTCTTAGCACACAAGAATGAGTCTTTTGAGGAATTTAAAGTTTTCTCCACATGGATTCAACGAAAATTAGGTTGTGAAATATCAACAATCCATAGTGATCATGGTGGAGAGTTCCAAAATGATAGATTTGAGTCATTCTGTCAAGAGATAGGAATAGAGCACAATTTCTCAGCTCCTAGAACACCCCAACAGAATGATATAGCAGAAAGGAAGAATAGAACTTTGGTAGAAGCTGCTAGGGCAATGTTAGCGGAGTATACCCTTCCTAGATACTTTTGGGCAGAAGCAGTCAACACAGCCTGTTATGTTTTGAACAGAGTAAATATTAGATCGAAGCTGAATAAAACTCCATATGAACTCCTTAATGGTAGGACTCCAAACCTTTCACATTTACATGTCTTTGGGTGTAAGTGCTTCATCTTAAATAATGGTAAACATCCCTTAGGAAAATTCGATCCCAAGTCTGATGAGGGTGTCTTCTTAGGTTATTCTTCTGTAGGTAAGGCCTATAGAATTTTTAATAAGAGAACCCTTGTAGCAGAAGAATCCACCAATGTGGTATTTGGTGAATCAGATAAGTCCTCAGAATCTAAAATTGAAGATGATGAAATAGAGGCAATTCAAGGAGTAGAGACGATGACCTTAGGAGAAAGGGTCGAACCTCAGGAAGATTTGCCTAGAGAATGGAGATATTCTTCTAGTCATCCTAAAGAGTTAATTTTAGGAGACCCTTCAGAAGGTGTAAGGACTAGGCATGGACTTAGGAAGGAGGTTAGTCACTCAGCTTTCATCTCTATGATAGAACCTACAAGTATAGATCAAGCCTTAGGAGATGAATTATGGATTCTAGCAATGCAAGAAGAGCTGAACCAATTCACCAGGAATGATGTTTGGGAGTTAGTTAAGAGACCTAAAGAGCAAAGTGTTGTTGGAACAAAATGGGTCTTCAAGAATAAGGTGAATGATTCAGGAATAATAATAAGGAATAAAGCAAGGCTAGTAGCTAAGGGGTACAACCAGATTGAGGGAATAGACTTTGAAGAAACTTTGCCCCGGTTGCTAGACTAGAAGCCATAAGAGTGCTCTTAGCTTTTGCTTGCTTCAAGAACTTTAAGTTATATCAAATGGATGTGAAGAGTGCATTTTTGAATGGGGTAATTAAGGAAGATGTCTACGTTGAGCAACCCCCCGGATTTGAAAACTCACAATTTCCAAACCATGTATTCAAATTAAAAAAGGCACTATATGGATTAAAGCAAGCACCTAGAGCATGGTATGAAAGACTTAGCTCATTTCTTTTGGATAGAGGATTTCAAAAGGGTAGTGTAGATACTACACTCTTTTTACAAAAGGTCAAAGAAGAAATTCTCATTGTTCAAATATATGTAGATGACATATTGTTTGGATCTTCGGATAAAAACTTATGCGATGAATTTTCAAAAACAATGAGTAATGAGTTTGAAATGAGCATGATGGGAGAGCTTAATTACTTTCTTGGCTTTAGTGTAAAACAAATGGATAATGGAACCTTTCTTAGCCAATCAAAGTATATTAAGGATATTTTAAAGAAATATGACATGGATAGTGCAAAACCCATGAACACCCCAATGAGTTCGACAATCCAATTAGATAAGGATCCTAGTGGAAAACCAGTAGATCAGAAAAAATATAGAGGAATGATTGGATCCCTACTTTACTTGACTGCCAGTAGACCGGACATAATGTTTAGTGTGTGCCTCTGTGCCCGTTTCCAAGCCGATCCTAAAGAGTCTCACTTAACTGCTGTCAAAAAAATTCTTAGATATCTACTAGGCACCCCAAACTTAGGAATTTGGTATCCTAGACACAGCACTTCCTTTGAAATCATAGGGTACTCAGATTCAGACTTCGCAGGATGTAGGATAGATAGAAAGAGCACCTCTGGTACCTGCCAATTCATCGGACAATCATTAGTTTCTTGGTCCAGTAGGAAGCAAAACTCAGTAGCACTTTCCATAGCCGAGGCAGAATACATTGCGGTAGGAAGTTGTGTTGCACAAGTACTATGGTTAAAACAACAAATTCTTGATCTTGGACTACCTGTTGGAACCATCTCGATCATGTGTGACAACACAAGTGCAATTTGTATCTCTAAGAATCCAATTCAACACTCTCGAACGAAACACATAGACATTAGACATCATTTCATTAGAGATCACGTCGCTAAGGGAGATATAGAATTACATCACATCGCTACAGGAGATCAACTGGCAGACATATTCACAAAACCATTAGCTTTTGACACATTTAGCACCTTGAGGACTAGATTAGGTGTCATAGATATAAATGCATAAAAAAAAAAAAAAAATTTTAGGGCTGCTCCTGATCACCAAATCCACCTCCACCACCACCAGATCAGGACCCGTCTGCTTAGTTTGTTTATGTTTGCATTGTAGTTTCTGTTTGTTTTCTTCTCTTACTTTTTGCTTTTAGTTGCTCCTCCTTTTTGTGCTGTCAAAAGGGGGAGAAGTTTATTGTAATGTTGTAATGCCTATTTTTCTAAATGCAGTATCTTTTGTTTCGTATTTACTTGTAGTACCTTTTTTTTCTTATGTTTAATTCAAAAAAAAAACAAAAGAAATAACAAAAGAAATGTTTTTCAAAAGAAATGGTTTTCTTTCTTACTTGCAACAAATTATTTGACATCATCAAAAAGGGGGAGATTGTTGCAACCCATGACCCCGAGTTTGAGATTTTGATGATGCCAAATAATGAGTGTGTCTATTTTTCTAAATGCAGTATCTTTTGTTTCGTATTTACTTGTAGTACCTTTTTTTTCTTATGTTTAATTCAAAAAAAAATAAAAAAAATAACAAAAGAAATGTTTTTCAAAAGAAATGGTTTTCTTTCTTACTTGCAACAAATTATTTGACATCATCAAAAAGGGGGAGATTGTTGCAACCCATGACCCCGAGTTTGAGATTTTGATGATGTCAAATAATGAGTGTTTTTTGAACTGCGTTTCATTGATTATTATTTTATTTGTTATTTTCCTTGAGCACTAACATTTCAGGAAGATCACAAGTGACTCAGAAAGAAAGGAAGACTCAAGACCGGGTAGATTAGGAGTATGAGTCAAACAATGTATTTTTTTATTTATTGTATTTTTACTTTATTGAGTCTGGCCACAATATGCGTAAGAGTAAGAGCAACCATGCACACACACAGGGGGAGAGTTCTTTTTTTAACTGCAAATTATAACTAAAATTCTTCTCTGTAGATCGTACTGTACGATTTTATTTTGTACTGTACGATCCAAGCTATGTGGACAATTCTGTGAATAGATCGTACTGTATGAAGTCTTTCGTACTGTACGATATGTTCAGATCCAAAACCCTAGCCGTGACATAGTTTAAGTAAGTGATTTTGCGCCGTTCGTACTGTACGAACAAGTTCGTACTGTACGATCAGTTTTTAATACTTACTTAAATTAACCCGTGATTAGTGCATATAATCCAGGGCTAATGAAAATTTGAACATCATACTGTACGATAGTAATCGTACCATACGATGAACATAAACGACATCCGATCGTCCAGACCATCGTCCTGTACGAGTAGTATCTTGTTGGATCGTACCGTACGATATTATATCGTACAGTACGATTTATTTTTGTATTGTTCGTACATCTTCGTACCAGGATGACGGCTGTTTGTGAAGATCGTACTGTACGATGTTGAATCGTACTGTACGAACAGTAACGGCTAATTTTGAAATCAGAGGTTTTTGGAGCCCGTTTTTAGATATCAATCAAGTCTTTTTGGGTAAGAATTACAGAGGGGGTGAACGTGGTTAGAGAGGGATTCCAAGGGAGAAAACTCTAGAGAAATTCTTGAGGGTTGAGAGAGGAAGGAGGAGGTGAGCGTTGTGAGGGAGAAGAGGTGTGAGGGAGATCACACGGTTGCTCCAAGCTTGCTGCATCTTTCTCCTCCTGTGGCCCGAGAAGGATTTGAGGAAGGATCTCCAAGGGAAAGGCTCGTTTACATCCGTTATCTCGAGGTTCTCTGCCTTCTCCAGGAGGGAGAAAAACGAGAAGGTTCTCTGCCGTCGCCAAGAGGGTGAAAATAGAGTTTGGTATTCCGCCACGCCGGTTGGTGAAAGGGAGGTTTGTACAGGCTTCTCCGCCTTGCCGAGGGGGGCAAAAGGAGAACTATTTTGATAGTGAAAATCCCTGAGTGGAGGACTCCGGGGAGTGGACGTAGGTCATATTTTGACCGAACCACTATAAAATTCTTGGTGTGTTCTTTCCTTATTGTTGTTTACTTTTTGCTTGCATTTTAATTTTGTCATATCTATTGCATGTGAAATTTTGTGAAAGAAAAATTGCATAAATCTCTGTTTTAAAGTTTCAAAAACAACAAAAAAATTAGAACTCTTGTTTAGGGTTAAGCTTATTATTAAGAAGTTTTTACAATTCACCCCCCCTCTTGTCGTTTAGTAATTTCAAAAGTGACATAATCAAATTTGGTTGAAATTCACACCAAATATTAAGTACACATTCTAGGGCACACCAAATTATTTTCATGCATTAAAATACTCCCAAAGGCATACAAGTGGTTATCAAACTCAAAAGTTAAAATCTTTACCTTTTTCCATTTGATTCAAAATCAGTGAAACTGAATGCTGAACTTGGAGGTGTCACAAGATATTTTTGTTGTGCAAATAACCAAAATAAATCAAAATCAAAGCACAATCAACATAAAGAATATAACGATTTATGTGGTTCAATGAAGATTCATATGTCAACAGTGAGGGGATGATTTCACTATTGTAGAGAAATAAATAAGGATTAAAATTTGCTTCCTCTCCCTTTTTTTCATACACTAGCCCTTAGGCCCAATTTTTAGAATTGAAATAAACAAACTAAAGAAAATTTAATTAATGAAGATCTAATCATGTCCATTAGGTTTCTTAATCAGTACAAATTAAATCACCTAATTTTAGTAGCAATGAGGTTCCAAATCAATGTAATAATCAGCAATTAAAAGCTTTCCAAATTAATGTTCTACATAATTTGGAAAGATCTCCAAATCAATAATCTCTATCACATCTTTCACTTCAGAAAGTAGATGATTAATCTGATTTCAATATCAAAATGATTGCATCTGAATGGTTTCCCATGTACCCTCCCCTCCGATCAAGCTAAACATTGTTCTTCAAAATAAGTGGATAATCAGTCATGAGCCTGATTATTCACTAAACTACTATAGTTTGTGAACTTCTAAACAAGTAACACCTTTGCAAGAATATCTACTAAATTCGCCCTGGTATCAATCTTCTTCAATTAGATATTACCTTCAAACATTCAAGTCCCGAACAAAATGGTACCTGACATCGATATGCTTGGTAGCTACAAATGGTTGTCAATACCAAGCTTGCATCGATTGTACGTTTCAGTTACCTCAGGATACCCTTCACAGCTTACCAATGACTCCTTATTGGATCATATATGAGCTTGATCATAATGTAAAGTGCTTGTGCAATATTTGGATTGAGGTATTCTAAAATTAGACCATAGTGTGTTATACTGCTATAAGTTCCAAGTGAGTATGGGTCAAGGGATGCGCAAAGCCTTTTGCCACCAATCTAGCCATATACCACATATTAGCTACATGAGATCCTTCCTTTTTTGCACACATCCATTTGCATTTAATGGCTTTCTTTCCATGAGGAAGCTTCACCAACCTCTAAGTCGCATTCTTTTGAAGAGACTCCATCTCTTCATCCATAGCCCTCTTTCACAGCTCACTATCTGGACTGACCACAATGTCCTTGTACTGACTTAGAATTTCAACTTCCATGGCTGAAAGCTAGAGCAAATGCAATGTGGTCCATCAACAATATTGATTTAGGGATATTTTGACACATAATCCTACTTCTAGCAATAGATTTCTGAGCACGAATCTCATCCTCAATATCAATTTCTATCTCCTAATATGTAGTTGAATCAGGTACTTAAGTAAAAAAAACGATAAGCTTTTGTGGAACAAATGGAGTTGCGTCAAACTCTAATTTTTAAAGTACATATGTGGTCCTAATAAAACTCTCCACTTTCTTGCCTCATTGAATGTAACATCCCCACTAATGATAATTACTTCTCTCCCTGATCATAGAGTTTGAAGCTCTTGATACAATAATTGAAGCAAATAAAGATCGCCTTCTTTGCTCTTGGTTCTAATTAGGGGTGTCAATTTCGGGTCACGAGTCGGGTTCGGGTCGAACCCGAAACTGACCCGGCACTATTCGGGTCAACCCGAACCCGACCCGTTTTTAAAAACGGGTCAGTTTTCCTGACCCGAACCCGACCCGCTTCGGGTCTGGGTCAACCCGACCCGACCCGAATGACCCGTTTCCAACAAGAAAATGGCTAATTTTTGGGTCAAAAACGGGTCAAACTCCTCTTTTCGGGTCAAAAATGGGTCTAAATCGGGTCATTTTCGGGTTACCGGGTCAAAATCGGGTTTTCGGGTCAAAATCGGGTCACTTTCGGGTCAAAGGGTTAACCCGAACCCGACCCGATTTTTGAAACGGGTCGAAATGTCTAACCCGAACCCGACCCGTTTCGGGTTCGAGTTGACCCTAACCCGAAATTTTCGGGTCAGGTTCGGGTCGGATTTTCGGGTCGTGTCAAATATTGACACCCCTAGTTCTAATTTATCATTATGAATATGATAGTAAGCTAGAAACCCAAACACTCTCTCAAGTACTCATAATCTCTAGGCCACTACAGTAAAAACGTCATTTTCCGGCGGCCGACCCGTTTCGGAAAATAACCAAAAATCCGTCAGAAAAATGAATTTCCGGCGGAAATATTTTCGCCGGTTATACGTGCGCCGGAAAAGGATTTCCGGCGCAAAATAAGTCGGAAACATTTCCGACGTTTTCACGACGGATTTTGCGCTGGAAAAAAATTTCCGACGGATTTTTTATACGCCGGAATGTAAAAAAAAATTCACATTTGACCAGCCCCCGCCCGAGCTGAACCTTTGCCTGCTTCCCGCAAGGCCCAGGCGCCCCAGCTCAAGCACGCACGCCCGCGTGGCTCCTTGCCTGCCCGCCCCGCACCCAAGTTTTCGGCGAGTTTCGAACCCCCGCCCACTCCAGCGTCCTCCGCCTCATCCTCTCCACGGAACCCAGCTTACCATCTTTCCTATTAACCAAAATCTATTGAAGTTCATACTTTTGTTATTTAACCTATTTCTGAATCATATTAAAAGTAATAATTATTTTAAAAGATAAATAATTTTAAAATTTTATTATAATTTAAGTTTAAATTTAAATCATTTATTTTTTATTAACTAATAATTATAATTTATTTATTATAATTTAAGTTTTAATTTAGTAAATTCAATAATTTAAGTTATATTTTAAAATTAAAAATTTTTAATTTAATTAATTTGAATTTGACAATAAGTTATTAAAATATATATTTTTTTAATTTCCGTCGGAAATCCGTAGGAAATTCCGCCGGAAATTTCATCGAAAAAAAACCGTCGGAAAACCAATTAAAAATTATGCCGGAAATGCAGCAAAAAAATCCGTCGGAAATCCGCCGGAAAATCCGCAGGAAATTGTCACGAATTTAGTTCCGCCGAAAATTTTGCTGGAAATAAGTTGTTTTCTTGTAGTGTAGGATGTCCAGACCACATCTCATTTGAGGCCTTCTTCCTAATAACTATATAAGGTAAATGATTTATAATCAAGTGACATATATAGTCTATAATCTCATACCAATAGATTCTATCAAACTCATCATTGGATAACATACATCAAACTTTATCCATCAAAGTCTAATTCATTCTCTGCCACCCCGTTTTACTAGGGTTTCTCTTTGAATGTGAATTGATGCTCTATCTAAAATTTATGGCACTTATGTAAGAATGCATCATAGGCATACATTCATCCCAATTGTTTAATCTAATACATGCACTAGATCTTTTTGCAAGTTTGGATTTTAATGCATTTCTTTCAAGTTTTAAAAACCTCCAATATCTCGATCTTGTCTCATGATGTATGTACAAACATATCAGAAGTAATCATCAATAAAAAAGATAAAGTATCACCGCCCGCCAAATGATGTTGGCTTCCTCAAGCCCAAAACATTTGTATGAACATACTCAAGAATACCCTTTTGATTGTGGATAGGACTTATTTATAAAGGAGCAAGTTAATCATCAAAATTAATAGGAGCATTGATTAATTAAAATTAAAAGAGGAGCAACTACGTCAAATTAAATGGCGTGTTATACAAAATGCATCAAACTATTTGGCGCGGTTAAAATGCACCACACAGTTTGATGCATTTATTATAATGTGCCATTTAATTTGGCGTATATTAAAGCACAAGAGAGATAAGGGCTGAATATGATGATATTGGAGAGAGAGAGAGAGAGAGAGAGAGAGAGAGAGAGAGAGAGAGAGAGAGAGAGAGAGAGAGAGAGATGACAATTGAGAGAGAGAGAGAGTGATGACAATGGAGAGAGAGAGAGAGAGAGAGAGATGACAATGGAGAGAGAGAGACCGGGAGAAGGAGAGACATGAACTAGATGCCAGAAGAGGGCGACATTATTTTCATATTTTATTTTATTTGTTGATATTTTTATATAAAATAAAATAAAGTAAATGTCTTAAATAAAGATTGAAAGTTGTTTTTAAAAAATTATTCATAAGAAATTAAATTTATTTTTATTTTTTAATCAACTTTATTGAAAGATAAAATTATTAAAAAATACAAACGAAACATAATTTTTTAAAAAAAGAAAAAAGTAATACCAAGTGATTGTTTTACATCAATTTTATTTTTAAGCCAAAAAACATATTTCCTTAAGAGTTTGCTAAAATTTTTATTTACCATTTTGGGAAAAAAAACTTTATTTATGTTAAAAAAATCAACGATATTTATAGTTGATTTATTAGAATATATGAGAATCCTATCGAACTCTCACTCTCATATCAATTATTGTGCAAACAAAGTAAACAAATTCAGAATCTACGCACAATTAACACATAGAACAATGCAATTTATGCGGTTCAGCGAAGATGATTTCGTTCACTATGAGGGGATGATTTCACTATTGTGGAGAAACAATTAGGGGCTTCAATTGGCTCTTTCTTTTTTCTTCATAAAGCCGCCCTTAGCCCCAATTATAAATTTGAAACAAAGAAAATAATAAAAATTTAATTAATAAATAACTAACATTGCCAATTAGATCCCTCAATCAGTCAAAAATCAAAATTAAATCTCCTAATTTTTATAGCAATCAGGTTCCAAATCAATGCGATAATCAGCCATTAAATACTTTTCAAATTATTTGAAAAGATATCCAAATCAGCAATCTCTATTTCTCATCTCAATATGATAACGCTTCAATCTAAATTATGGAAAGATGATTCAAACTTTTAACCATTTAAATGCTGAATTTGAGAAACGAGAGAATGAAGCTCTTGAAAGTTATAAAATTTAATAAAACTGTTATTAGTTCCAAACTTAGGCTTTATTTGGTATGACTTTTATTCTACTTCTTAAAGTAACTTTTTAGTATAAAAATATTAATTTTTATACTATAATGATACTTTATGAAGAAAAAATAAAAAGCCCACCATGGTTACGTAGTCCGCCATGGTTTGTTGGTTAGGAGCTTTGGCTATCAAATAGGAGTGTAAACAAGTTGAGTCGAGTAGTGGCCCTATCAAGCTCAGCTCGTTAGATATATAGTCGGCTCTAACTCGATCTCATCCCACTGTAAACAAGCTCGAGCCGGCTCTCGAGCCTCAGCAGGATTTAAAAATATTTAAATTTAATAAATATGTCTAACATTTATTATTACAAAATTTCTTTAAATATTAAAATTTAATTAAAAAAAGAAAAATCACATAAAAAAATATTAATAATTATTCGAAGCAGCTCATGAGCCGAGTCTCATTAAGCTCGATAAACTCGGGTCACGAGCCAACACCCTGCTACGAATCAATAAATCTTGAGTTCGAATCTTTACGTATGTGACATGCTTCTAACCTGCTTCTGTTGGATTTCCATAGCTGACCTTTGATGGTCTTATTAAAGCATATTTTCAACGTTTTCATAATTATAATATATTGTTGATGGGGCAGGCTTCCTAAGAGTATTTGTTTCGGCTTTGATATTTATTTATTTATTTAACTTTATTAATTGCATGTTTCCTTCTGGAGATAAGATTTTGTCTATTGTTATTTTATATCGTTTTGTTAGTTTGGTGTAGGAGGTTATGTTTTCCATCCTTATAAAGCCTATTTGGTCAAACTTCAAACTTAAACGTCACTTAAACCTTTGTCACTTTGAGTCAAATTTAGGCTTTTTTTTTTTTTTTTTTTTTAAGAAAAGTTTGTACTGAAAAGCTATTTTAAGAAGTTGTAAGAAAGATGGCCCACACGAACCCTTATAGACAATTCGAGAATATATTTAGGTTTTCTTTGGGACTGTTTTATTTCTGCTTCTTAAAGTTGTTTTTTAATATAAAAATTTTAATTTTTGTATTAAAAAACTGTTTTAAGAAGCAGAAAAAAAGTCAGTTCCAACGAAGACTTAATTTATATTGTTTAGGAAAAATATGATCAAGCCTAACTTTTAGATTAATTATAATAATCCAATTGAGGTTGTCAAACTCATGCTCATAAGCTTTTGTGTAAAAATAATTCAATGAAATGATGATCCTTTTAGCTCCTACATCATAAAATCATATTAAGATTTGCATTAATCTTTTAAGTTTTTGAAATAGATTTAGGGTTTGTTTGGGATGGATTTTTTATTGCTTTCTAAAAACTCCGTTTTAGAAAGTATAAATTTTTTTTTTTTGTACTAAAACTCCGTTTTAGAAAGCAATAAAAAGCCGACCCAAACGAAGCCTTAGTCTTCATTTGGGAAGGCTTTTTTACTGCTTTTTGAAGCTGCTTTTAGTACAAATTCTGTTAGCTTAAGAAATTTTTGTACAAAAAAGTTGTTTTAAAAAGTAGTACGAAAGCCTTCCCAAATGAAGCATTAGATTTCATTTAAGATAGTTTTATCACTGTTTTCTGAAGTAACTTTTTAGTACAAAAATTTTTAATTAAAAAAAAATTATACTAAAATGTTGCGTTATACAAAAGTAAAAATATGTCCGAAACGAAGGCTTAGTCCGTGCTAATTTTGACAATTTGGCTTAACTCAACAGTTTGATTCATTTGAGACTGTATTCTTACTAATTTATAAAAGTGATATAGATAAAGTAACTTTTTAAAGCTGTTGTAGAAAAACAAATTTTCTAGCAAAAAAATTATTTGAAAAAAGCAAAAAGTATTTTCCAAGTACAAATTATGGCTACAATTTAAAAGGCAAAGCAGAAAAAAGTGTCACAAATGAAACCTTTGATTATATTATGTACATCAATCTTAGGACCATCAACATAAATTAAATGATATTCATTCAACCCGCCACTTTCTAGTCAACTACAAAGTCAACCTATGTCAAATATCGATGGAGAAGTTGTTCATAAGGACTATTTTCAAAATAATACTAAAAATCTTTCATCCAAAAGACTATATAAGGCATAAGCCCATTTCATTCCAGCAGAAAAGAAGAATACATAAAAAGTTTGACTTCTACCACAACCTACCAGTAGAAGTCAACAAAAAACTATCAGCAAAAAGGCTGCAGAATTTAACAAAAACCTATAACCAACTAACAGCTTAAGCTGCAGAATAACAGAAAAAAACAAATTGGAACCTTAGCCACTATATAGTTAATCCATACAATCGAGAGCAAATACAAAACTGTCCCAGTTGAATAAAATTCAGTACCCGCAAAATGCTCCCAAGCCTTTCTTATAGCTTATTAAAGCAGCTTTTTAGTATAAAATTATTTTTTTGGTACAAAAAAGTTATTTAAGAAGCAATTAAAAAGTCATCCCAAACGAAGCCTGAATCTCCATAGGACGTCAATCTGCTCAAATCATTTTATATTCAATTTATTAGAGCCCAAAGTGTAAATGTTAGTAAGATTACTAATTAATAAATAATATAATCAACCAACATTTTTATCTATGTTTTGCAATAAAATTGCGAAAAAAAAAACCCTATAAAGTATGCGAACATAAATGCAAAATTTTTATTTGACTGTAAATATTGTATTGTATAGTACAATTTCACTCAGCAAATCAGCATTTGAAAAAATTGCGAGCTATTAAATTATGGTGATCTGCTTCGCTTTATAACTCAGCTACTACAAAGACTCCTCATTTTCCACGTGCAGAGTAAAAATTCTCACACGTTCGTAGTATCTTCCGCACGAACTAAAGCCCAGAGAAAAAAAAAACCGATCCAGCTGAACCGGAGAAAAAAAAACTCTGGCCGGGTCAACTCCAAAAAAAAACTTACAGACTCATCATTCCTCTACCCATTGGCTCTTTAGAAAGTCCAAAGACTGGGACTGTGATCAGAATCCCAACCGCTTTCCACATCCATCTGATCCAATCGCTCATCCAGATGGAACAAATCATAATGTAACTCATCAATATGGGGAAACGCCGGCGCCACGAATTGCTCCAAAAGCTCCCATTGGCTCGTCATCGTTGCTGGAGACGGCGGTGACTCCTCCGCCACCTGCAAAACTGGCTGCGACGGCTGGGACGGTGCCGGCAAATCGGCATGCGCGTAGCGCGCGGCAGCTGTCTGTATCTGCTGAGAAGTCGGATTTCGACGAGCGCAGTACATGGCGATCTCCTGAGCACGATCAGGGAAATTGAGACTGGCTCGGTCGCCGCGGAGTAAGAAGCTTCCGGCATCGAAGGCTCTCGCGGCCTTTTCAGGGGAATCGTAGGAACCAAGCCAGATTCTCTCCCGGCTATTGGGAAGGCGAACTTCCGTAACCCATTTGCCCCATTTGCGCTTTCTTACCCCTTTATACTTGGCCGCGGAAGCGGCGGCGGTGGCGCTGCTTTCGGCTTGATCGGCCATTGCGGGCTTGCAGTTGAATTGGAAAAAAAGATTGGCGGATGTTGAGGCTCGGAGAGGGAGCCGTTATATAGTTTCAAAGTTTAAATGAGGAGCGCGTACGCGGATACACGTGTACTGATTTTGAACGCCATGCGAGGCGCGTGAGAAGATCTTAAGTTTAAGGAAAGAGATGGGGCCGTGTGGGTGGGGACTGGAAAATGCACTATTCTTTTTTCTACTTTGCACTTTTCTCTTGCTGGCGATAGCAGTGACTAATATTGTTTTGCGAAAAAAATAAAGTGCTATAAATAAATATAAATATCTACAACATCAAATATAGCAAAGTTTTTTTTTTTTTTTTTTTTTTTTTTTTTTTTTAGATTTTGGAGTGAATTAAATTAAAACTAATAAACTCATCACATCTATAAATTTTGAATTTAAGACATCTTGATTGATAGTGTCACACCCCGGGTTCCAAGGCGTTACATCCTCGCAACATAAGACCTGATTAAGGGATAAAAAAACAGTTATATATATATATATATATATATATATATATATATATATATATATATATATATATATATATATATATATATATATATATATATATATATATATATATATATATATATATATATATATATATATATATATAAATAACAAATAAATCCAATAAACGATTATCCAAAAAAAATCTGCTACTAGTAACCCTGCTCTTGAGGTGGCGGTCTACCAAACACGTTTGCAGGATCTACTGAAAAAGACAACGTCAGCTAGTAACTAATATCTATTAAAGCATAAACGACAAAGAAAATGAGGCATGTACTATGAGCAACCAAAAGAGGGGAGTATTAACCTATAATCAATATATCAAAAACTGCTATGAGATTTGCTATGTTTCTTACCATATATTATAATATGCATGAATATATGCCAATTATAAGATGCCAAATGACTTTAATATTTACAAAAGCACCACACTAAGTATCATTGTACATAACAATGTCCTGTAAATCATTTATGATTTCAAATTTATATACATTTATATTTTCTTGTATATATATATATATATATATATATATATATATATATATATATATATATATATATATATATATATATATATATATATTTGTTATCGGTTTATCATATACATATCACCATGAAGGTAAACACCAACCTAAGGAATTCCAAAGATTTCCTGTAGAGTCGTCACTCTACGAGCCCATCGATCCTAGTTAGCCAAAAATCAATATGATTCCACCGACATACAAACAATCATACCGGACAAATGCTTTTATGAGTAATCAAAACCCATTATATAAATCAACATGTCACGTATGGTTAGTAGAAATGAGATTCAGTTTATGTAACCAATCTACATTGCATAAATATAACTTTTTCCAACATACAAATTTAACTTGCATGATTAGAAACTAATGAGCAATAATTTAAGATAAATTTATGACTATCACATGCTAATTCATTATGAACAACAATAAATATTTGCTGAATGTAATTGTGCTAAATACTTCAAAATAGAACTGACAATTTAAATAGCTAAAAGAAAATATATTATCATCGGCACAGATTATACCCCTAACTAACAATAGTACATTTACTAAAAAATAGGTACATTAGGAGAGAAACATAAGGTCCAAAGCCAAAAGATGCTCAACCAATCATACCACGAGAATAAAGCTGAAAAGCCCTACAAATAATAAATCCTAATTTAATATAATACTAAAAGGTTCCAATATAAAACTTAAAGCTTACGTAATCCAATCTAAACTTTGATAGAAAAACCACAAGATTTAACATGAAATAATGACGTTGAAGGTATCTAAATGACGAAGGATTTTCAATTTTTTGGAACTAAGTCGCATCATAAAAAGTGAACTTACAATCATTAATAAAATTACAAAGTCATGCAAGTAAGATAAATTAAGACCCGTCTCCAATAAAATCTAAGAATTCAAATAACAATAACGGTAACATTAATTTATCCTTTGGTGAATGATATCACACAACGAGAGATGGAGGAGGAAGGCTCAACTCGATCCAAGAGAAGGAAGAGAAAGGGGAAGGAAAGAGGGAAAACTCACTGTTCAAGAAGTGAAGTTTTAGAAAAGTTCGTCAAGAGCTGCTACAGTGAGGAAGAAAAGAAGAACAAAGAGAAAGGAGATTTCGATGCTTGTTGAAGAAGTGCGCGGTTGCTGAAATGGAGAAGGAAGATATGCATAATGCCTTAGCTTAAATAGAGAGAGAAAGGGCTGCGTGGGCGGGAGGATCACATGAATTGCGCGATTTTAAAGAGAGGCGAGGCGAGAAACGACGGATGAAGTGCGGCTGATCGCGGTCCGGACTAAAAAGGTAGGGGAGGAGGGTCGGTTCGTGCGGCCTTGGCTTGTGTTTGCGAGGAATCCCGAACCAGGAGGGAACCGGTTCGATTTATAACAAATAGCATCAAATATATCGTAATTTATGATCTCTTAGTTGATAATCTAAACTTTGAATCAATATATTATGATAAGCTACATAAAAAAGATAAATAAAAAAGAGAACTATATATCAACGATAAAATCTGAGAAAAGTTTACGAGGAGCACCGTCCATCAGTAACCGCAATGTGAAGATGCAGAAAATTCTGCGGCACGAATGGGACAGGACAAAAAAGGTTGCGCAAGAACAGCCATTGATGTCCAAAACAATGAACGACAACATCACTGCTCAATTAGTAACCAAAGTTCTAGAAAAGGAATTTATGATATTCAGAGAGGCGATTTTTTTTTTTTTTTTGGGGGGGGGGGGGGGGGAAATAGAGAGGCGACTTAAAAAACTACAAAAATCGGTAAGCTGGAACTAGCAAAAACAGTCACTTCGCTGAACTAAATGGATTTCTAGACAGAGAAAGAGATTAATCTCAAATTCACGGTGAATTATTGCGTCCGGTCATATGACGTCCGGACAACCAATTCAGATGCGCCACGTCACTCAAATACACCGGGCCCCAGTATATTTTGCCGATGTGATGCGTCTGGATTGGTGTCTGGACGAATCCGGACACTGGACGCAATAATTTGCTCAAATTCACACCAACAGTGAAAATTCTAAAACTCAAGATTTTTTATTTGGCTCAACTGATAGGTTAAGATGAGATACATATGAAGTATATATTATTATTTTGTGTCTAAATTAGTTTGTAACAAAGTTTTCTTTATATTAAAATTTGTATTTTTACATGCCATAAAAGAAAGGGAAAAATACAAGGAGAACAGTTAAATTTTGGCTATTTATTAAATTAGCACTCTCTTATCTCCACTTCTTAAGCTCTCCTGCAATGGAGATCGGAGGGACCTTAGTCGACCAGTGACGGAGGTCGGAGCCTCGGAGGAACCTTAGTCGGCAAATAATGGTGGTCCGACGATGATTGCGCTGAAGTCTGTTGACGATTTGCAGCGGGCAGTGATCTGAAGAATAATAAAAATGTTTTATAAATTTATTATTAATAAATTATGTGTATATAAAATTAATATATAATATTATGAGAATACCATGAGTTAATCCTAATTTTGAATAACAATCTTAGACAGATCTTTTATAATTTCTTATTTGAAGCCCCCCCCAATGAGTAATGCTTACCCATGAACCTACTTGTATGCTCTGCACCCCGCCTATGACGGGATTCAAACCATGCACATCCCAAGTTCAAGCCCCCCCAACCATCACATCACGAAGGCAAAACAATTACTTCCAATGGTTTTTTTTTTTTAAATTATAACTTTTAATAAATGTAATTTAACAATGAATTATTAATTTAATTTAACAATTAGTTATTAATGTAATTAACATAATTTATTTTATTTAAATTATTTAATTTAACATTGAATTATTAAATTAGTTAATTTAATTTAATTATATTTAATTTAAATAATTTTATTTGACGATAAGTTATTAATTCATTATAAATATTTATTATAGTTTTTATTAGAAAAAAATAATTTTCATCAGAAATTCCGTCGGAAAACAATCAAAAAATCCATCGAGAATTTTCCGTCGGTAACTGACGAAAAACTCACCAGAATTTGTGACGAATTTAATTCTGCCTAAAATGAGCTATTTTCTTGTAGTCATGATAATAAGCTCACTATGATTTGTTGGTTGGGAGCTTTGTCTATCAACCAAGAGGTCTTTAGTTCGAGTTTTGCATATGTGATGTGTGTGTATGTATACCTTAATTAGCCTAAATGCCCCCAAAAAATAATAAGCAATAATGAGTTAACTGTTTATAGTCCATAAAAATTATTTTAAAAATAATAACAAATAATTATAAATATTAATGTAACGATCATATTCATGGAAATTAAAGAAATTATATGAGCGGACGAACTCCGTTAATCCAAATAAAAACATATGCTTGATCATAGTGATGCCCTAGTCGCCCCTTGCTACTCCTCTTTTCCCCTTGTTCTCCTTTGCCGGTTGTTCGAAGGGGATCCCTCCTCTATGGGCTCCCCTCTCCACCCTAAAAATTTCCCCCCTCTTTCTCATTCCTCAATGACTTTTCCTTTGTCGCCGCTCAACTAGTCGAGCATTGTCAATCATGAATGCTTTACTTCCTAAGATCTTTCCATCTCTTTCCTTCACTCACAACATGATGGTATCATTTTCCCTAAAGCTGATATGGATGCTGCCATTGACGAGTGGATTCTATCGCTGGTAGTTATTCGGTTATGAGGGAGCCTTATTACGAGGCACTCTTTGCAGCATCTACAAAACCTGTAAGCTTCAAGGTACCATCTAGCTTTTCAATTTGAGTGATGGGTTTTTTCTCATTAAATTTTCTTCTTATATGGATTATGAGATGGCTTGGAATGGGGGAGTTTGGTTTTTGTTGGGTAAGCCTTTTATCCTTCAAAAGTGGTCTCCTAGGTTTAGGCCATAAAGAAAAAACTTCTCCTTTATTCCCATATGGTTCAAGATCATGGATTTCCCACTCTATTGTTGGAATTCAGAGGGCATGTCTAGTATAACAAGTAAAGGAAGTTTTCCGCTTGCAGTGGATGCTCTAACTGCTAAAAATTTTTGACTTACCTATGCCCGATTATGCATTCAGGTCAATAACAAAACCTCTTACCCAGTCTCTATACCTATATATATTGAAGAAATCATGAATATGAAGATTCAGTATGAGTAGAGGCCATGCATCCCCATGTGAAGTTTGTGGCTCCTTAGTCCATTCCTTTGTTGCCTGCCCGTCAAAGCCTTCCATGCATCCCGTTGAAGAAAATAAGAATAACCTTTTACACAAAGGTAGAAGTGCCTCTCGTGCCCTTAATGTTGTGCAAAATCTTAGGAAAAGTATGAACAGAGCCCCTCTGTTGAAAGCCACAACCATCCACCAGAGGAAAAGATGAACCTTAAATCGCCTAAGATTCAAACATCTCTCCAAAATTCAGACATTCACTCCTCTTCAGCCTTACTAACCACTATTCCTCAGTCCATAATAGACCCAACCATCTCTCTCCCTCTTGAAAACTCTACAACAGCTATCATATATAATTTAAACTCTCATACTAAAGAAATTATATTGAGTGTCATCATCCCCACAAATTTTGATAAAGTGTCATCTTCTATTATATCTCTCAATAAGTTTGATGTTGTGGACCTCTGAAAGAGCACCGCGCAAACGGATCGATTGGAAGGGACAGATTGGATCATGCATACGACTAACCATTGAGGATAGAGGCTTTCACCAACACACTCCGATGGGTAGTAATATACACGACCTAGTCACGGGTTTCCCCCACTCGATGCAAAAGCTCAAATGGGATTTAGTAGATGTGGGACCGAGTTTCCCACGGGCGCAAGCCCCCGTGGTTAATTACATCCCAGGCCGGAGCCTTAGAAAACTCTCGATTAAGGATCATATATTATCCTTCCCAAAGTGGGATTGATACATGGGTATAAACTAGGAAATCCTACTCAAATGGAAGAAAGGTCCGAAGGGCTGAATCAGCATGCGTGGTTCACACCAGCATTCGGAGGTTCTAGGGTACTAAAGAGAAACTATAGAAAGAAAGACGAGCAATCGATCACATGCGTGAGAGAAGGATGGAGGTGGCGTCATCCTGTGACGCGGATAAGTAGGATTTATGGTCCCTGAAAAGAAGGGACCTACCTACTATTTAAGGCCTACTACGAGACCGAATGTAGTAGCCTCGAATCCTAAATCTAGGTTGGGCTTAGTGCTCTATGAAACACTAAGGCCCGTGTCCTAGCTAATACATTGCAAAACCTGGACTTATCCCGGCCTGGATTGGGGGAGCCAGCTAACCACCTAGTCACTTCAAAACCATGCTATCAGGTCAATTATGAAAGATGGGTGGGAGGTACAGTTTATTGGAAATAGGACCGACATCTAGAGAATTTCCTAAGTAGTCCTGGACTTATGTTGGGTGAATGCCCCTAACTAATGTAATTAAATTTTAATTAGTTGATTACTAATGCAATGCATGCTAGTTGAAATGTCAGCTCATGAATGCTTTGGATTTAAAAAAATAGGCTTAATATAAAATAATTTTTAGAAAAGACTGAGTCTCCCTAGGTCCGGCACTTCATTCTCATAAGCTAGATTATCCGGACTCTACCCGCAGGCAAGGAGATGTCTTATTAGAAAGAGAGAGAAGATGCAGTAATATGCATGCGACCCCGGACGATTCCGGTAGTTCCCTAGATTCGTTAGGTTTCTATGTTATTTAAATCTTAGAATTTTAGAAATTAGTTATGAGTAGAAAAATTTTTATAATCCTTAAAAGAGTCTAACGCAATCCAGTCTAAAACAAAATCGACATGCAAGAAAGAAACCTAGAAAAAGCAGATATTTCTACTGCGCAATCAGATAAACACATCAATATAAATACAAAAATAATCAACTAAATGGCCATAGGCAAATTGCCCTTATTACACCCCAGATATGTAGAAAATAAAGTGGCCGGGCACCACAGCCAACAACCCGGATTTCTAAGCCTATGACAGACGCAAATGACTTTGAGTGGGATATTGGTCTTTAGTCTTCTGGGTGTCTCATTTTCCTTAGACTCCTTGGAACTCTCCTCCTTGGGCTCCTTGGATCCGTCATGGCTTGAATATCCAAACGAAGAGACAATTCCCCTAGGTAGGGAGCATTGTCTTTTCTCTTTGGATATCTAAAGCCATCCCACTTGATCTCCCAAATGGAAGAAGACTCTCCCTTATAAGGATGCCTTCTCCTTTTGGGATTCAAGTGGGATAAGAATATCCACACTCAAAATTGCATTTTCACAACTCTTAACTTATTACAAATTTTTACATCCATTTATAAAAGAAAATTCTAGACTCCCTGCATGGTTATCCTAGTAAAAATCTCAAGCAGTTTATATAAAAGTGAAAATGCTAACACCATTGACCCTGTGCCAAGCCATGCTCTTAATTATGAGGGCTAACCAGCTCCATCTGTGCAGTTATAATTATTAATTTTAGCACTCATTTTTATTTAGGGGGAGCTGAGCAAGCACCTGCATAAAACATCATTAGAAATCAGGATAACGCTCCCCACTTTTATTAGTTTGAGCATGGCCACCTACACGGAAGAACATTATATAATATATATATATACTAACCTAAGGGTAAATCTAGCGCTCACATCCAGAGTGCAGAAAAAGTAAGCAAACACACCAATCATTTTTCAAACAGCATGCAATGAAATCCACGAAAGCTCCGGCACACAGCTGAAAAGTAAAGCCCAGCTGCCTAACCTAGATCTAGAAGTGGTGCCATAGCAAACAATTCTATATGTGTGTAAGACTAGTGTAGTATGGATAAATCCTAAGTGGGATAATTAGTTAAAATTGTCTAAAGTTCAGGTCTGTTGTAGGCCAGAAAAGGATATTTTAATCGAAATTCAAATATTAGTGAATCAGGGTGCATTTTAATTATTTTAGTTTGTTGATCAGTTTTAAGAGCTTAGAGTATTCATATCTGAAGTTTTAATTGCATTAGCCAATTTTGGAAAGTTCCGGATCCTCTAGAAGCTAGACTAAGGGTCCAAAAAGTCATTATGAAAAATAGTCTAAGTATGGGTCTCCTATCACCTTAGGAAAATACTAGACCTTAATACGAGTAGTTAGACAGGTAGTAGGCTGGAATCGGAGTTTCCTATCCAAAGTTATAAATTTTCTAAGTTTAGAGCCCTATCCTATAGACTAGGGTTGACTAAAAAAAAAGACTTTCTAATTTAGATTGGTTTCTGGAAATCTAATATTTTAATAAATACTAGACCCTAAAAGGAGTCTAACTCAAGTGAGTTTGTCTGATTTGGAATTTTCTACAATTAGTTATGAATTTCCTAAGTCCAAGGCAATTAAGGGAATTTTCTAAATTAACTAGGAAAGGGTCGATTTTACTGTTTTGCTCCAAATCAGCTTCAAACTGATTGGAATCACTCCCAAAAGTCAGGAATGACCTGAGAAAGTGATCCCAAGTGTTTGGGGAAAATTTGGGATTTTTAATAATTTTTAATAATTTATTAGGGGCTAAATGATAATTTCCATCTATGGTCAAATTATGGGTCAACCTGAAGTCAAACTAGGGAGCCCTGTTTATCTAAGGTCAAGGATTAGGTTCTGGTCAGTCTGAGGTATTATGGGTAATTTTCTGATCTAAAATGTATTTATTGTATTTTTCGGAAGGGCTCAGGGCCTTATTTAACCAGTTAATTAGGGTTAGTTAACTAAGGGGTCTAAAGACTCCTAAAAATTCCTAGAAAATTCTGATAGGTTTATGATGTCACTAAGTTTAAGTGTTGAAGTTTTCATGTCAATCCGGGATCTATCCTAGCTCTTAGAAAACTTCTAAGTTCGCTAGACATGTCCTTAATTTTTGTCCTTAGGGTGTCACTACGTTATATGTGTTTGAATCGGAGTTTTAGCTAACCCTCAAGGTAATAAATGCATGGGAGTATGAAAATGAAATAAACACACAATGTCCTTAGATCTATGAGAGCCTAAGCTAAGTGCTCGTGGTGCGACCTACACATGCAATCTACGAAAAGTAAAAGAAAATACACCTAACGGAGGAATTAGTGAATGATTGGAACTCAATCACCCACTAATCCTCTCCCCCATGATTGCTCTTCACATCTAGAAGCCATGTTTAAAATTTCATGAAGTAGCGGATCTCCCGGAATTAAGGGATTTAATACATAAGTAATTTTAAAATATTTTAAGAAACTTACAAATATATATAAACCTTCGGAAAATAGCATAATTAAAAATAGATCAATTTATGATAAATACATATAAGGGAGACCCACTGGTCACTCGATTGAGGCTTCGAAATGATTTGAAAGTAGATTGTATCTTGAAAATAGCTATTATGTTAATATATAAATATCAAAGTACCCAAATAATAGGATCAAAATAGGAATCTGTCAGAAAAGCCAAAATCAGCCACTGAAACCATGGTCAAATTAAAATTCACACTTTCCTGAAAAGAACGAGGGGTTATAAGCAAAAATCCGATTTGAAACAACGAAGATATGATTTTCCGAAGTTTCAACATAATAAAAGAATATTTTAAAATAGTGATGTTTTACTGTTTTGGACATATCCGAAAATTTAAACAGAATTTTCACCCAAAAGTGGTTTCAAACTGTACAGAATTCCAGATACACCCAAAACAAGGTGCTGTGCACAAAAATCCGATTCAAAACGAGAAAGTTACGCAATTTCAAAGTTTGAAGAACATAATTAAATAGTTTTAAAATAGTGTAACTGACTGTTTTCAAAATAACTGCATAAAGATCAAAATTTTTTGTATGAAACCAGTTCTAAAGTGTGCAGAATTCAAATACGTTCAAATCAAGGTGTTGTGCGCAAAAATCCGATTTAAAACGACGAAGTTATGAATTTTTGAAGTCTAAATATCATAAATGGGTTTAAAAATAGTTAAAAATAAATAATATTTAAAAATAATTATCAAGAATAGTATAAAATAATACTTTAATAGTTCTGGAATTTAAATTAATTTAAAAATACATAATAATAGTAATATTTGAATTATTAATAATAATTTTAAATAATTTCACTAATAACATAATTAGAATAGTATTTAATTACTATAAAATACCCCTTTTTATATTTAAGTAAATATAATAATATAATAGTAAAAATACAAAATAGTAACAAAAAGATTTAGCATAATGTAATTATTAATATTATAATTAAAAATAATATTATTATATTGTAATAGTAATAAAATAATCAAAACAATATTTTTAAAATAATACTTTTTCTGTTTTTGAAATAACTTAAAATCTACAAATAATATTCATAAAAAAAATTTTATTATGTAGAGAATGAAAATACGAACAAAAAGAGGTATTATGCGTCAAAAACGGATTAAAAATGAATTTTTGATGATTTTTTGAAGTTTTCTGAATTAAAACAAATTTAAAACAAATATTTTAATCAAAAAATCGGGGCGGCGACGCGTGGCGGCGGCGGTCAGACGCGTGGCACACGCGGGTTCATCCCGCAGTTTCGGCGCAATCATTGCCAATGATTGCGCCGCCGCGCAATCATTGGCAATGATTACCTCGGCGCGGAAATCTGCGCCGGCTGACTTAACCACGTCGGACGACACGTGTGGCCGTCCGATCGTCCGCGGTTTGAAACCAACGGCTGTGATGCAGCCGGACGGGAGTGATAGCCGCAGGATCGGATCCGCGGTTAGATCGAAACCGCAGAACGGCTTGATCTCCGCCGTTGATCACAAATCAACGGTTGCGATCCAGCCCATACGGACGAACAGCCAAACCCGAACCCTAAAAGCGTTGTTTGCTTCGTTCTCGCTCAATACTCCACCAAATTTTATGAAATTTTAAACTCGATATCTAGATACGAACAGAAATCATGGGGGCGTGATAACTCGATCTAAAACACCCTATGTAAGATGCTATTTAACTCGACGTGTTCTAACTAGGGTTGAGAAATTTACCCAAAATACTCGATGAAATCGAGAGATCTCTGGATTATTGCACTTGTAGACTGTCCACGCTCCTATTTGAAGAAGAAATCACGAGCTCTCGACGTCTAGATCGCACGCAATACGAGTTGGAAGCTCCTAGCTCTCGGGTTCACCGGAATCTCGCCGGCGGCGACCTTGAACGGCCGGGATCTGGTCGGTGAAGGTGGGGAAAGGGTGTAGGAGCTCTCACACAAAATCTCAGAGGCTGGGGAAGTCTCTAGAGAAAGCAAGAGCCAAAGGTCCTCTTCCAACCCTAATTTCTCTCTATTTAAGTGTCTAAGCTCTAGATCAGCGGTCCAGATCTAATCTAGGTTGAATTAGGAGGCAAATTAGAGTTAGGGGGCCGTGGTTTTAAATTCAAAACGAAGGGAGGAGTTATCATGCAATAAAAGCCTTTTAATTATCTCAAAATAGGCTATTATGACCTATTTAAGACTCGATTTGACCAAGTCAAACTTTGACCTGGTCAAATCAATCAAGAGAGTCAAAGGGGAGGTGAGATCAAGCCATGGAAGGGTTTGAATTGATTAGAATTGGAATTAGGACTCAAAAGGACCAAATAGGTCAACCTAGGTTGACTTGATCAACCATGTTGACCCAAGGCTCGGGTCTAGACTCAACAGACTCAAATCGACTCATCGAACCCATTGGAGAGGGTCTTGGGGTCTGGCTTGGTCAATTTGACCAAGTCAACTCTCCAAGCCCGATTCTAGGCAAAATCGAGGTCAACAGATGCTCTTAGTGATTCTTAAACTGAAGCTAACTGCTCATGAATGCCTCTTCCACAATCATTTCCTCTTCCAAGCCAACTTCTTAAAGCTCCAACTCGTCAGCTTCCACTACTTCACACATTAGAAACCCAAGAGGCATGAATTCCAAGAAGCCTCTTTCAATCTCCTCTAAATCCCAATGACCCTCCCTTCCATTGCTTCATGGAATATTAGGGGCTTTAACAACCCAAACAAGGTTATCACTTGTAAACACTTTATCAGGTCTCACAAATTGGATATGCTATGTTTATTGAAGAATATTATTCATGTGGAAGATATCTCTGATCCTTAGTTTTCTGCCTCCCATTCCATCTTTGAATGTGAAGCGAGCTACAATAATTTTGATCTTTCTACATCTGGTAGAATATGGATCAAATGGTCTTCCTTGAAGATTCACTTCTCCACTACTTTTTTCACTACCAAAATAATCAATGGTTTGATCACATCTGGTACCTCCCCTACTTTCCTCTTGTCCATCATTTACGCTTCTAACTTGATGGAAGAGCGTTCTATTCTTTGGCAGCAAATCTAGGCTATTATCCCTTCCCATCTCATGCCCTGGCTTATCATGGGGGACTTCAATTACTGCAGATACCAAAATGAAAAAAACATGTGGCTCTCTTTTGCATTTTAATAGGTTGGGAGACTTTAACTCCCCTTATTTGTGAAACCTAATTATCAAACTACCTCGAGTAGCCACTTATTTACATAGCTTAATAAGCAAACGGAGAATCCCATGCATATTAAGTTGGATAGAGCTTCAAGTTAATGAAGATTAGCTTTCAAATTTTCCAACCTCTCATTATTTAGTTGGTGATCCTTTATGTTCGAACCACTCCCCCCTTGTGTTAAAGGATGGTCTATCACATACCAAAGCTAGTCGCTTTCAATTCAACAACTTTAGGACTTATAGGGATGGCTATTAGGACATTTTACTCAATATCTTTATGGAACCTTGTATTGGTAACCAGTTAGTTGATTTTTCCAAAAAGCTTAAGAATGTGAAGGCTACTGTCAAAACAAAAGTGTGGGCATATGCTAATGTTATTTAGGCCTCTTTAAAGGCTCTTCAAGAGAAGAAAAAATCTTGTATATCATTATTGGAATCTGATCCTAAAAACATTCAGATCAACTTGGCCCTCAAAATAATCAATGGTGAGATTGTTGAACTATCTATCTCTTGGGCCTCTTGGGTTATTCAGAGAGCTAAAGCCAATTGGCTGAAGAATGCTGAGGATGATCTTAACTTCCTTTTCTCCAAAATTTGTTTGAGGAGAAATAATAATAACTCATCTATTCTCACTGCTTTGGAAGAAAATTTAGGCAATGCCTCTAATGCAAAAAGTGCTATCATTCTTTACATTCAAAACATGTACAGTACCTCTACCCCTCCCATACCCGACACTTCTTGCTTTCCTACTAGAACTATTATTCCACAGCATGTTGCTTTTATGCTTTCTAATCCATCTCCACGGCTGAAATGAAAAATGCGATCTTCTCGGGGGCCACCTCTTCCTCTCTTAGACATGATGGTTTCAATTTTCATTTCTACAAAATTTGTTGGCATACTTTGGGTCCTTCTCTTTGTAAAGAAGTTTTATCTTTCTTTGAAAAAGGTTATTTGTTTAGAAGTATTAAAGTTATAGTTATTGCTCTTATCCCGAAATCCACCCATATGGCCTCCATTATTTACTTCAAGCATATATCATTATGCAACACCTTATATAAGATCATCTCTAAAATTTCGGCTATTAGACTCAAGCAAACCATTCCTCTTATTATAAATCTAACTCTGGTTGGATTTATTAATAAGAGAATCTATACAGATAATGTTATTCTGACTTCTAAATAGTTAAAGTTTTTAAAAAATGCTCTAATGCCAAATTCATGTGTGTCAAGCTAGATATTAAAAAGGATTTTGACTCGCTTTCTAGAGAATTTTTGTTGTACATAATGGCTCAAAAGGGTATTCCATTTAACTTTATCAATTGGGTGAAGGCTTGTATATCTAATGTCCATTTTTCAGTTTGTCTGGATAGATTTTTAGAGGGTTTCATTCCCTCCTCGACAGGGTTGTCCTTGAAGTCTTTATCATTTTTACATTGCAATGGATGCATTATCATGTTTATTAGACAATTTTGAGTTTGGGAATGTCTTTCAAGCTATTGATATCATTGGATTTCATCTTTCTTGTCTTCTTTATGCATATGACATTTTAATCTTTGATAAAGCTTCACTACCAAATTGCACTACCTTAAAGAAAATTCTTTCTACCTTTGTTAGTTCCACTGATTTGGAGATCAATCTGGAAAAGAACTATTACTAACAAGCTTTCTGGATGGAAAGAAAAATCTCTCTCTTTTACAAGTAGGCTCCAATTTCTTCGATTCACCATTTGGAACACAATTGCTTATAGGATTCGTGGTGCTATTATACAAAAGTTTTGTTGTAAATAAATAGCCAAAATTTCTTCAAAATTATTATATTTTGGGGATTTAATGACTAGGAATTTGCACTTAGTCTCTTGGACAAATACGTGCAAACCCAAAATATGGGAGGCTTGGGTATTCCTACTATTCATGCCCTTCGCTATGCCTTTAACTACTCTCTGATTTACATGATTTACAATGTGTCCTCCCCGCTTTCCTCTTGATTATTTATTAACCATTTTTATCCTTGGAAAAATCCATCCTCTTCATCTTCCTTAATTCGAAAAAGTATCTATGAAGTTGCCATTAAAGCCAAGAGTAATTTTTCTTTTAAAGTCATGGTTAACATTCCTATTAGCCTCAAATATGGTCACTAGTGTAATGGTTTATGCCCTTCTGAAATTCAACATCACGACTCCCTTTTCAATTATTTTCTTGTTGATGCTCTTCTAACTGATTTATATGACCCCACTAGATGGAATTTACCTGCTACTTCTCATGTTGCTGTGCAAAATGCAATCCTTCCTATTCTTGTTTTTAGCATGATAGTGTTAACTATATAAATTGATCTTTTGGCAATGTGGGCAAGTTTAATTCCTTCTTGCAAGATTTTTATAAGGAAGAAAATGTTCATTATGGCACAAGCATTATGCCCTGAGATTTTCAATTTATGGATGGCTTTGTTTTATTGTGGGGTTAAAAAAGGTGGACGTTCTTATTATAAGGAAGATTGTGGTTGAACCCTCTTTTCTTTTCTTTTTTTTTTTCTTTTTTTTTTTAATTTGAAATTTGAGAGTGTTTCACACCTCTTCTTTGAGTGTAAATTCACCTTTTTTTATCATTTCGGAACTTATCCTTAGCCTTACAAACTTTCTTATGCGGCCTAATCTTAGTCAAATGGTGGATTTTATTTTTGGAGGGGGCTTTTTTAGATCTGCCAGGATGAGTTTTAACATACTTTTGGTTTGAGTCGTTGTCTATTATATATGGAGGGAGAAAAATACTAGGAAATTTGTGAATTATTTTAAAAGTCATACCACTATACGGGAAAATATCAAAAAGGCGATATCCTTTAAAGTTGATCAAATGGAAAAATAGAGAGGAATTGAGGTGTTTGCTCTAGCTTCTGAATATTCTATTTCTCTATTGTGAGTTGCTATGTTGTCCCCAACCTACTGCCTTTCTCCTGAACATGTTACTATGTTATATTTCTATCTTGTGCTGATTTTTGTATAGGATATATGAATATGCTTCCTTCTGGAATTTCCATTTTCTGCTCTATCCATTCTAAGTGCTAGGCTTTTGGTCTTCAGATTGGTTTCTGGGGCAATAATGAAGTAATTGCATTCTCTTTTCCCCAAGATGGCAGCACTTGCTATGCAACTTTTTCACACCTTGATGGCAATTTTTGCAACCGGGGGAAATTTTGGAATGGTGGATTCAATTCAACATTTTTTCTGAGCCTATGGTGCTCTCTACCATTTTTCCCTTGTCTTCCTAGGTTTTCTTCATTTGATTCTTTTGATGTGTAACTCTTTTGCATCTTTTTTGTGAGCTTTTTCTCATTACTTTTTTAAATGATTTTGGATCCACAATTTTGCTTTTTCATTGTTTTTATGATCTTACACATGTAAATAATTTTCTTATAATAAAAATTTGAGTTATTCCCTTAATTTTACCTGAAAACAAAAAATTACATGAAATTCTCAAATTATATGATCGAATATTCAAATGAGAACCGTGAGTTTCCAAAATAAATAAATAAAATAAAAAATAAAAGTTAGCATTTTTAAAAATACCTCTAGCATAAAATATTATTAAATGGTCAAATCCGGTAGAATAAATTTATTTCCACGAAATTCCATTGATGTGAATGAAGGGGCCCACCCGCGTTTTCAATCACCAGCTTACAAGAAGTCATTTTCTGTATAGCTAATCGCTGACGTAAGCGAAATACCGAACCTCACGATCACCGAACAGATATCCGGTCGTCGCCGCCGCCATTCAACGGCATTATTCTGACGGATATAAAAATCGGATCGAAGAATAAATTATCTAGTTAAGCGCAATAAAGTATTTAGTTAAGCGGTTGAATTGCAGTTAAATCGGATAATATAATAAATAATATGATTATTAAAAATTAATAAAATTAATATAATCGGGTCGGGTCCGGGTTCGGATTTCTGACCCGTTTATCTACCCGGGTCGGATTAGGATCGACCCGTTTGAACCCTGGTCAGTTCCGGGTTCGACCCGAACCCGACCCTTGACCCGAAATTGACACCCCTAATGATAATAACATCCATTATTCTTTATCACCGACCGACACCAACATTTATCATCTTATATTTTATTCTCACCGCTTTGATGATAGAAAAAAGATATATATTTGCAATATGTAATCTATATATTTGAATTATTTCAAATAGATATAACTCCATAGTCCATATTATATTTTCCATCTATGCATGCAAAATTTTAACAAAATGCTAAGATAATAATATTGCATGACATTGCAAATTAAGGTTTCGTTTGGGATGATTTTCTTACTGCTTGTTAAAATAGTTTTTTAGTACAACTACGAATCTGCTTTAAGAAGCAGTAGAAAAAGCCGTCTCTAACGAAGCCTAATGTTTCGTTTGTGACAGCTTTTTAATTGCTTTATAATACGGCTTTTTAGTACAAAATTTTAGTTTAAAAACTTTTTTTTTTTATTAAAAAAGAAAGATGTTGCAAATGAGAATAATGTAGTTTGCAACACTAAGGCTCATCAATGATGTCATCTTGTCAATTGCTAAGACTTGTCAGAAAATATAAAATAAAATAAAATTTAATGAGGAAATTTATTTATTTTTTATTTTGAAAATTAGGAAATTTATTTCTTAATATATAGTAAAGACAAAAAACGACTCTCTAGTTCACGAAGGTCCATGCCCCTGTCTATTATGTTCTCGACAAGTCAAATAGTGATGCGTTTGGGACCGCGTTAGGTAACCATCTCTAATTTTAAAACAAACAAAATTTTGAGACCGACCATATATCCTTCAGCTTTTTCATTTCAGTGCAGTTGTCTGATTATTTATGCACTGATTTATTTTATTTGACGATAAAGAAATAATAGTGAATTTGATTACATTATTTAATTTATTTGCAAATTTAAAATATCATTTTAAGCAAAATCCCCTTATAGAATTTTTATAAAAAAATAAAAAAAATTATTTATTTTGATAAATATATTATGTAACCACCAGACCGGTTCACGGTTGAACCGACCGGTCCGGTCCGGTTTTCAAAACAGTGGTTAAGTCAACCATTCAGGCACTTTTAAACTCATAAACAAACACAAAACTATAAATGCTTTCTGATAAGTGATAATGGAAGGCCTCATAATATTACACTAAATAATGGCCGGTGCTTTGTTGGACTAATACATTTATATTTGAACGCAAAAGCTGTTTCCTTAGTGTCTTTTTTGGGAAAAATCTTAAATTATGCCATTCTGTCAAGTCTTGAGTACACATTAAATGAAGAAGATTATTCTGCGTCAAGCCAAAACATCAATTTACGAAGTTACTTCTCGTGGGAAATTTCGTGGTAGAGTAGGTGGTAGAAGATAATTCTGTTTTAATTTTGAGTTTTTCTTTGTTGTTTCAGGTTGCCTCGGTTTTGGTTGGTTGGAGGTTTGCGGGACTATGATGTGGCTGGGGCTCGTGTCCTCGTCGTCTAGCTAGTGATAACCTTGGGTGAGGCCCTCATTTTGGTTTGGTTCGATCAGTACGCTTTAGTCACCTAACTGAATGGTCTTGGCGCGACTTTAGGAATGTTGGGAGCCTCGACCTTTAACTGAGCCCTCTCGTTGGATTTTTTTCTCCTTTTTATTGTGTTTGTAGTTTTTAGTTGGTGTTTTCTGCTCTTATTATTTTTCATTTATGTAGTTGTTGTGACCTCTTTTATTTTTTCTAATATATTGGCTTGTTTTGGAAAAAAAAAAATCAATGTACGAAGTTTTTTTTTTTTTTTTTTTTTTTTTTTTTTTTTTTTTTTTTTTTTTTTAAGATTAAAGTGAGATGGTATAATATTGTGTTGAGAGTAAAAAATCTAAAATTTTTTTTTTCTTTTTAAGAACGCAAGATTATCCATTTTGAGGTTATTAAAATACTTAAAATGTTTATAAAATCATCTAATATCAAGGGAATCATTGCATGTCATTCAATAAAGATTTTTTTTTTTAAGTTTTATGTAAATTTATCAAATGCTACTCTAAAGGGTTGTTTGGTAGCAGGATTTGGTTGGATTTGAGGCGAATTTGAGCGAAATCCAGCCAAACGGCCTAAAATCCAAAACCAAATCTTATGGCAAATGAAAGTCGCAGTAGACTGAAATTCTGCCTTTTCGTGTTGAATCTCAGATTTCTGAAATCCTATTTTTTGTTGAATTTACGAAATTCATTGGCTCCGGAGGAAGAATCCGCTCGTTAAATCAGCTCTATAGTCAAACAGTCGCACGTGATTTAATAGGATTTATTATGAATGTTACCAAATAGTTTTTAAGATTTTGGGCCCTCATGAATTTTAAAATCCAGATTTAGAGTATTTACAAAATCCTACTTAAATCAAATCACATGCGCTACAAAAAAGCCCCTAAAAGCTATAAATACAATCTCATTTATCAAGCTTTATTTGAGATGATTTTCTTACCGCTTCCTAAAATAATTTTTAAGCACAAATTTTTTTGTGCTAAAAAACTACTTAAAAAAAGTCATAATAAAGTCGTCCCAAATAAATCCTTAGTGTTTTGAAAGTTGAAGGACCTAAAGAATACTATTGATTTGCCGAACAAACCTTTTCGGCCGATCACAATCCGACCACCCCCATTTTATAGAAAATTTTCTCTAGTATATATTGAATATTTTAATATAAAAATTCGATATATATATATATATATATATATATATATATATATATATATATATATATATATATATATATATATATATATATATATATATATATATATATATATGGGAAATTTTGGGGCATCAGTCCATGCAACCTGTAGAAGGAACAAAAATACAGGTACCACCAAAAAACTTGTAGCAACATCCAGATTCAGCCTCAGCAGCAAATTGAGACAGTATGTGATTCCAGTCAGCCGAAAAAAGCAAAACAGCATTATGAAGTTACGGTCCATAACCATCCATTCACAGCAATAAAACAGAACATAAGGTAAAACCATATGGGAATTCACCAACCACTGCAACCTCCAGATAATAGACGCCACCGAGTAGTTGGACAAAACAGGTGCAATCAAAACAGAATTGACAAAGAAAAAAGAATCTTCTTTTAAGCTCATCAAATCTCTTCCAGTATTTAACTTTGGCAATGATAGCACTACGAATAATGTAGAACATTTGCGAGGGGCTTTTCCAAACATTCTCAAACCTCCTAGAATTTCTTTCACGCCATAAGTAATAAATAGTGCAACAAATGGTGAAATAGCAAAAGTTTTTCTCCCAGAAACAGTAATCCACAGATTCATCAAACCACTGAAAAATTTGCATCATATTTGGTCTAAAGAGAAAGGCTCCCAGAGGTGGTAAAAGGGAGGTAATGACAGTGTAGGAGTAGTCACAACTAAAAAAGATATGGGAATGGCAATCACTACCAACACAGCAAAAGGAGCAATCAGCTAAAGCGTCAATCCCTCTCAGAATAAGTTGATAAGCAGTTTTTAATTTACCCAGCATAGCCATCCAGGCATAAGAAGAAAATCGTAGAGATTTATTCTTATGCCAAATAACCTCCTCAAAAGCTCCAAAATAGTTGTTGTAAAAAGTTGAGAGGGTAGGTTTAATAGAGCCATTCCAAGAAACAATCAGTTGTACAGAAAAATGCACATCCATAATCTCAGTAAGCAGCAAAGTCAGGGTGTGAGGTGGTAAAATCCAGCCATGTAAGTCAGTGTAGCATTGCACGTAATGTTTCTCAAATTTGAAAGAAGGCATAATATCTATAAGAGCTTTACCATTGCACCAATGATCCCATTCCATAGATAAATTGCAATTTCTAGATGGTGTAAAAGAAAAATTCCCTTTAATAGTGAAAGCAGTTTCATGCACCTTTCTCCAGAATTTCGAAGATGTAGAAATAAGAGGTTTCCAAGGTGAAATGTATTTATTTCTAAACCAAGCCATAGCCAAATTTTCCCTAGTAAAGAATCTCCAAATAAAAGCACAGTGGTTGGCATAGATAAGAGCATCAACAAAAAGAATACCAATCCCCCCCCCCCCCCAATCTGGTAGGCATGGCAATGGCACTCCATGAAATCAAATGGAGCTTTCTATCATTAATCTTGCCATGAAAAATTAGAAACCTGGAGCAAAGTCTAGAGAAGACTTTACAACATGATTTAGGTATTATGGATCCTCTAATCCAATAAGCAAGAGAATTAGCAATTGTGAACTTGATGAATTGAACTCTACCTGCAAAAGAGAGAAATTTAACTTTCCAGCCATCCAGTAGAGTAAAAATTTTACTCATGAGTGGCTGGAAGTGAGAAGAATTAAGGCGGCCAGTAGCAACAGGTATCCCAAGATATTTGAGGAAGGAGCTTTGAGTAGTGATGTCCAGGCAATTACAAATGGCAGTGGTATTAGCAGCATCCTTAGAGAAAATAATAGAACTCTTTGCTTGATTAATAAAGATGTCAGATGCTGAAGAAATTGCCTTCTTGGTTATGAGAAGCTCCTTCAGGACACGGGAAAGAACAGGGAAGAAGTAATGAAGAAGCAAGAAAATAGTATTTTACTTATCTCCAAAAGAGTACAGAGGACCGTCTATAAATAGAGTAGAGTCTGTTCACCTATAACTCTAAGTACATCATATTTACACTAGTTGCCATGAAATGAAATATTTAATATACATTTATATTTTGCTCTCTAACATCCCCCTGCAAACTAATGGGTCTTGTAAGATGCTTAGTTTGAGTCTGAGAAGTTGAAACCGAGGTGTCGAAAGGGGTTTTGTTAGTATGTCGGCCGTTTGATCAACCGTACTAATGGGTAACAGCCGGATGTTGTTGTTTGTGATTTGATCCCGGAGAAATCTTTGATCGATCTCGATGTGTTTTGTTCTAGCGTGAAAAACCGGGTTGTTGGCGAGAGCGATAGCGGATGTATTATCACAGAACAGATCGGTCGGTTGATTAGAGTCGATGCCAAAATCAGCTAGAATTCTTTTGAGCCATATAATGTCGGCTGTTAGTGCCGCAAGTGATCTATATTCGGACTCGGTCGAGGATCGCGCCACTGTGTGTTGTTTCTTGACGGTCCAAGAGATGATATTGTCGCCGAGAAACGAGCAGTAGCCGGAAGTAGATTTTCTTGAAATTGGATCTCCGGCCCAGTCCGCATCTGAAAAGGAATGTAGGACAAGATTACTTTTCGTGATTTGTATGCCATAGTCAAACGTACCTTTGATATAACGGAGTATTCTCTTGAGAAGATATATGTGTTGAGGAAGTGGACTGTGCATGTGTTGAGAAAGAAGATTAACGCTGAACGCGATGTCGGGACGAGTTATGGTTAAATATTGCAATGCTCCTGTAAGTCGTCGGTAGGTTCCGGGATCGGATATTTCAGCGTTGTTGGAGAATGTGGCGGGCATCTTGGTGACCGTTGGGTTTGAGAGAGGCTTGCAGTCAAGCATATTTGCCTGTTGAATGATTGAGAGGGTATATTGAGATTGAGATAAAAAGTACCGTGATGGCTGTTTCCTTATTTGTATGCCAAGGAATGTATTAGCTTCTCCCAAGTGTTTTATCATGAACTTAGTACTTAGCTGGTCCAGGAGTTTGGAGATTGCTAGATGGTCGCCGTCGGTTACAAGGATGTCGTCAACGTATACAAGAAGGTAGATGTTGACGCCATTTTGCCGGAAAATGAGTAGAGACTGATCGGATTTACTGTGCTCAAATCCTAGAGATAACAGGTATGTTGTGAACGTTGTATACCATTGTCGCGGGGCTTGACGAAGACCATATAGAGCCTTATGCAACCGGCATACGTGATTAGGATTGGTAGAATCCTCAAACCCTTTTGGTTGGGTCATATAGACCGTTTCATCAAGGTGTCCGTGCAGAAATGCGTTCGCGACATCTAGTTGTTGGACTGGCTAGTCGTGGTATAGTGCAACGTTGAGCAATATGCGAATAGTTGGTAATTTGGCGACTGGACTGAAGGTCTCGTTGTAGTCGATACCGTGCTCTTGATGATTGCCGAGGGCAACTAGGCGCGCTTTATGTCTAGCCACGGAACCGTCGGAGTGATATTTAGTTCGGAACGTCCATTTGCAGCCCAAGATAGAAACATTAGATGGTGGTTCGACTAGTGTCCAGGTTCCTTGCTTATGTAGAGCGAAGAATTCATATGCCATTGCTTTCCGCCATTCAAGGTGTTTGGCTGCTTCGGTATATGTAGTTGGATCTGGAACCTGTTGAGGCGAATTGATGATATGAATTAAATTTAGTCTTACCGATGGCTTGAGAGAGCCAGTTTTCTGCCGCGTGAGCATGGGATATTTGACCAGGTCCGGTAGTATTGACTTGGTGTACCGAAATGTTAGGTGAAGAGTTGAAACTGTTCTCGGTGGCTGCATAGGTAGGTTCGGCTGGAGGTTGTTCCGTGAAGTGCATTGGTAGAGTATCGGGCTGTTCGATGATGTTGGATGGTGCATGTGGATGACTAATGGTTGCAGTGGGTATCAGCATGGAAGGATGGGTTGGAGCGGCGTCAGTAGTATGCGTGGCTAGTTGAATTTTTTCTGCAAACGGGAAGTGATCTTCGTCGAACTGAACGTGTCTTGACATGAATATTTTGTTTGAGGATTTATCAAGACACTTGTAGCCTTTATAGGTTTCAGAATACCCAAGGAAAATGCATTCCCGAGCCTTTGGTTGAAATTTGTTTCTGAGGCTTGAGGGAATTAACGGGTAGCAGGCGCACCCAAAGGTCCGCAGATGTTGGTATTCGGGAATGAGTTTGTGGAGGAGTTCAAACGGAGATTTGTTCTTTGTTGTTGGCGTCGGCATTCTGTTAATGAGGTAGACGGCAGTGATAATGGCGTCCGGCCAGTATTTAGTGGGAACAGAAGCGGTAAACAACAATGACCTTGTGGTCTCAAGAATGTGTCGATGCTTTCTTTCAGACAGATCGTTTTGTTCTGGCGTGTATGGACACGAAATTTGATGGAGAATGCCGTGAGCAGTTAAAAATTGAGATAAAGATGTGTTCGTGTATTCCGTCCCACCATCCGAGCGAAGACATTTAAGCGAATAGGAGGTAAGCTTTTCAACATAGGTTTTAAAATTAATGAAAATATTTGTTACTTCATTTTTATGCTTCATTGGAAAAATCCACGTAAAACGCGTAAAATCATCAATGAAAAGAACGTAAAACCTATAGTCTTGTTGAGACGTGACTGGGGCCAGACCCCAGACGTCGGAATGGACAAGTTCAAGCGGACGAAGCCGCCTGTTATTTGACAGCTCAAAGGGCAACTTGTGGCCTTTTGCTAAAATACAAGAATTGCAATGAGTATTTTTAGAGTCTATATGTAGAAACGGATTACATTTAGAGATGAGGTTGAGTGTGCTAAAGTGCGGATGACCCAGGCGATTATGCCAAGACACCTTTGTCTGCTTTGTTGCGGTCATGGCTGAAGCTATGGAGGAGGTTGGCTGTGGCGTGAGAGGGTATAGCCCATTAAGGCAAGGTCCGCGAAGCAACACTTGCTGTGTCTGCAAGTCCTTAAACACAAATCCATTAGGCTCAAAGATAATACAAATATTATTATCTTTGGTTATCTTGGAAATAAATAGCAAATTATATTTGAGCTGAGGAATATGCAAAATAGTTTCAAGTTTTAGCTTACGTTGTGCGGTGTTTAACGAACCTGAACCGGAGTGAGCTATTGGTATGGATCGCCCATCTCCGATTGTGACGGTGTCCGAGCCGTGGTAGGGAGCGGTGATAGACATATTCTCCAACGAGTTAGTTAGGTGTGACGAAGCCCCGGAGTCAAGAAACCAATTCGTTGGATGTTGATCTTGAGTTGCTGCAAGGGCAGTGTTTCTTGCATTTGGCACATAGTTCTCATTGAGGCGATGCCAACAATGTGCTGCTGAGTGGCCTCTTTTATGACAGATTTGGCATGTAGTTGTTGAATCGGCGGTGGTTCTTGCATTTGTCGAGTTTTGTTGTGTTGATCGACCTCCACGTTGCTTCCGACCACGACCTCTTTGCGTATAGAGAGCAAAGTTGGGATCTGCGGCTGGCCGATTTCTGGATGCGTCAGCGGAAATATTAACCTCTTCGCTGAGAAGCAGCGGGTAGAGATCATCCAGACTGATCGGGTTAAGCATAGTGCATATTGCGGTCTTGAAGGCTTGGTAATCCGGTGGTAGACCATTCAAGATATAAAGAATTATATCTTTGGTATCCACGGTGGAGCCTGCTGCAGCGATTTGATCAACTAGTGACTTGATATCAGTGAGATATTGAGTCATGGTTGATGTTTTCTTGGAAATGTTGTGAAGCTCGTTCTTGAGCTGTATCACTTTGGAGCGATTTGCGGATTGGAAGCGTGTTTCAAGTGCTGTCCAGATCTTGGCTGTAGATTCGAGATGAATTATGTAAGGAAGAATGGACTGAGAGATGGTTGAACACATGGCGGCGGCAAGGTTTTGATCAGCCACAAGCCATTGTGTATATTTCGGATTTGGAGCCAGAGAAAGATCGGATTTCTGGATTTGTTTTTCCGGAGGAGGAGAAAGGGGGTCAAGAAACTTATCGAATCCGTTTGCACGAAAAAGCTTGACGATCTGAGAACGCCACAGCATGTAGTTCTCTGTTGAGAGCTGTGTTGGCACGATGTTCTTCAGATTCCCGACCACAAATT
The DNA here is from genome assembly GCA_016618105.1 of Dendrobium huoshanense. Classification (NCBI taxonomy): domain Eukaryota; kingdom Viridiplantae; phylum Streptophyta; class Magnoliopsida; order Asparagales; family Orchidaceae; genus Dendrobium; species Dendrobium huoshanense. The sequence goes on along the minus strand of CM028350.1, from coordinate 42,296,247 downwards.
TCAGAGATGAAGAAATGGTTCCTCCTTCTTGTGTGTTCTCCATATCCGACTGTTCGTCTGCTTGTGACGCAGTGGAGTTATTCATCTTGCCGATCTTCCCTTTTACTCCTGCTCTGATACCATGAAGAAATTGCCTTCTTGGTTATGAGAAGCTCCTTCAGGACACGGGAAAGAACAGGGAAGAAGTAATGAAGAAGCAAGAAAATAGTATTTTACTTATCTCCAAAAGAGTACAGAGGACCGTCTATAAATAGAGTAGAGTCTGTTCACCTATAACTCTAAGTACATCATATTTACACTAGTTGCCATGAAATGAAATATATAATATACATTTATATTTTGCTCTCTAACAGATGCATTAGAGAAAATAGAAATGGCTTTAGCAAGAGTATGAGCATTAGAAGGCGAGGCCTTTCCAAACACTAAAACATCATCAGCATAAAAAAGGTGCGTAATGGAAAGATTTTTCATTTGAGGCCCAATGAATTGAGTGTTACCGTTCTCCAAGGTACACGAGTTTTCTTCTCTATCTGCATTAACGGGGCTTTGAATGGCTTTTTTGGTTCCTCCTCTGGATTAAGATAATTATTATTATTATTATTATTAAATACCGTTTTTAACATAGCACAGTTGTGAAAGCATTAATGGAAGATTGAATTGACAGTTAATTTTTAAGAATATTATTTGGATAAGGTCGAATGGGTTGAAACTTGAAAGAGCGCGCTGACTTAGCGGAATAAAGTATACAAATTTGGTTTGACTGAAGAGAGCTAAATTGGAACCTAAAAGTTCACAATTTTTAAAGAAGTGTGATAAACCCTAACTATGATAACGTTTTTTATAATAATATAATAATATGACAAATTAATCATATTTTGTCACAGATAATTGTAATTATGTCATCGATGTTATCAATCTCTTAAAAGAACAAAAAGCAATTAAAAGTACAACTAAAAGAATTTTGATAATGCTTATTAAAAAAATGTGGAACATAAAGAAATTTTTCGTTATAATATTTAAAAAATTAATAATATAACAAAAAACTTTAATAATTGATTTGTCACCTAAAAAGCTATATGATCATACATGAATCTCGACACAATATTTGAGCGGTCAGCGCAAACGCTACATTAGGTAGACAGTTAGCTAGTTTTTCTCGGGTTTTCTCAGGTTGAGTTCGAGTTGTCGGGTCAGCACGAACCTGGCACTTTTTTTTAAAATGGTCGAATCCGAGAACCCGACCCATTGTGAAACAGATTGATCATAACCCGAAATTTTCGAGTCGAGTTTGAGTCAGGTTTTTAGGTCGTGTCAAATATTGACACCCCTAGTTATGATATTATTTTATAGTCCAAATAATCATCTAAGCATGCATGTTTCAATGAAATTTGACGAAAGAATTTAACAAATAAAAATCATTCAATTTTAATGTTGTTAAATCACTTTGATGCATAAAAAAGTGTTCATTAGATAGAGTGTTTGAGAACTTATTTGTAATTTCTAAAATTTCATTCTATAAAATTATAAATATACCATCATTCTTCACATAAAAGAGATTTGAAATTGAAAAGAACTTAGAGATTTGAACCATTTTGAAGTCATGCTAGAAGATCATGATCAATGATCAATCGAGCAGCTGTAGTCGACCAACTATCATTTCTCAATCGTCTTCCACCTAATCATCATTGTTCAACCATTGTCACCTAATCATTGTTGTAAGAAAATCTTTAATATGTAAGAAAAAGAAAATCTTTAAAACTTATAAGACAAATTCAAATGAAAGAAAATCTCATATTCCTCATTAAAATTCATCAAAGAAAATATTCATTCTCATTTCAACGATATAATCTTATAAACACTTAAGGCCGAAATTGAACAATATGATTTTCACAAATCTGTAATTAATATAAATAACATGCTTTGATTCAGCACTGATTTCTCCATAGATTCTTCAAATTAAGAAATTAGGGTTTCTCTTCCTTCTCCCCTTTCTTCTTCTCTTATGTTAATTGATGTTACCTTATTACAATTCCCACTGCCTTAGTCACTATCTTTGTTCCCTTTATTCCCTTTCTGTCAGGAATGTTCTCTTGTTCCCTTCCTAACCGTTTCTTCCTATAATAGCATGATAGCAAGTGAAATGATATACAAATACTTGAAAACTGCTTTGAGGGAATATTTACAAAGAATATTACACTCCCAATTATTGTTCCATTGCTGCTTTAATTCTTTGTTCTCCTTGCAGGTGTTCACCCGACGGGCTAATGCTGAGCGAGGATACATCAATTGGTATCAGAGAAAGGTAGTAGATAATGGCTGCGGAGACGTCTCGTGGAGCTCCCGGCGAGGATTACATTAATTGCCGGCAAATCGTGCAGTAAGTACACCATTCTCCATGGCTTCTTATTTAAAGAAAGCTGCCGGTGTATTTTCAACTCTACTTGGCGTCAGCATCTTATCAAGGAAGCTCATTGTGGGGGCTTGGTAGCTCACGTTGGACACAAGAAAACCCTTACTCATCTTCAAATGTGATTCTGTTGACCGCATTTGTCCCATGACCTGTCTCGATTCATCGAAAGGTGCTCGGTATGTCAAATTGGCAAAAAAACGGCATCAAGCACGGGTTTTTATATGCCCTTTCCCACGCATGACTCCATTTGGGAAGACCTTAGCATCTATTTTTTCTTTGGCCTACCACGAACTAAGAACGGAGTTGATTCTATCATGGTAGTTGATTCTATCATGATAGTTGTGGATAGATTTTTTAAAATGACCCACTTTATCCCATGTAAGAAAACCTTCGATACAGTTCATGTTACCATACTTTTCTTTAAAGAGATCGTTCATTTACATGGCCTCCCACGCAGTATTACCTCTGACCGTGATGTTAAGTTCGTCAGTCATTTTTGAAGGAAGTTATGGAACAACTTCATACTCAACTCAAGCTCAGCTCCACATATCATCCACAAACCGATGGCCAAACCGAAATAGTTAATTGTGTTAGATGAATAGAGCCGAACCTGAAACAGAGTTAGGCAATAACAAAGAGGAAGAAGAAGAAAGGGGTTAGCAGTAAACAATCAATAGCCATGTTAGATAACCCGAGAGCTTCATCTTCTTCCATAGAGAACAGCTGCTACAGTACTCAGCTTAAGTAGCTGAGTTGGTTACAAAAGCACCGGTTGAGATCACACAGCAGTGATCTAACGGTGAGCAGAAAAAGTGCATACTGCCATGGCAGTGGGAGTGATGATCAACTCATATATGTGAGCCGTCTTATACACATAAGAGAAAGGTCTTATCTATTTAGCTTATCAGCCCCCCTCAAGCTAAGGATGATGGCTGAATCCTGAGCTTGTCACGCAGAGCACCAAACCGAGTAGCCGGAAGAGATTTGGTGAAGATATCTGCAGGTTGATCGACAGTGGAGATATGATGAACTGAGATATGATTTGCGCGAATGCAGTCTCGTATGAAATGGAAATCAATCTCAATATGCTTGGTTCGAGCATGAAAAATGGGATTGTTTGCTAGAGCAAGGGCTGAGACATTATCACAATAGAGTTTAGTGGGAGCAGAGGGAAGAGCTTTAAACTCAGAGAGTAAGCGACGAAGCCAAATGACATCGCAAGCAGCGGTAGAGATTGCTCTATACTCTGCTTCTGTGGAAGAACGAGCTACAGATGTTTGTTTCTTGACTGTCCAAGAGACAACAGTGCTACCAAGAAAGGCGCAATAGCCAGTAACTGATTTGCGATCAGCTTTGTCACTTGCCCAATCAGAATCGGCAAAGGCTGTGAGTTCTAGGGAGGCCTGACGGATAGGCAGACCAAGATGCAGAGACCCCTTAATATACCGAAGAACACGTTTTAGTAGTTGAAAATGAAGAGTTTGGGGTTGATGCATATATTTGCATAGGAAATTGACTGCAAAGAGCACATCAGGGCGTGTGAGAGTTAGATATTGCAATGAACCAACAATTTGTCGGTAGAACTCAGGGCGCTCAAACGGTTGGTCGTTTGTTTGAATGTGAGGTAGCACCGTAGGCAGAGGAGTGAGCACAGGTTTGCAATCAGACATAGCCGCTTTGCGAAGCACTTCGGTTGCATAATGAGTTTGATTCAAGTGAATGCCATAATCGGTGTGAGTAGCTTGAAGACCGAGAAATTGATTGAGCTTACCTAGGTTGTTCATCTTGAATTGTGAGTGCAGTGCTTGAAGCAGAGTGTTGATCGCAGCTTCACTAATGCCCGTGAGTAAGATATCATCAACATATACAAGAAGGTATAGTTGAGTATTATCCTGATGATAAAACAGTAAGGATGGGTCGGCCGTGCTCGTATGAAACCCATAAGAAGTAAGGTATGACGATAGTGTCTCAAACCATTTTCTCGGTGATTGTTTGAGACCGTAAATGGCCTTCTTGAGCAAACAAACATGATGTGGAAATTGCGAATCCACAAAACCAGCTGGTTGCTTCATAAATACTTGTTCCTGCAAATCACCATGAAGAAAGGCATTCGATACATCGAGTTGAAGCAATGGCCACTGATGAGACACAGCGACGGTAAGAAATACACGAATTGTAGCAAACTTGGCCACTGGACTAAACGTCTCAAAATAGTCAAGACCATATTCTTGTTTGAATCCTTGAGCAACAAGTCTGGCCTTATACCGAGCAATGGATCCATTTGAATTAAATTTGGTTTTGAATAACCATTTGCAGCCAAGCACGTTTTGCTGGGGCTCATACGGGACCAACAGCCAGGTGCCTTGATGTTGCAGGGCCTCAAATTCAGTACTCATAGCTTTACGCCACTCTGGATACTTAGCTGCTTGAGTAGCACTAGTAGGATTTGTTGGTATAACAGAATGTTCAAGATCAAAGATAGGTTTCGGTTTTAGACTGCCCGTCTGAGCCCGTGTAAGCATAGGATGTTTGGAAGTTTGAGCTGGTGCACAAGGAGAATGAGATGCAGTGGTTGGTAGCTGGGAATAGTCAGGAGACGGAGAAATGGTTGGAGTTGGAATAGAAGCCTGACTGCTAGGCTGGGCAGCATCCGGAATGTATGTATTTGTAAGAGGCTGTAAGGTTGAAACGGGAATAAGAGTAGTAGGATTAGTGGATGTAAAGCCAGGAGGCAGAGGAGTGATTTGAGTGGAAGAGGTATGTTGACGAAACGGAAAAATTGTCTCATGAAAATGTATATGCCTGGACACATAAATTTTAGAAGTCTTAAAATCAAAACAGCGATATCCTTTGGAATTGGGAACATATCCAAGGAATATACATGGATGCGAGCGAGGCGCGAATTTATTATGAAGGTGTGTAGGAAGCCATGGATAAACAAGACAACCAAAGACACGAAGATGGGAATAACTGGGAGCTTTAGCAAATAGTAGTTCGTATGGAGTTTTATAACTGTTAGCCGAGTGAGGAAGACGATTAAGTAGATAAACGGCAGTGATGAGAGCATCAGTCCAGAATTTAGATGGGAGATTTGCATCAAACAATAAGGCCCTCATGGTTTCAACAATGTGACGATGCTTGCGTTCGGAGACGCCATTTTGTTGAGGTGTATACGGGCATGAGGTTTGGTGAACGATGCCAGACTTAATTAGATGCTGTTGAAGAGTGGAGTTGAGGTATTCTCCACCCCGGTCCGATCGTAGAGTTTTAATTTTAGAATTAAATTGATGTTCGACGAGTTGCTTAAAACGAAGAAACGTAGAGCACACATCAGATTTTGAAACTAAAGGAAATACCCACGAATACCGAGTACAGTCGTCAACAAAAAGAACATAATATCGATAGGATTGCATTGATACCATAGGGGAAGGACCCCATACATCACTATGAATGAGTTCAAGACATTTTTTAGCTCTAGTAGCAGACAACGAGAAAGACAGACGATGACACTTTGCCTGAGAACAGGCATTACATTGATAGACACTGTTGGCAGCACGACTGGTAGGGAAGATTGAACGCAGATGAGTTTGAGTCGTTGGAGACGGATGACCCAGGCGGCTGTGCCAAACAGCGGAAGAGACACCTACAGTAGAAGTTGTAGTAGCTAGACAGTGCGAGTCGCTATGAGCAGAAGCTGGAGCATTAATTGGGTAGAGACCATGATGATTGGGACCGTGGAGAAGAGTTTGATTGTTCTTGGAATCCTTTATACGAAATCCATTAGAATCAAACAGAACATAACATGGATTATCAGAAGTTAATTTGTGAATAGAAATAAGATTATGAGATAATTGAGGTACATGAAGAATTTTGGACAAAAGGAGCTTACGATGAGGCGTGGGTAGCAGTCCTTGACCGGTGTTAGCAATTTGTAATTGCTGGCCGTTCCCAACTTGAACATTCGAATTACCAGAGTATGGCTGAATGTTTTGAACATTAGCCGCATTAGCTGTTAGGTGTTCTGTAGCACCTGAATCCAAGAATCAGTCCGCTTGCTGTGTGTTATCAGTAGCTAAGTATGCTTGAGGTGCTGTAATGTAATTTGGATCATGCCGGTACCAGCAAGTTACAGCCGAGTGCCCTGTTTTTCCGCAGATTTGGCAGTCAATGGCAGGGCGAGGGCGACGACCTCCTCTATTAGCAATTTGATTGAAATTTGCTGTTGGTGGTCTACCAGATACACCTCGTCCAGGTGTGGCACAACCCGCAGACATGTTACGACCTCTTCCTCGAGTAGATAAGCGGCTGCGATATGATCCTCTGGTGACTGCTAGAGCCAGATTTTGATCCCCTGTGGCTACATTTTGCGATTCACGGCTCATATCAGCCTGTAAGTGAAGTTCTTCACTACACAGCATTGAGTAGAAATTATCAATGGAAATGGTACTCTCTCTAGTTCGAATAGCAGTCTTAAAAGATTGATACGAGTACGGTAGACCATTCAAAGTATAGTGTATTACATCTTCTACTTCAATGGGAGATCCTGCTGCAGCAATTGCATCAATCTTGTTCTTAATCTCGGACAAGTATTGGAACATAGTCTTGTCTCCTAGTTGTAGAAGATGAAGTTCACCTTTAAGTTGTAGAAGACGAGAACGATTTGATGACTGTAATCGGCGTTCAATCGTCAGCCAGATTTCATAAGAGGATTCAATGTTCAATATATACGGTAAGAGAGAGGCTGAGACGGTGGAGTAGATAGCAGAAGCAAGATGTTGATCTATGAGTAGCCAAGTTGAGTATAGGGGATTAATTTTACTGTTTCCACTTGAATCCAGTATATATTTTGCCGGCGGAGGAATTTCTCCGGTAAGATAACCGTCGAAGTTGTTGGCAGTAAACAACTTCAAAAGTTGAGACTTCCAGATCAGATGATTCTCCGTCGTAAGCTGAACGGTAACCATGGACTTCACATTGGCCATGAAGAACTTCAGCTGAGGTGGAATAGGAATTTCCTTTGATGGCTCACTTGCGCCAGATTCCGCCATTGCCGTAGATGAAGCTTCTGCCATTTTTTTAACAGAGAGCAGGATTTGGAACCTACAGCTCTGATACCATGTTAGATGAATAGAGCCGAACCTGAAACAGAGTTAGGCAATAACAAAGAGGAAGAAGAAGAAAGGGGTTAGCAGTAAACAATCAATAGCCATGTTAGATAACCCGAGAGCTTCATCTTCTTCCATAGAGAACAGCTGCTACAGTACTCAGCTTAAGTAGCTGAGTTGGTTACAAAAGCACCGGTTGAGATCACACAGCAGTGATCTAACGGTGAGCAGAAAAAGTGCATACTGCCATGGCAGTGGGAATGATGATCAACTCATATATGTGAGCCGTCTTATACACATAAGAGAAAGGTCTTATCTATTTAGCTTATCAAATTGCACCCACGGCAACATGCTGCACTGCTTAGTCCAAGACCATCCTAAGAAGTGGGAAGAGACGTTGAGTCAGGCTGAGTTTGCTTTCAATTCGATGTCGAATAGGTCCACCGTCCACTATCCTTTCAGCATAGTGTATACTAAAATGCCAAATCACTCGATCGATGTTGTCGTCTTACCCAAACGCCGCAACACAGTAGCCGCACAAACTATCGAACAGCTCAAGAATATTATGGAGGAAGTCCATAGTAAGCTCACTGAATCAAATTTAAAATACAAAAGATTGGCTGATGCTCATTGGTGCCCCAAAGCTTTTAGTCCAGGTGTCCTACAGTTAGTTAAAAAATTATTACGTATAATTCTAATTATTAATTATATTAATGAGAAGTTAGATATTTTTTCTTAAAATCATAATAGAGAAAATATATTAATATAATTTTACAATACAATACTAAAAAATAAATATTTTTCTATTTATAACTAATAATGTCATTACAAAATCAATTCATACTTAAAAAAAGCTCAATTTTTATGTATATCATTATAGTCTGATGTTGATATACTAAATTAATAGTATAAATAGATGACAAATTGATATAATACAGTGGCAGAGCCATAAATTTTTTATAGTTTAGATATGAATTCCGTCATTACAAACATTTCTTCAAATATTTCTTCTATTTGATAAAAATTCCGCCATTACAAACATGAAATACCTAGACTTTCAGATACTTCTGGAATACTAATTTTTCTTACTAATCGGTTCTTGCCAATTCCAATTACTCACTTATTAGTGCATCTTTTGTTCTCCATTTCATGAACTTTTATTCCGTCCGGTGCAAGGACGTAGAGGAACGTCCGGTCGGAGGCAATTTCCCGTCAAAAAACTAGGTATTTGCTCGGTACAACTAGGTATTATTTGATAATAATGAGGAATACCGTTCTCTGAAGACCAATACCGAGTTATACCGAGCTGTACCGAGAAATACCGAGTTGTATCGAGTTTTTCTGGGAAAAACTCGGTACAACTTTGGTATAACTCGGTATTTGCTCGGTAAAGCCCGGTATAACTCGGTATTGGGTCTTCAAATGATGGTATTCTTCGTTATTGTTTGGTATTGCTCGGTATTTGCTCGGTACAACTCATTTTTTGGCGGGAAATTGCCTCCGACCGGACGTTCCTCTACGTCCGGTCGGAGGACGTAATAATTTTTTATTTTAACTAAATTTATATATATATATATATAGGCTTCGTTTGGGTCAGTTTTCTTATTGCTTTCTAAAATATATTTATACTACAAAAAAAATTTGTACTTAAAAACTATTTTATAAAATAATAAGAAAAATATCCCAAATGAAGTCATAATTTTTCTTGAATGATTAACTCCAATTTAAGTTAAAAGGTTAAAAAATGATCCTCCTGCCTCTCCAAACCGAACCTCCTTTCCTTTTCTAATTTACTGATTCGGCCCACTCACCAATTTACTTAATCAATTGGCGGCCCAATATGTTTTCAAGCCCAAAAATAATGGGCCTTTTATTTGTAACGAGGATCAAACCAATATATTTTTATATATGTAATAGCAGAAGTTAGTGAGCAATAGTTAACCAAGCCATAGAACAATTATTAGATCAGATGACCTGACGTAGCTCTACGTTCATATGCCAATAATATTTTGCCACGTCTTCTTACTTTTTACCGCGCGGCCCGACGACCCGATCCAGACCATAGGAGTTGATTGAGAGTAAACTAGCCTAATCGGTAAGAATATGTATTAAAACTCTAAGATTTATTACATAAAATTTTTAAATTACACAATAAGTCTAATGGTGATACACCCCTTAATCTTGTGCTTTAGTATAATGGCAATGGGCAATTAAATTATTGATATCATTCTCATCTCAAAATAATTAAATGATGATTGATTAAACTAGTTTTTTAAATATATTAAAGATATTGATAAATTTCATATAATCAAATAGTATAATTAATTATTAGATTTATTATTTTAGAATAATTTCATATAAGAATAAGTTAATAAAACAATTAATTCAAAATATTTTAATAAGATATAATATTTAAAATAATTAATAAAAAAAATATTCACCCCTTACATTGCATTCCATTATGTGTTAGAATGATCCTCTATATAACACGAATATTTTTTTAAAATCAAAATTTTATTATTTACTCGTATAATAAATAACAAAATAAAATATTATATTGTCATTATCTTTCATCAAAAATTTCTCCTACACACAACGTCAATATACCATCAGTATATTTTACTGTGAGATTTATCATAAGTTTTTTTTTTTGGATATTTATACATCGATAATCGAATCACCAGTGAGTATGGTTGTCAATAACTGACCCAACCCGAAAACCCGACCCGAACTGAAAAAGTTGGGTTCTGGTCAACCCGTTAAATAAACGGTTCGGGTTTGGTGTTAATTATGGACCCGTATAGCAATCAGGTCGGGTTCAGATCAACCCGCTAACCGGATGTTGCCCGAAATCAACCCGCGTTACCGACCCGCGTCAAGAGTTTTTAATAACTTAACATTTAGAGACTCGTGCCGTCGAGCGGATCAGTTGAAGGCTATCGTTTTACGAATTTTTGAGTTAGGGTTTCTCTTTCTCCGTTCTCTCAATTTCTCACTTCCTGCCTTCCTCCATGCTGCAACTCTGAGCTCGTAGCCTCACAGGTTCGCAGTTCGCACCTTTGGAATTTGGATTTTGGATATCCTCAAGTCTCCACCTTCCCCTACCCCTACTCAAGTCGGCCTTGGTTTGTAAGACTATAATCAGTGAACTCATGAATAACTTTGATTTCATTTTTTTTAGAAGTGTTTTGGCATTTTACTGAGTTTTGATTTATGATCGACTGATCTACTCTTCCATTATTTCACTGTTTATCGATCTGAATTTTTGGATTTGAAAGTGAAGTTGAAATGCATTTGTAGATTAGGGTTTGTTGTTTTTGTGTCTAGCACCGTTGCAGACTTGTAGTCTTGATGTTTGCCATATTATTAAGTTTTGAGTTTTGACTTTTGAGTCTTTTGACATCTCATATGTTGGAATGCCGTCTGCGGGTCGGGACTTGGGAAATTAGGTTTTCATTTTTCTTTTGCCATTACACAAATAGAAATTGTTGTTGTGAATTTGTGATTTATTAAGTTGTTACGTTGGATTATTGAACACTTGGACTTGGACTGTTGGTGTTAAATCTGTTGACCGGTTGCAAACTAGATGTCTAGCTTCTAAAAATAGTGGATATGGAATTGTTTTATTGTTCTGGAATACAAATCATGAATCTATGAATTATGATCGGCATGTGATAGTAATCCAGTTAGGCTTTAAGTCTTTGAGCCTGTGATTCTGTTTCCATGTTATTTCTTGTCTTCTGAAATAGTTAAATTTTGTTAATAGTGTAATGTTATTGTGCTAGTACTATTTAAATTCTATACTACAATATTTTTTGATGCACCATATTACATTATTAGTTTTTTACTATAATAATACTATTAATTGTTTAGTAGATTATGTGTTTGGTGATTAAATATTTAAATATTTCGTAAGTATGTGTATTTTTTGTGTTTAAATGGAGGGTTCTAATACAGTTGTTGACAGTAATCCTTCCAAGCAAAATGAGCAAGAACCTATTGATAATGACGTAAAATGTGATAGTGATGAGTATAACAATGTGGATGTGGATGAGGTTGGTGATAATGCAGTTTGAAATGAAAAAAAAGGAGGTTGACCTCTACTGTTTGGGGACATTATGAAATGTTGCCACTTGGTAATGATGGCAAATAACGTTGCAAATGTAAGAAATGTGGATCACCTTATTTGTCTGATAGTAAAAATGGTACAAGTAATCTGAGACATCATATTCAGAACTGTAAGAAGCGGGACTCCCATGATATTGGTCAACTTATTCTTCAAAGTAACATAAGCACTTCTATTTCTATGGTTGAAAATAAGTTTGGTTATCATGAATTTCGTAGCTTATTTACTGCATGCATAGTTAAGCATGACCTACCTTTTCAGTGTGTGGAATGGTCTGGTGTTAGATCATAACTTCGATACTTGCGTCCTGATTTATAAATTGTATCTAGAAATACAACACGAAATGACTGTAAGAAAATGTTCATTAAGGAGAAAGCACAGATACAAGCCCTTCTATGTAGTTGTAAGAGTAGAGTTTCTTTAACTTCTGATTTGTGGACTTTCATTAACACTGATGATTTTATTTGCTTAACTTCACATTTCATTGACAATAATTGGTTGTTATAGAAGAAGATTATAAGTTTTGATTATATGCCACCCCCCCGGTGATGGCTTGGCACTATTTGAGAAACTTCAATAGCTTTTGATTGCTTGGAAACTTGATAATAAACTTTTCAGTATTACTCTAGATAGCGCTTCAGCGAATATTGTATCAGTTGATTTTTTACGAAATCATTTGAATTTGCAAAGTACACTTATATGCAATGGTGAATTCTTCCATATGCGATGTTGCGCACATATAGTAAATCTTATTGTGCAGGAATGTTTGAAGGATATAGATTCCTCTATTATGAAGATTCGGGTGAGCATTAATTATGTAAAAGGCTCTTAATCAAGAAAACAAAAGTTTATGGATTGTGTACGACAAAATATGCTTGAAACTAATAAAGGTTTGAGGCAAGACGTACCAACTAGATGGAATTCTACTTTCATTATGCTAGATAGTGCAATATACTTCAGACATGCTTTTATGCATTTGGAGTTGAGTGATTCCAACTACAAGTCTTGTCCTTCAAATAGTGAGTGGGAGAAAATGGTTAGAATATGCAAGTTTTTAGCCCCTTTTTATGAAATTACTTGTGCTTTCTATGGTATAAAGTATCCAACTACAAATTTGTATTTCGCATGTGTATCAATTCCATATGCCACATTAAAATATGAATTATCTTGTGGGGAGGAGTATACTAGGAGAATGATTATTGGAATGCTTGCTAAGTTTGAAAAGTATTGGTCGGACTTCAGTGTTATTTTAGCAGTTGCAGTGATTATAGATCCAAGGTACAAGTTTAACTTTGTTGAGTGGTGCTACAAGAGACTTTACTCTAGTCATTTTGATTCTGAAATTGTAAAAGTTAAGGCTAAGTTGTCCACACTTTATTCTTCTTATTCAATCGTAGAAGACCAACCATCAACAACCACTATATCTCAATCATCTCAATCTTCACGACAAACTCCATCAAGTAGTCATTCAACTACCATCATTAAATCACAATTTCTGTAGGTATAATTTGGCAGGTCACATTCTATTAACATATTATGTTATGTCAACTTATCAAATATAACTATTAAAAAAATACAAGATTTTGATTCTTTCGAGGTGGAGGTAACTATGCCAAGAAAATCATAGCTTGAGATGTATTTGGATGAACCCAAGCTAGATAGGAATAGTGAGTTAGACATTTTTGCAATATTGGAAAGTAAATCAATTCATATTTCCTTAGGTCTCAAGAATGGCTCGTGATGTTTTGTACATTCCAATCTCTACTGTTGCATCAGAATTTACTTTTAGCAATGGTGGTAGACTTCTAGACCAATATAGAAGTGCATTGAAACATGATATTATAGAAGCATTGGTTTGCACAAAGGATTGATTGTACAATGACCAAGGTAATTTATTTGTCAATTATCATACTACACACTACATAAGTACACGGATGGTTCAATTTTTGTTAAAATTTATATTTCAACTAAACTGTTATTTTGTTAATATATATAAAAGACACAGAGCCTGATGACATGACAAAAAACATTATTAGCTTTGGTATGGAGGAAAATCAAATGGGCAATGTGAATGAGTCAAGAAATTAAGCATTTTAAAAACTATTATTAGTTCAAATTTGTATTTATAATGACTTTAATGAACAGCTACTGTGCAACAATTACTTCTGGCTATGGGGTTTCTTTTCATGTATTCTTACAAGTATTTTTCTGGACTTCTAATGGATGGTTGCTCTTGTTGTTGCTTGCTTGTTGCTGCCATGTTGTGCAGCAGCTGTGGTTGGCTGGCTACTGTGCATTGTGCAGCAGTTGCTTCTAGACCTCTGGTTGTGGCTTTTGTTTCTTGTCTTGTTACATCAAATTTTTTAGTTGCTGCCTGCTAGAGGTGTTTTTCTAGACATTATGCTGGACTTTTTTTTTCTGGACGTTATCATTATGATTATGTTACTTTATTTCTGGACATTATAATTCAGATTTAATGTTTTATTATATATTCATATGAAAAGGTCTGTGGTTATGTTGGGGCCATTGATGCCTGAATCCTGATGGTTATGTTGAATTGTTGGGGCCGTTGGGCCGTGGGCAACAGTACAGCTTGCATATTTATCTGCAAGCCTGTAGTAGTGCAGCTTGCATAATTGCATTTTCTGGTTGCTCACTTAGTCTTGTCTTTTGAAATTCTGTTGATGTTAGTTTTTTATTATAATATGGTAATGATGAAGAATCTTGTGAGTTTATAGAATAGTGGCAATACATAAATAAAAATGTTTTGCAACCAGGTTACAAATTGAGGAAATGAGATTTTTTTTTATTTGAGCATATACTATTTCACTAAATAGATACTAAAATTATAAAATATGTTTTCTCAATTTATAATCTTGGATGGCAAATTTTAAAATTGTTGTAGACTTGCAAATGATGATTCTTTAATTTTCACTAGGTTCACTCTGAGCCTAAGGGCTTAAAGCCTAAGTTGGTGAGCCCTAACGCATTTAGGACCTGAGGACCTTGACTCCTTCAGCTTGTAGCATTTAAATAATATTTATTGCAGGTTCATTGATTATGCTGACTGCTGAGATGTTCATTGTTCAGATTTCAGAATCCAAATTAGATGAATTAGTGAATGACAAAGAAGCTAACTGCTTGAGCAAATGTATTTGTAGATTGTAAATTTGTAATTTGTAATGTATCTTGTATCATAAAAATTAGAAATTTTGTTTATTTACAATTTGAAAAAGTAATAATGCTCTTGTATTGTGTTGAATTAATCAAATTTTAATTGTATTCATTTATTATTTAATTGTTTTTTGAATTTTTGAATTTAGTTAATATCTCTGTTTTATCTAAAAAAATTCGGGTTGGCGGGTCAGGTCCGGGTTCAGCAAGTGGACCCGTATAACTAAACGTGTCGGGTTCAGGTCGACCCGTTTAACTTCGGGTCAGTTCGAGTTCAACCCGAACCTGACCCGACAACCCGTATTGATAGCCCTACCAGTGAGTCATCCTTCACAGGTTGCCAGTCTCTTCTTGGACAAGATCATATTGCATCTTCCACATTGATTCTTTGTCATTTATATTTTCAAGATTTTATTATTGAGTGATGACAAAAATGAATGATATAAAAATTTTAATAAAAATAAATTTTGTTATTAATTATATATTAGAATAACTTTAAATGTTATATATATTTTTTCTTAAATATTAAACTATTCTCTAAATAAATATAAATATATAAATATTATAAAACTTATTGTAATGAAAGTAACTCTCTCAAAAAACATATATCCTAAATATATCAAATTTAATTTTAACGGTTGGTATATCCCCTCAATTTCTAGTCGGCGGTGGTCGAATCCCACTAAGGGGTTGTTTGGTTGCCTGAAAATAAAATCCAGTGATGGCGACCCCTTTGCTGCCGTTTCGCCGCAGTGGGGAAACCTGCACCAGCGAACTCCACCCATCCGAGATCACTTCCCTTTCGTCTTGCCCGAGTCCACTTTCCACGACCCCTTTGCCGCCGGTGTGCTCGGCTTGCCGCCGCCGACTCATATCGTCCATGGCCCCTTTCGAATCTCTGAGTTCAACTCCTACGAATGGATGGAAAGACTAATAGGCGAATCTCCAACCGAAAGTTCGAAAATCATGGTGGATGCGTGGCAAGGGAGTGATCTCCCTCCAATCTTCCCTGATGCTTTCGCATCCTGCTCCACAGCACGAGAGGTTTTGTTTTGAGCGGGTTTCGAAGTCTCACGAACGGCCAGTCGCAATACACCACTGATGTTTCGGACGATTTCTTTACGTTCCATTCAAAATCAACCAAACGACCTAATTTATAAAATACATATAAATAAATTACTTTACCCTCCTTATTCTTTATTCTTGTCCTTCTTCCTCCCCTGCCTCCACTCTCTCATTCTCTCTTCACATCCTTCCTTCTCCCAAATCCCTCAGTCTCTCCATCCGCGCCGCCGCCGCTGCCGCTGCCGCTGCCGCTGCCGCCCAAATATGTGTGCCCCGGCCCCCGATTCACTCGCCTCAGCTTATGGACGACGACGATGACTCTCCGTCCTCTTCTGACCGCTCTCCCTCCACCTCCCCACCATAGACAACAATCTCCGTAGTCCACCCATCTGTTTCTCTTCCGCCGCCGACGAATGCACACTCCTCCGACTCCGTTACCATTGCCACTCCTGTCCCACGCCACCAAACCCTAACCTTAGCCCTCCCCATCCAGCCCCGGCTGGGTTCTTCCGGTGGAGGCCGCGAGGACCACGGCCCTAATCGATGCCTGGGGTCAGCATTTCCTGGAGCTCAGCGGTGGCAATCTCAAGCAGAAACACTGGCAGGAGGTTGCCGAAGTCGTCAGCTGCCACGACGACTATACCAAACCTCTTAGAACCGATGTCCAGTGTAAGATTCGCATTGATACGCTTAAGAAGAAATACAAGATCGAGAAATCTAATATCTCCGCCGCAGCCGCTGCCGACCTATCCTTCTCCTCCTCCTGGCCTTTCTTTGACCGCCTTGACATCCTCCTCGGCCTCATCATGAAGACCCCACCTTCCGCCGCCCCCGCCAAACAACCATCTCCGGCTGCGGTGGCGACCATCGCGCGCTCCTAGTTCCCTCAGAAGCAACGAACTAGCATGCCGATGAAGAGGAAGGCCTCCTCGCTGCTATTGCCGCCGGCCCCTACTTCCTCCACCTCCGACAGACTCCCGTGGTGACGCCGGATACAGCACCGTCTAATGTACGGCGAAAACGAGCTGTTATATTGGGGATGAAAGTGCTGACGCAGGCAATTCTGAAGTTTGGACAGGTTTACCAGAGAGTTGAGAGCTTAAAGCTGCAACAAACAATGGAGATGGAGAAGCAGAGGCTAGGGTTTACCAGAGAGCTCGAGAAGCAGAGGATGCAATTCTTTATGAAAAGCCAAATTGAGCTTTCCCAGCTTAGACGCCACCTTCCGCCTTCTGGTGTTGGAGGAGGATGTAGTGGCGGCGTTAGTAGTAATAACTACCTCCACCATAGCCGGCGAGGCCACCAACATTCAGCTGAGAACGGAA
The DNA here is from genome assembly GCA_016618105.1 of Dendrobium huoshanense. Taxonomy (NCBI): domain Eukaryota; kingdom Viridiplantae; phylum Streptophyta; class Magnoliopsida; order Asparagales; family Orchidaceae; genus Dendrobium; species Dendrobium huoshanense. The sequence goes on along the minus strand of CM028350.1, from coordinate 42,279,042 downwards.
ACAACAATTTCATCAACGGGTAGAAGATGATCTCGGTAAGGTTGGAAGCTCATCTTCCTTGTATCTGTTTCTTTTATTAGTAGGATTTGTAAAGGTCTCTCCTTTTTCCTATTGAAGCTATGGAATTCTGATGCTTTTGCTTATTTATAGACAGATTCAATCACAGTTATGTTCTTCAATTCTACCCTGTTCGTATTCTTAAATTTCAATGAAAGATTCTTATGAAAAGTCAGCTCTTCCTTCTGGTATTGGAAAACAGTGAAAATTGAACAAGAAAACTAGTTTAGACTATTCTGAATATTGTAGATCTTCTGACATATCAGTTATCAATAAAGATTAATATATCGTTATTCTATTATGAAGAGGAAGTTACAAAAAATTTGAAATTTGTCATGGTAGGAGCATCAAATTCCAACTAATTAATTATTCAAATTTAAGCAAAACCTGATTAGTAGAAGTATTAGCATAGATTGCAATCAGTATAAGAACAACTTTGTCATACCTGTATTCTCTAGCTACTAACATAATCATAAACTTGATCTCTTATAAATGGAAATTTGTTCTTGCAAGAATTGTCATTTCAAATTTTGAGAGATTATTATGTGCGGAGTCCGGATAGGAAAACGTCTAGTTTTTGTGAATTACTGTGCAGCAAAATTATGCTTTTGCTGCTCACACTCACAAAAATCGGACAAATCGACTCCGCACGTAATAATCTCTCCCAAATTTCAACTGCTTGTAGTCTCATCCTTAACCAATCAACAGAAATACAGACAGCAATGTCATAAAATCCCATGATTGTCTGCATCAACGGGTAGAAGATGATCTCGGTAAGGTTGGAAGCTCATCTTCCTTGTATCTGTTTCTTTTATTCGTAGGATTTGTAAAGGTCTCTCCTTTTTCCTATTGAAGCTATGGAATTCTGATGCTTTTGCTTATTTATAGACAGATTCAATCACAGTTATGTTCTTCAATTCTACCCTGTTCGTATTCTTAAATTTCAATGAAAGATTCTTATGAAAAGTCAGCTCTTCCTTCTGGTATTGGAAAACAGTGAAAATTGAACAAGAAAACTAGTTTAGACTATTCTGAATATTGTAGATCTTCTGACATATCAGTTATCAATAAAGATTAATATATCGTTATTCTATTATGAAGAGGAAGTTACAAAAAATTTGAAATTTGTCATGGTAGGAGCATCAAATTCCAACTAATTAATTATTCAAATTTAAGCAAAACCTGATTAGTAGAAGTATTAGCATAGATTGCAATCAGTATAAGAACAACTTTGTCATACCTGTATTCTCTAGCTACTAACATAATCATAAACTTGATCTCTTATAAATGGAAATTTGTTCTTGCAAGAATTGTCATTTCAAATTTTGAGAGATTATTATGTGCGGAGTCCGGATAGGAAAACGTCTAGTTTTTGTGAATTACTGTGCAGCAAAATTATGCTTTTGCTGCTCACACTCACAAAAATCGGACAAATCGACTCCGCACGTAATAATCTCTCCCAAATTTCAACTGCTTGTAGTCTCATCCTTAACCAATCAACAGAAATACAGACAGCAATGTCATAAAATCCCATGATTGTCTGCAGATAGTGAATGTGTTTTGTAAGATGGTGTTATGATTTTCATTAATTTTGAATGTGAACATAGATACATGTTTGTTCAGGGATCTTTAAAATCTAATAAATTTATTATTTTCAAATCATATATATTATTAATTTCAAGCCAACAGATGCGCCCTTCCCAAAATTTTACTTTGCTTGACTTCCTTCAATTTCCTCTTAAATCGGATTTATAGATGAAATTAAATTATCTGATGGATTTGGAGGGCAAGGAAATAATTTCAACTTAGGCTACCAAAATTTTGGTGAGGATATTCTGATTATTGTTTTCAATTGGCCAGTAATCTCATTATTTATAGTCTATTGATGATAACATGCTGATGCAATTTTTTTCAAATTTTTTCTCCCATTTATTTGCTTGTAAATAAAAAAAGATGTTTTAAAAAATGGTTACTTTATGTTAAGTGTGTCAATATTTGACTCAACCTAAAAACCCGACCCAAAAAATTTGGATTAAGGTCAACCCGTTTGGCAAATGGGAATGGGTCGGGTTTGAGTTCCAAAATTCAACTTATTTGAAAAATCGGGTCGGGTCCAAGTCAACCCGCTAACCTTAAGTTGACCCAGATCTGACCTAGTTCCAGGTCCAGGCCTCTGTCACTCCTCCTGCACTCATGCAGGCATAGTCATGTTGCTCCCGTAAGCCTAAGAATTACTTTTCCTCTTCTCGCACAGGTGTAGTCCACCTGCTTCCCGCATTCACCTCCTTCAACGACATTCCTTCTTGTCGGGTTGGAAGTCAAGACAGCTCGAAATTAACGACGATGACGAGAGAGAGCTTGTTATTCTGCAGTTGGATCGAAAGTAACAACGACGGGAGGGAGCTCTTTGTTCTGTAGTTTGAACGGGAGCAATGAATTAACGACGACGACGACCGGAGGGACTCGCCATTCTGTTGTTGGATCGGAAGTAACGAACTAATGACGACGACGAGAGGGACTTGTTGTTCTGCAGTTGGATCGGAAGTAACGACGAAGATGGGAGGGAGCTCCATGCTCGCAGTTTTGCGGTTGGATCGGAAGTAACGAACTAACAACGATGATGGGAGAGACTCGCACCATGATTTCGCGTTGACCCTGAAACCCGATATGTTGGGTTTGGGTCGAGTCAAACAGTAGCAGATCAATGTTGAATTCAACCCGAACCCGAAATCACCTCTATTTTATATTCACTTGTATTTGAAATTAAAGCCAAAACTTTTAAGAGTTTTGAGAAGATTTTGTAAAATTTGATATAAATATGATGTCAAATGATAAAATCAATTAGTTAATTTAACAAAGCTTCATCTTTTTTAAATATGATTGCTAAATTTAATTTTAAAAACTTCATTTTTTTTTAAATATGATTACTAAGTTCAAGCAATCAATGGGTGTCAATTAATTTCGGTTTTGTTTTGAATAAATTTTTTATTGTTTTATTTTTACAGTTCATAATTATAATTTTTATTTGATTATATTTTTTTATTGCTTTAAAAAAATTATACTGAAAAAGCTGCGTTTTAACTTTTAAGTGAGTTTCTTTTAGACTTTTACATCAAATTTATGCATCAACACTAAAAACTTTACACAGCTCACTTTGGCTTGTTGGTTGAGAGCTTATGCTTCCAACTAAGAGGTCTTGAGTTCGAGTCTTTGTGTATGCGTTGTGTGTGTGAGTTTGCCTTAAATGATCTAAATGTCCCAAAAAAAAAAAAAAAAAAACACTAAAAACTTTCCACCCTAAAAAAAATCAAAAGGCGAACAGAGCATTAACAGAAGATCTTTATAAGCGAACTTCTTTCACAGCAATAGCATCAAAGTCTATTCGTGATCTGAACAAAACTTCAGATTTACAAAAGTTTGTAGCAAAGCAGTATCTGAAGCATGACGAAGAGAAGCGGTGCCATTCCATTAGTTATTAATTATCTCATTAAACACTTAAGAATTATATTACTTTTTTAATTACTTAGTATCCTATTAATTCTTTAATTAAGCTAAATTAGATTATTTTAATTATACTACTATATCAACAACAACAACAACATTATATCAATGATTATTAAATTAAACTAATTAACTATTAAATTTTAAATTATATTTATTAAGTTAAATTAGATTATTTTCTAATTTTAGATGGTAGGCCGTCTAGGGTTTGCTTTTAATCTTCTCCATTTCTTCGTTATTAACATATTGTGTTATGTGTAGGGGTGTCAAAACCGGGTCACGGGTCGGGTTCGTGTCGAACCCAAACCGACCCGAAGCTAAACGGGTTGACCCGAACCCGACCCGGTAATGGATACGGGTCAATATTCATGACCCGAACCCGACTCGGGTTCGGGTCACTGGCGGAACCATTTGATGGTTAGGGGGGGCAATTGCCCCCCCCTCAAAAAAAAAAAAAAAAATTTAGAAGAGTAAAAAAAAAAAAAAAATTATAGGAGATTAAAAAAATTTTTTGCCCCTCCTTAAAAATTATTTTTGCCCCCCTAAAATCTCTTTTGTCCTAACTTGCCCTAAAATATTTATATATTTTATTCACATTTTGTTCTAATATTCTTTTTCATATTTTTCATGACAGTTTAATTACACATTTTTTTTCTTTATTTTTCTTGCTTAATTTTTTAAAAAAAAAATTCATAATATATAGATATATAAAATTATTTTTTTAATATTTAATTATTTTTGTGCTGTATTTGCCCCCCCTCAAAATTGAAGCCAGTTCCGCCCCTGGTTCGGGTCAACCCGGAATGACCCGCTATTTTCAAAAAAAAAAAAATCAAAAACACAAACACAGAAAATTATATAAAGAAATTTGCATAAATAAAAATTTTATTTAAGAATCAAAACCAATTTGTTAATTACAATATACAAATTATACAAAATATTAAACTATCAAATAAATTACACAAATAATTACAATTTTTAAAAATGTCATACCATAATTACAATTTACAAAATCTTCAACTCCTTGATGTCTTGACTCTTGTGCCTACGGCCTGCCCTCATACAAAAAAGCTAACTGCAAAAAATATAAACAATTAAATAGATATAATTTGAAATCCATGAATTAGTTGAAAGCTTGAGTTATTAGCTCAGATTAACCCTCCAAATAATTCATCATTCAATGAAATGTGAGTCAACAATATAATTTTTTTCGGTTGCGAACTTGCGAATCTAGAAATTGTCATCCAAGGCGGCATTTTGTATTTTATACTTAGTATCTGTTTGATTAACCCTCCAAATGCCACCTGGTTGCAATAACTTATTTCCCACAATTTACTTCACAATAAGTTTAGAAGGGTACTCATCATCGCTACTCAACTTTCAATCATTTCGGAACCAACCATCAACACAGCCAACCAGTAACAACACAGCCAACTGTCAACACAGCAAAACAGGAATAACAGCAAAGGAATCTCCCTGCCAACTGCCAACACAACCAACCAATCTCCCTGCCAACACAGCAAACCGAGCTACCCAGCCAGAGAAACCACTAAATTTCTCATTTACACAGAAATAACAGCAGAAATAGCAGAGAATGACAGAAATACATGAACATAGAGCTCGACCTGGCTCTTTTGCACAAAAATACCAGAACATAGAGCTCGACATGGCTCGATTGAACAGAAATATAGCAGTAAGTGAACAGAAGAAAAATCAGCCAAAACTGACAAAAAAAAACCAGAAAATCGAGCTCAACTTGGCTCGTTTGCACCAGAATATCAGAAAAACCCTAACCCCAAAAAACCAGAAAATCGAGCCGGAACTTCACAACACAGCAAGACAAATCTATCCTATGCTCATAATCTCATATATCATGCTTCTAAAAGGAGAAGAAAGGGAAAAAGATGAGAGATACAAACAGCGAGAGATGTAAGTATTCCTGTTGAGCCAAAGTAGATGTGCACGATGAACACCACGAAAGGAAGAAACCACGGACCAAGAATATGCCAGAAATGGAGAAAAGAGGAAACCAGAAACAGATCGAGGAGATCTGTAGAGACAGATCGAGGAGATCTGTAGAGACAGATTGAGGAGATCTGTAGAGAAGAGAACTTTAGAAACCCTAGATGAAGTAGCGAAGAAGAGGAGAGGCTGGAGAGCTACGGCGCGTGAAATGAAAATGGATCGCGTAAAACCCTAACGCGACTTAAGTAATCAACTAATCTGCGTAAAATAATTTCCCGTGTCAAACGGGTCGATAACGAGTTACCAGGTCAACCCGGACCCGACCCGAAATTCAATTCGTGTCATTTTTATGAACCCGAACCCGACCCATTTTTCAAACGGGTCGGGTCCAACCCGAAAATTTCGGGTCGTGTTCGAGTCGGATTTTCGGGTCATGTCAATTATTGACAGCCCTAGTTATGTGCATCGCATGTAGTGTTATGAAAGAGTCGCAAAAGCTTCGCCTCCTTCAACGACATTGGATCGGAATTCATGATGGGAACTCACTCACTGCAAAGGTAATCATCTTTAAACCGTTCGTGTTTCGGCCAAATCCCGTAAATCTGTCGAATTCTAGGATTTCATAAATTCATGATTTACAGCAAGAAGAGGAAAACAAAAAAATTATTTTGTCGTAATATTTACCAGTTGCTCAAATCTCGTCTGACAAGATTTAGCACAAATCATGTTGCCAAACACCCCCAAAGTGTGATATTTGAGGAAAAACGAAGCTATTCATGAGATAGTGCATAGTATTATAGGTGTAAAATAGTATTGGAAGAATCTATTTGAACTAATTTGGATTCAATTCTAGTCAAAGTTACTTCAATTTTTAACCCTAAAAATATTTAAAATCCAGAATCAAATCGAAATTGATTTTAAAATATTACAATTTAAACGAATAATACAAACTATAAATGAAATGTATATAGTGACCAAATAACTTGGATAACAATTATATATTATTATTATTATTTTATTTCAATGTTCATGGTAGCTCTAACTAATTTAATTTGTCCTCAATTTCAGAGTTATTATAATGCTCTCTATGTAATTTTGATTCTAAAATAAATAATTCCATGTTTTATATAATCAAGGTAGAGCACGAGGCAAATTATTGTGTCCGGTGTCCAGATTTATCCGGACACCAATCCAGATGCGCCACATCACCCAAATACACCGGGGCCAGTGTATTTGGGTGACGTGGCGCATCTGGATTGGTTGTACGGACGTCAGGTGACCGGACGCAATAATTCGCCAGAGCACTGATGGAGCCCTAACAACAAATGCCCACACTAGCCCACTAGGCCTTTTTTTTTTAGTACATTTAGGGCCCATTTTGTTTCCTTTTCAGTGAGAAAATCTTAAATGAAGATTTGGAATCTTTTAAAAATAAATTTAACCTAATTAAATGTCGTCGCTTTAAATCTCCACCACCCGATGCTCGATGATCTGTTTCGTTTGGGATAGTTTTTTTATTATTATCTAAAATAATTTATTAAAACAAAAATTTTTAGTTTAAGAAAATTTTGTACTAAAAATTTACTTTAAAAAAATAGTAAAAAAGTTATCCCAAACGAAGCATTCGATCAAATGTGAAATCAAATTAACATACTCGATTCATTTGATCTAAATCAAACTGACCCTACTTGATTTGCACCTCTAGTAGGACAAAGATATATTTTGTATGATTTAATAGCAGTGGTGATAATGAAGTGGGAACCAAAGAAATTTTTAGTCCAATAGTGTTTGATTTTTTAAAAAAAACTATTTGAATGACATGATTGTATCTTATATTCTTATCCAAAAAAAAAATTATTGAATGATATGTTATAGAATCTGATTAAGTAAAATTTATTTATAAAAATTTAGGGTTTAGGCAGATCTTTTAATCAACATAAGGAAGAAATATGATGGATATAATTTAGACCATCATAATTAAATATTTGATCTTAAAGTAGAAATTTTATTTACATAACTAATTCAAATTATATAATAGGAAATGTTAGTGGTGTCAATATTTGACCCGACCCGAAAATCCGACCCGAACCCAACCCGAAAATTTTGGGTTCGGGTCAACTCGAACCCGAACCGGGTCGGGTTTGGGTTAGAGAATTTGACCCTTTTGTAAAACCGGGTCGGGTTCGGGTTGACCCGGAAACCCGAAATCAACCTGATTTAACCCGTTTTTAATTAATTTAGGAGGGTTTTAATGGATTTTTATGAAATAAGTACATGATATTTCAAAACATTATAAACATTATTGCCCAAATTAAATTAATCTTGATTTATTTTAAATTAATTGAAGTAAATCTTACCTTAATTTGATTTAGATTTAAATAAATTGAATTAAATAAAAATAATTTAATAAAATATACCCGAATGGGGTCGGGTTCGGGTTGACCCGGACCCGAAGCAGGTCGGGTTCGGGTTCAGAAAACCGACCCGTTTGCAAAAACGGGTCGGGTTGAACAGTGTCGGGTTAATTTCGGGTTGGATCTGAACCCGACACGTGACCCGATTTTGACAGCTCTAGAAAATGTAAATATATGTTTGTAATCTTACTTGAAGATAATGAAGGAGTAGTTGGGAGTTTTTTTTTTTTTTTTTTTTCTTTGCAGCCCACTTGAATTCAAATGAACAAACTTATTAATTTCTAAAACTCCAGAAGAAATATTTAATGCTAATCTATAAAATGGATAATCTTCCTACTCAAACTTTCTATCACGCAACAGTAATTAATAGTGATCTTAAGAGTTCTAATTTGAACATGAAAGTGCCCCTATTCTTGGGATTATAGAGTTCAAGAGATAGAAGAGGGGGGTTTAAGGAAGCATCATCTTCCTCATTATTATAATGTTGTCTTGTTCTTATAGAAATGAAATTTGAGTATATTTGCTAAAGAAATGAGAATCTAGATTAAACATATCACTCAATGTCACCAACTAGGTGGATCTTTTGATGATGTCTTATTGATGCTAGTATATCAGGTTATTTAGTACTTGAGTGTTATGTTATGTAATAACTCAAAAGTGTGAAATAAATTATTTGAAATATATATAAAAATTTTAAAGTAGAGCATTATAGTGCTAGGCCACTAATAGTATATATATGCCTCACCCACTGTCTCCCTAACTTGATTCTTTGGTTAGAAAGAAATTGAAGGAGGAGAAGAAGAGAAATGAGAGAGAAATGTCTTTGAGTCATATTAGCATGTCATTCTTATTTACCGTTTAACTTTTTGAGTCATATTAGCGTGTCATTCTTTAACTTTTGATATATTATAGATTTGATCATTCTAAATGATTTGATATGATTGTATTACATTTTCATCAGTTAAATCTTTGTATATGAATTTTTTATGTAAATGAGTATGAATAAATATAATGAAAATGGAATGTACTGATATGAGTGATATGTACTAGAATGTAATTCTGGTATTAGAGAAATGATGTACTGATTAATATCAAATATATGATCCGATAACCCCACGTGATACTTTACTGATTTATATGATTCACTGATAGGAGTCATAAGAAACTGGAGATTGATTGGGAGTTACAAGAAGTTGGAGCTACTGATTCACCTCATTCAAGGGGAGTTATGTCATAACTCAAATACGTGAAATAAATTTTTTGAAAAGAAATAAACAATTATGAAGTAGAGCCCTTTCGCCCTGATCTGATGAGCACTGAGGAGCTAGGCCATGAACAGCTAGCATTTATGTATATATATTTAAATATCCTTGTCTCGCCCCACTGAATCCCTCACTTGATTGCTTGGCCATAAAAAATTTTAAAGATCAGGAAGAAGAGAGAGAAAAATCTTTTGATCATATTTGTCAGTCATTTTTATTACAGATTTTATTATATTCATTGTATATGACTAATCTCTTACTTCTATTTTTAATGATTTTGATTTCTACGAATTTTATCTCCTAAATATGTCAAAAATATATTATCTCTTGAATTCATAAGTTTTCAGTGTGTAAATTTAGATATGTTATAGATTTGATCATTTTGAATGATTTTATTACATTTTAAATGAAGTAGATATACATGATATGCTAACTCTACATGGTATCCTATAGATCTACTTGATTAACTGATTTGGAGTCATAACGAGCTGGAGATTGATTTAGAGTTATAAGAAGTCGGGATGACCGATTCACATAATTCAATGGGAGTTATAAGAAGCATATTAATTAGAAGTTATAAGGGGTGACTGATTAAAAGTCATAAGTACATGAGCAAGATACTCTTAAGATAAACTCATTGAATATCTGAATATTATTACCGACACTGCTGCGAATAATATATTAATATTATGACTGATATTAATATTATTTTATGTCATTAATACTATTTAACATTACTCGTCATGATATTAATATTGTTATTGGCATTAGCATTATTACTGATAGTGTGATTGATGATATAATGGATTAAGGTGTGATGAACTATATAAGAATAAATTGATACTGATAATCAGAATACACATTGATTCTTATATTTATTTATATGATTTATAGTATATTGTTCTCTTTTATCTTGCATATATTTCAACTATAAGGTTTTAATTATTTGCTATGATATGTGCTCATTATGTAATTTTATATGTTTTTCAAGAAAGGGTAAGGATCCTATGATTTGATACTTCGAACAAGAAAAAAATACAATCATATTTCTTTCTACAATTTATTTCGTAAGATTTAGTTAATTTGTTAAAAGATGGATGTAATTTTTTTAAAATATAGATCATTTAGTGTGGCAAATTATATGGAATACGCTGATTGGGAGTCATAAAGGATGATTGATTGGGAGTCATAAGTGCATGAGCAAGACACTCTTAAGATACCCTCACATGAATTTATGATAACACAATGATTCATTGATATAATTGATTGCACATACTACCCATAAACTCAAGATACATTTATCTTAATGTTAGATTGATTGGGAGATATAAGGAGTCGGGGCTATTATTCATCTAATTCAATGGAAGTTATAAGGAGTATATTGATTAAGAGTCATAAGGGATGATTGATTGGGAGTCATAAGTACATGAGCAAAATATCCTCATATGAATATCTGATAGTACCCAAATTCACTGATATAATTTATTGCACATAATACCCACAAACTCAAGATACCCTCATATTAATGTTAGATACCAATAATAATAATGAAATTGCTATTATTACTAATATTATTACTAATAATACTTATTGTTATTGATATTGATCATTATTAATATTGATATTGATTACTGACATTGATACTAATTACTAATTGCGTATATTGATACTTACACTAATTATTAATTTTCATATTAATATTGATTATTGATACTGATGTTGTTGCAAATACAATTTTATTATTGATACTAAAATTATTAATAATATTGTGACTGAAACTGACATATTGATGTAAGCTAAATGGATTATAAGATTTAATAGAATTGATTGAGGGATAAATATCAACTGATTAATTGATTTATTAGAGTTTATAATGGAAGAATGAAACAAAACTGAATGAGATATGATATATTATAGATTTATTTTTGATATTGATAACTAGTATAGATATATTGATGCATATATTTATTTGTATGATTTACAAAATATTATTCTTTTTACCTTGCATTGATTTCAATTGTAAGATTTTAGTTACTTAGTGGGATATGTGCTTTTTATGTGGTTCTATATTTTCTTAGGAAAATATAAGGATCCTTTGATATGATGCTTCAGATATCATGCATAATTTTTTCTGTTGTTCATAAGAAATTGATAAGCTATAATTAAATAGTTAAAATGAAAGACATACAACTCTTTCGATATAGATCCTGATGTGTGACATGTTAACACTAACATATCATGTTTATTAGTATCAAAGTGTCATGTTGCCACTGACAAGATAATAGAAATGGATGCCACCAACATATTGAGTGGATGACATATTGTGGGGTGATTAATCTATATTCTTATTTTTGGAGCAAGAAACATTCAGGTCCCAATAAGGAAAGGTTAGGCAACAATTTAAGGAGGGAGACATTGCTTTATTAAATCCCCTCTCTGATTATATGAGTCTCTTTAAAACCAAAATTGTCTCATATTGAATCTCAATTCCTTAGATCTCTATTGATTACCCTTAAAGCCTTCACAATATCTCTTTATATAAATAAATAATGTTGATTGTAATTATATAACAAATTAAACAATATTAATTATAAATTCAATGTGATAATATTGAATATGGTCCTAACTATATGGATTGTTAATGTTAAGCTGGCATCAAAACTGCATGTAGTCTATAATCATCTTGGCAACAAATTTCATCGACTCTCATGCATCTTCCCGTTACTTTTTTTAGTTTATTTCAGTCACATCAATTCTTCTCAATTTTGATGTATTATCTTGGTAGCACGTCAGTAATCTCAAGATTTCTCTCAAATATAATAATCATCTCGGGATTCCTCTTCTGAAATTGGAATTCCTCTTGTTTTATCATCAAAGTGCTTTCCCGAGTCACAAATTTGTGGATCATATACCATTCTTCAGAATGTGATCTGCTTAAGTGAATAAGATATTTAAAATTGAACAACTCAATCGATCCCTCTCTCCCAAGTATACCATTATGCTTTAGAGTCTACTTGCCCTTTATTTCCAACTATTTAAAGAGTGTTATTGCCATCATGGTCAGCAAAGTTTAGTTCTCTAGAAGTTAGTTTTCTTTAAGTTAATTTTCTCAACCCAGTAGTAGATCATAAATAGGATATAGGAATTCATATACCACATCATCAAATACTAAAGGCTCAAATGATTTAGTATTTTTGCATTCACTATAGAGTAGATTTCAATGAAGGTAGCCATTTCAAATTGATTTGCATTGCCACTAACTATCTTCAAAATCATGAATGGCCCATATCAAATTAGATCTCTCCTATCTCCCTTCAGTCTCTCCAATCTAATATAGAGCCACACATATCCTTCTTTAAACTTATTTTCTACTCAGTGTTGGTCATATCAAAATTTATAGTGATGGATAGATTCATAATAAGGGCATTAAGGGGCTCATGCCCCTACAATCTTGGCCCATTAATGTTAGATTATTAGTGAGTCTCTTTAAAATTTTATATTTATATTTGTTAAAAAGAAGTTGTAACACATCATATTTTCCCCTACATATTTTGAGGATTCAAAGGAGAGAATTAGATGACTTAGAGAGTTCTAGAGGTGCACCCCTACACATTTTGATGATTCAAAGGTGAGATTTCTATGACTTAGAAATTTCTTGAGGTCCACCAATCAACACCATAAATCCATCATCAAAGCCCATCAATACTAGTCAATGCCCATCATAGATGCCATCCAATGATGCATGTCATCGACACTCTACAACAACACTTGTGATCAACTGCCCGTACACCAACCACAGACTATTGTCAATGTCTTTTGTCCTACATAATGGACGGACACTCGCACCTATAGCCTTGTCTTGTAATCTCATATTCTCTTGTGATAGTGAAGGGTGGACTGTTATAACTTTCAAGCTATATAGTGAAGTTATTTTGGGTGAGCTAGGACCAAAAGCAAACTAAAAGAAATAACACATCAATCAAAATTCATCTAGAACAATAATAGAATATCATCCTTACAAGACAAAAACCTAAAAATTTCTCTAAAAAACAACAGAATATTTCCTATTGAAATATAATATAAAAAAGGAATGGCGTTGGAGTAGTTGGCCATGGCCACAGTATGTGAGCACATATACAAACCAAAAATAATTTTCCACACGCCACTCATCATCTGACAAGATAAATCAAATAAAAATTATAGAACAATCAGACCATTATGATCATAACATCATGATGATCTCATCATGATGTTTTCTTCTCATTCAAAAAATTTAAAGCTCTATAGCTTTGGCCTTTGGAGGATTAATTATTCTGTGCGGATGTCGAATACCGTTCGGAGACCAACCAGAATGCTCCACATCACCTCTTGCTCGGTACCGCGGCTCGATATTGCTTTGTACCGTTCGGTACTGCGGTTTGATACTGTTGACGTGGCGCATTATGATTGGTCTACATATGACATTCCGCGTCTTGTTTTCGCACAGAATAATTTCTCCTTTGGGAGTAGCAAATATTAATATTTTTATAAAATAAAACCAGTGGTTGGGTCAAGAACATCATTAACATTGATTGGAGGGACAGAAAATGATAAATACGCAAGTTGTTATCACAAACACCAACACATTTAATGCAAATATGAAATACTTTCAGTTTGGTGGCTGTCTCTTCTTGTTCTTTTCTTGAGAGGGATCCTGACAGTTTGTTTTCTTTGGGTGTTAGATGTAAGAAAATAACTACATAATTATTACAGCTAATTAGCTTCCTAAACCCTATTATTATTATTTTACTAATTGTATTTATTTATTAATCAACTTCATTAATTCTTAAATCATCTTACTTAAAAATAATTAACAATGAAATTAAAAATGTATTCACATGCATGCATGCAAAGAGCATTTTCTTTCATTAATCATATTAATTAATTCGAGTAATACTAATCTCAATCTCCAACTCTTTAGAAATCTCATTTGCCGTTTGAAAATTTTCTAAAATATGTGATCCTTACGTAAAAATAACTATGATCATGCTGGTATAATTAAATTAGTCTAATATTTTTTACAGCACAGCAACATTTTCTGTACAGAATACGTACTCCTCAACTGCTCACTGATGTAATTGTATTAATTAGCAGTTTATGCGCACATAGAAACACAAGGAAATAATTAATTAAACCAACAACTTGTAATTAATCTTCCTATATATATTGTAGGAACTGAACCTTATCAGTTCTAAACTATGTAATCTGGAAATATAATGAAAGCTTTAAGAAGATGCAATTGATCAGACTATAAAAAAACAAAACAATGAAAAAGTCTTATCCTTCCCATCTTTTTCATCATGCAGACTTCCAATACTTCACGTCATGTTGGCAATCAAACTTTCAATAAAAGAACAAAGAAGTGGATGCTTGCTTCCTCTTTAATCAACAATAACAGTAATAAAAAGATAGATTTTCAGTGAAAAGTTTTCAAATTTGAAATTCTCTCCTTGAGCTGAGGCTTTGCCTGCAACAAGACTTGCATATTTGCTAGCAAGCTGGAAGTGTTAGCTAGTTTGTTTCCTTATATCATTTGGGCTGAACAATCAAGCATTCAGAGCTCATATGAAATGAAGTCCAGTTTTGAAAGATTCATAGCATATATAGATATTTATTCAGACAAATGGAAAAAGAGAAGGTTCAGCAAATAAGCAGGATTAGAGAAACATGGCTTCGTTTTGGACGGCTTTCTAGCAAGGAAGTGTTAGATTGTAACAATCAAGACATTCAGAATTCAAAAGCTCAAATCCCAATAGTTTGGAGAAGAAATTGAACTGAAAATACAGAACAACAAGTTTTCAGTAATGACTTGAATCAACATTAAGCTCACATGAAATGAAGTCCAGTTTTTGAAAGATTCATAGTATATATAGATATAAATTCAGAAAATTGGAAAAAGAGAAGGTTCAGAAAATAAGGAGGATTAGAGAAACTAAATTACAATCTCAATTAAGAAGTATATTATATTACTCAAACTAATTACCTTCAGGTAACTCTTGGCAATAAGAAGAGCTAAAGGAAAGTAGCCGTTAGCTTCATCTCCATAAAGAATGGCAAGCATAGAAGGGGCGAGTAG
The DNA here is from genome assembly GCA_016618105.1 of Dendrobium huoshanense. Lineage (NCBI taxonomy): Eukaryota > Viridiplantae > Streptophyta > Magnoliopsida > Asparagales > Orchidaceae > Dendrobium > Dendrobium huoshanense. The sequence goes on along the minus strand of CM028350.1, from coordinate 42,263,728 downwards.
CCGAGATGGAGAGGGAGTGCACGTGTTTCATCAATCATTGATGATCATGACCATTAATCACGCATCAGACGATCACAAACACGTGCCCTGCTTCTCCAGCTCGGCCTACTTGACCCGTAATTCTTCTCTTTCTTTCTCTTCAACTGTTGAGGAAGGAGAAAAGAAGTTGATAGCTAGCATGTAATTAGCAGTACTAAAGTTGCATCTACTGTGAGAATTTATATACAGAAACACTTAAAAATGGCAATCATAAAGTGTTGTTGATAACGGTTAGATGTTAGGCTAACTAAAAAGGAAGTGTGGTTGATGAATTGCTAAAATGAACAAACACCTACCTGAGAGAGCCATTCTCATCAGCAGCTGCAGAAGTCACCAAACCACTTTGGAAGGAAGCAAAGGCAATATTGCTGATATATAATCGCCAATTCAGTTAGCTCCACCTTATAAACATATATAGCAGTATCTGGAATATGACTAAAATAAAGGGGTCTGCTATTTTTGATCTATTGTGCAGAGGACGAAGACTGGGGGGGGGATAATCTTGTAATTTCATGTAGTTTGTACTGCTGGTGAGAGATTCTATGTTTGTCGAATTGGCAAGTTTAGATTTTTCTTCTGACAAATGGTAGAGTATGAATGCTCCTATTCTTATATTTTCCATTTATGCATATCTCAAGTAAGATATCTGATGTAGATGTAAGAAAATTTGGCGACAATAACATAATTCATCTAGAAATTAAACAGGTTATTTCACTCACTGATAGTTTTTTTTTATTTTTTTAGTAAATTAATGCAAACTCAGACACACATCACATATGCACTCGAATTCAAGATCTCTTAATTGATAACCTAAGCTCCCAACCAACAAATTAAGATGGATTGCATGTATAGAATTTAACGTTACATTATGATTAAATAATATTATTATTATGTGTTGAAATATTTATATGTGGTAATAGAGTGTTAATCATTTTACTATGTTAGCCTGAATAAAAATCTCACATGCACATAAATTAAGAGTATTTATTAAAATATACGAGATTTCTTACATAGAAAATTTGAGAAGGGAGAAATCATAGAATATGATTTAATTGAATTGATTCTACAAGAGTAAGTTATATATTATAAAAAATGCCCTTCTTTATCATCAGAGAATATGTAAATACATGCAATATAATATGAACTATTTATGAAGTATTTTTTTTATAGAAGTAGGAGCCTTGAGATACTTGTGGACTCCGAAAATTGGGCCCCGGCCTCCCTCGCTGTTTTTTCCGGGGAGTTTTAACGGATTAAGTTCCAGGATAAATTTTGGAAGGCAAATGAGATTGAAGATAAGACAATGCCCAGAGATTTCACCCTCATTTTGAGAGGACTTTATAATCTAAGTTCTGATTTCCTATAGGCGCAAACCCCTATAGTTAATTACCCCTCACGGTAATGAGAGAGAACTTTATATTAAGGCTAGCTAGTCGTCAATCAGATATGTAGAAATACGTGTTATCTGACATATAGTAGCAGCATGAATTTGGAGTGTTAGAGTTTGAATATTTTAAATTAAGAATTTCGCCATTTTGTACTTAAAATAGATAGTGAGGGAATGGATGATGGACACGAACAAGTTCCTATGGTTCCGTCGTCTCAGGCCATCGCAGTTCAAGGTGAACTTAGTCAGAGGAGGTAGTCGACCCAACTTGACAGAAGAATCTTTGTCGGTAGTCATGGGCTGCTTCGTCTAATGGTACCCTGTAGACCTGAGGGAAGTGTTTGTCTAAGAAATTTAAATCCACCTTAATTAACAAATGGCTTTATGCCCTATCGATTATATCCTATTGATTCATACCTCAAGGATTTGATGTTAGTAAGGAACATATTGGTTATGTTCATAATCATTATCTCGTGGTGTTATTTAGCGGCAAAACAACTCGGTTCAAAGAGCCCCGGGTTATAACCGTTTATCATGTGGTGCTATTTGGCGACAAAATTATCGGTCAGATGACACATACCACGTTCTTACTGGCAGGAGATTATTTGAGAATATATCATAGTGATATTTTTGACTATGCATTAGTTATATATGAGCTGAAGTAAATTTCAATTTGCCCATCTAACAAACTCTTACAGAGGGTGGAAAGATTGATAATAAACATAGAGTGAAGAGAGCGATTAAGCTAATATAAAGAGAAGTTATTTTCTAATCTTTTTAATGCTCAGATACATAGGATATATATAATAAGTGAACACAAGAAAGTATAGTAACGGCTAGGTGATGTGGATTCCACATTGGCAAGATAGTACGGAGCTATCTTGCTTACAGTCCCCTACAAACTATGATGATAGAGCAGCAGTGAGTTTGTTGCAGAGTAGCTTGAATCGACGAATTGGAAGTGGCTTGGTGAATATGTCGGCTAGCTGGTCGTTGGTACAGATGTGGTGAACATACATGTGCTTAGCCCGAATGTTGTCCCAAATGAAGTGACAATCTACGTCGATGTGTTTGATTCTTGCATGGTATATCTGGTTGTTGGCTAAAGCGATGGCGGACGTGTTGTCGCAATAGATTGTGGTTGGATTTGTTTGAGGGATATGAAAATCCTCGAGAAGACGACGTAGCCAAATGACTTCTGATACTTCGGATATGAGGGCTCGGTATTCAGCTTCTGTGAAGGAACGAGCCACGGTAGCTTGCTTTTTTACTTGCCAGGAGATCAGTGATTTCCCATGAAAATTGCAATATCCAGAGATGGATTTGCAGTCTTGAGTGTTGTTTGCCCAATCGGCATCGACGTAACCTTATAAGGTGAGAGGGTCACGGTGTAGGGGAATGGCCCGGTCAGTTGTGCCTTGAATGTAGCGGAGTATTCTCTTTAGAGCTTCAAAGTTGTAATTAAGCGGAGCTTGTATATGTTGGCTTAATTGATGAACATCAAACTGAATGTATGGGTGCGTTATGGTGAGATATGGGAGTGACCCGATTAGGTTACAATATAGTTGAGGGTTGGAGAATTCGGCACTACAGTTGTCAATGATCGTGGGTTTACTGGATGTTGGAGTAGCGACTGTCTTGGCGGTTTGCATGGCTGCTCGTTCTAATATGCGTTTAGCATATTGTTGTTGATGTAATAGTGTCCCTTAGGAAGTGGAGATGGTTTGGATGCCAAGGAAGTGAGCTAGGGAACCAAGATTGCACATTTGGAAGCTGTCTTGTAAGTTGGATAGCAGGCGATTTATCTCGGAGGGAGAGTTGCCGGTCAGGAGAATGTCATCGACATATATTAACGTGTAGAGATGAGTTGTGCCTGATTTGTAGGTAAGAAGAGATGGTTCAGCATTACTTATGGTAAAACCAAATTTTTGAAGATGATTAGATAAAGTTGTGTACCATACACGTGGAGACTGCTTGAGCTCATATAATGCTTTCTTTAGCTTGCACACATACGTTAGATGTAGAGAATATTGGAAACCGGGTGGTTGTTGCATGTACACAGTGTCGAATAATTTGCCGTATAAGAAAGCATTTGAGACCTCAAGTTGATGAATATCCCAATTGAAGTGTAGAGCGATGAGAATGAGCACACGGACGGTAGGAATTTTTGTGACGGAACTGAAGGTCTTCGTATAATCTAACCCGTGTTCTTGATTGAAACCTTTCATAATGAGTCGAGCTTTGTGTTGGGCTATTGTGCCGTCAGATTTGAGTTTGGTTCTGTACGTCCATTTGCATCTTAGAACATTTTGATGGGGAAGAGGGGGAACAAGTTCCCATGTGCCTTGTGTTTATAAGGCTTGGAATTCTTGGGATATAGCGGATCACCAATGTTCGCTTTTGACGGCTTGGTTATACGTAGTGGGTTCAGTATTGTGAATAATATGAGAGAGATCGGAGATTTGTTTAAGTTTGAAGTGACCAATCTTGGATCGAGTGAGCATGGGATGTAAGAGAGGTGGATGGGTGTGGTCTTTGGGAGATGAGACGGGATTTGAAGTGGAGGAAATGGAGTGATTTGAGTGCGAGCTGTAAGATGAGAAGGGTTATCCACAACAGGTGTGGTTGAATCTGAGAGTGCAGGTTTGGTTGAGACAAAGGTCGGTGTTGAGATTGTTGCTTATAGATGTTGGTAATCCAGTTGTTGGGAGTAAGGGAGGAAAGCTAGGTGGCAGGTTATTGGATAAGTTGTGCTGGGTAAATTGAGTGAAGGGAAATATTTCTTCATTAAATATAACATGGCAAGAAGTGTATATCCTGTTATTGGTGGGATCTAGGCACCTGTAGCCTTTTTGAAATTGAGCATAGCTAATGAATACACACAGATGGGAGAAAGGTGATAATTTGTTAGTATAGTAAGGTTTGAGGCATGGATAGCAGAGACAGCCGTAGACTTTAAGATGATTGTAGTTTGGCGATTTTCTGTAGAGAATTTCATAGGGAGATTTGATTAATGTATTAGGGGAAGGTAGGCGATTGATTAGATAAACAGCAGTCAGTAGAGTGTCGAGCCAAAGATTAGCCGGAAGAGAAGCTTCGATGAGTAGAGTTCGGATGGTTTCGATAATGTGACGATGTTTGCGTTCGACCACGCCGTTTTGGGAGGGTGAATAGGGGCAGTTAAATTGGTGACGAATGCCATGTTTATTGAGGCAGGTTTTGAATATGTTATTAATGAATTCACCGCCTCCATCAGTACAAAGAGTGTGAATGTGACTTTGAAATTGGCATTCGATCATTTTATGATATTAAAAAAATCTATAAAACACATATGATTTCTGAGTAAGAAAGTAAACCCACGACGTATATTTGGAAAAATCGTCTATAAATCTGACAAAATAGCGATAGCCATAATTAGAGATAGATGGGTAGTTGGTGGCTTTTAGCCATCCTACATGAATTACAGTGTGTGCAGTATAAGATGTACAAATGGTTGAGAAGTGCTTTGCCAAGTAGGACAGGGTGGACGAAGAAGGGTGTCCGAGACGTCTGTGCCATAGATCTTGAACCGGTTCAATGGACAGAAGAGCGTACGGTGAGATGTCGGTGGTCTTGTGAGGAATAACTTGGAGCTGATAGAGGCCATTAATACACGGACCCGTGAGAAGAGTTCGGTGGGTCTTCTGATCCTTGAGTTCATATCCATTTGAGGAAAAAGTGATGAGACAGTTGTTATCGGTGGTAAGTATGTGAACAGATAAGAGGTTAAAGGAAAGATTGGGTACAAGATTTAGATGAGATAATTTCAAGCTACCTTGCGGTGTTGGTAGAAGACCTTTACCAGTTGTTTGAATAGGAAGTTTTTGTTCATTTCCGATGATGACTTGGTTGGAGCCGGTGTATGGTTGGGATGTTTGAACATATGTTGGGTCGGAGGTTAGATGAGAGGAGGCCCCACTGTCGAGATACCATTTGGTTGTAGGATTTGGCGATGGGGATGTGAATAGAGCTATGGTTGGTGGTTCGGTGTTATATTGGTCATCATGTCGATGCCAACATTTGACCGCGGAGTGGCCATTGTTGTCGTAGATTTGGCACTGAATGAACATTCTTGATGATTTTTCGCCTCTACTGTTGTTCGAGATGGATTTGTTATTGTATGTGTTGCGTCTGTGATATTGATTTGATCGACCTCGGCCTCGTCCACATGTAGCCGTTAAGGCCATGTTATTTTTTGAGATTTGAAGGGAATGTAGCTCGTGTGTTGTCTTGTGTGCGAGATTGAGTTCCTCGCTACAAAGGAGCATGTAAAGATCATATAAACTCAGAGGTTGGAGGTTGATATGTATTGCCGTCTTGAAGGCTTGATAGGTATGCGGGAGACCATCCAGTGTGTAGTGAATGACGTCTTCAACATCAATTGGAGAGCCGGCGGCGGCGAGAGAATCGACTTTAGTTTTTATATCAAGAATATATTGAGACATTGTATTGTCTTTCATTGTAAGGTAACGAAGTTCATGTTTAAGCTGTATAATTCTTGACCGTGTGCTTGACTAAAGGCAATTATCAAGAACGGTCCATATTTCGATGCAGTGTTCGACGGAGAGGACGTATGGTAGTATGGTCGATGAGATAACGGAGTATAGCGTCGGATTTTGATCGAGCAATAGCCAGTTGATGTAGTTTGGATTTGGTCTCTGTTGGTCGTTCTATGCAGTGATAGTTCTTGTTGGGGGAGGAGAGGATCCATCCAAGAAACCTTGGTAGCCATTTGCTCAGAACAATTTGAGTACTTGGGATCGCCATAGGGATTAATTATCGGCGGTGAAGGGTTGTGCGATGACGTTTTATCAAAATATTTTTTATCCGAAAAAATTTCAATAAAATACAGCCTTGTCCACCTTCATCGGCTTCCTTCATATATTAACGTTACTAAGCCAGGATTAACTCAGCAAGCATGAGTTCATATAAAAAAAAAAATTATTTATAAACTATATGAATTTTTGCAGGCCGGTAAATAAATGACGGCATCGAAGCAGTAAAACTGCTCAGCCTCTTGGCGCCGCCTGCAAAAAACTATGGGTGGCCGGCGGCGACGTGGGAAGCTTCAGCTGCTGATAAGTTATAATAATCATGCTTGCCGAATGTTAATCGTTATTTAAGAGTTAATAATCGTAATTAAGTACGCAATGCTTAATTAGAGGAAAAGCGACGTTTATATAAATTAATTATTACATAAAGCCCATTCATCAAGAGAAGTAATATTCTAATATAAATTATTTATGAATTTTGAAATTATTAAGTTTATTTTAAGATTAATATAAAATAATTTTTCATGTGTAGTATTAATTTAAGTTTATTTTAAAATAATTTATATTAGAATATTCTGATCTAATTTTTATTCTTATCAAAATATAAAATTTAAGATAAGAGAATTAAAATGGAAGATAGGTTAGGATAAAATTTCATGTGTGATAGGTATTTTAAAAACCTTTTATTTCAGTTCTTATTTTACTTTAATATTTTGTGTTGGGAAATAGAGGATTATGAGCTGTTTGATTTGTTATAAAAAGCGTGTAAAGTATTTCAAATGTATAGATTTTGAAAATATTAATATTTGATTTGAAGTAAAATGAATGAAAAATAAAATTTTGAAGTAAAAGAAATTCATATTTTATTTCAAATCCAATGTATTTGGAATTTATCCCCAAATACACCAGAAGTTCAATGTAATTGTTGCCGCCCGTCATCACCATGTATCGACCAGTAACCACAATCATTCACCACCGGCCACCCACCCTGTCGGCCAACACCACTGTCAGCAACCCACCGTCACCAGCCACCACCACTGTCAGCCGCCCACTATCACCAACCACCATCTCTTCCAACCAACGCTAGCAACCATCGGGCCCCACCGTAGCCCACTGACGTTAACAACTGTTACTTTGCATTTTACATTGCATTCATTTTACTTCAAACCAAACAAAAAAAATAATCACCCAAATACAATTCTCTGACCACAATCGCTCAACTATGTTCTTCTAACTATTATTGTCTAATTATGATTATCTGACTATAGTTGCTCAACTACAGTTCTCCGACCACCATCCCCGGTTAATGATCCTTCAACCACTATAACCCAACTATGATTCTCCGGTTATCACCTCTCGACTATTATCCTTCAACTATCATCATCGCATGATTATGATCCTCCAATCATCATTACTTGACTACGATCATCTGAACCACTAGCTGAAGAAGGTGAAATTGAAGAGAATATGACTTACTTTTTTTTTTCTTCTAATACGGCAGCACTATCTAGAGTTTTTTTTTTTTTTTTTGGCTAAAAGAATATTTTCTTTAAAAATAAATTTTCTTGTCAAAAAACAAGGTTGTTTTTCTCCAAGTTTATTGGGCACTCGGCATTGCCATATCAAGAGACAACGGCGAACAAGAGGCCACGTCAATCTATTTTTAGGTTGTTATAACCTGACAATGTTATCTTCATTCTCAAAAGCTTCTCTCTCAGACTCAGAGATCCTCTCATTATCTTCCAATGGCCTGTACCTCTCTCTCTAAATCAGCTCTTCCCTTACTACAAAGCAGAAAACCTAAGAGCCCTTCTGCTCCTCTGCTTCACCTACACCTCCCGAAATCATCACATTCCCCAATATTTGGCCTCAAGCTCAGCTCCCCTAAGTTTTCTTTACCCACCATTTCCTCTCCGAGAACTCCTATTTGTGCCAAGGTACAAGTAATGTAGTGGATTTTTCACTTACTTTCTGGTTGTTTCATATGTCAAAATTTGATTTTCATGAACGATTTGTCTTAACCTTCTGTATTTTTGGTCGGCCATAAAAGTTGTGATGTATTAAGAACTTTTTACCGAGGGAGGGAGGACTTCAACTGATAATTTTAGATACAGAGACTTCTAGAGTTTATATGTTATGTCGAATGGTTTGTTGCCTTTGGCTTCTTTGGTCTGCTTAGTAGAAATGTGGTTTAGTTGATCTTTTGCTTCTATATCGTCAACTAATTACTACGAAAGTAATTTTTGGTTGATTAATTGGTCTGTGATTATTTGAAAGAATGATGCTCCTCCAATTGTCTTCTTCTAGCCTCAGGTGGCCACGCTTATGTGGTGGACAGTAAGTGGGAAGTTTGATGGGACTGGTGTGCTCAACCAGCCCACTCATTGTGCAACACATGATGAATTATTCTGTGCGGATGCTGAACGCCTTCTAGAGCCTAATAAAAAAGTGTCACGTCATCCCTACTTAGTACCGCGCCGCGGCTCGGTACCGCTCAGTACCGAGCTCGGTATTGCTAGGTACTGGATGATGTGGCTGCACCTGATTCGTCTTTGGACGATAAGTTGTGTTCGATGTCCGCACACAATAATCTCTCGCAACACACAACATGAAAAAGGGTTAAAAGTTGATCTTATATACTAGTGGTCAAAATTATAATGAACTCAAAATCTTAAGCCTATCGATAAGAGACAAACACTTGATATTTCTTTAGCAACTTCTTTTTCAGTTATCTGGTGTTGGACTAAACTAAAAATTTCACATGCCCTAATAATCTTCCTCATATTTTAGAGCTCTTCATATCAGTCATTATTGGCCCTATCAAAAAAAAAAAAGTGCATGCCTGCTTAACCATTTGCAAGCACTATGGAATTTGCCTATATATGTTTAAACAATGCTGAACTTTGATTGAAGGAACCAAAGACTCATGTAAGCCAAAAATTGTATGAAGTACTTTATCTTACACAAATCTTTACTTCTAAGGGCATCTCCAACCGAAAATCCCATTTTTCACTCCAAAATGCAGTGAAAATAAAAAATGATGTGATTCATCTCCAAGCGAACTCCATTTTGCGCGCTTCTGCTATGTTAACCGTCTTTCTCCTCTTCCGTACGTTTCTTTGGCAAATCCGGTTGAGATAGAAAAATCTCGTAAGTGAACAGTGCGACGCTCTATTCACCCTCCACCGATTAGTGATTTATTTGTCATTCGAATGGAGCAAACCAGCTACGCTTTACAGTCATTTGGAGTTCGGCTGGAGACGCCCTAATAACACTTGTTAGTGATGATGAATCAAAGGGAGTTCAAAGTTGGGTCTGATACACTAGTGGTCAAATGAATATTCAACGCAAAAACTTTAGCTAAGTGACATCTATATGGTATTTCTACACCATTTTTTTTTTAAGAAATGGGATTTCTTGATTATTGTGTCCAGTACTTATGTGGCCTAATAAAAAAGAGTGGACCTTATACACACATCAATTTTTTACAGAAGAATTAAAAAAACAAATCATTTTAAATCTACATCATTGGTTTGGAGAGTGAATCATTACTCTTACCACGAAGGTGAGTTTAATCTTAGATCACGGTATGCATTAATACAAGCGCTTTCCAGGTCTTTTCTTTTTCCATCTCGCTGACTTTTTTTTTTTTTAGTTATTTCAATGTTTGTTCAATATTAATTAAACTAAGCAGTGTTAAGTCTTGTGGCCTCCGTGGTAGTTTTTAATGTAATTTGCAATGTTCCATGGGGTATTTCTTTATATTATGAAGTGTTATGCCAAACATTACTGGTATAAAATAGTTGGCATCTCCTTCAAAACTAACGCAATGCTCTAATAAAAGAGTGATTAGGTTGGAGTCGTCTGAAGGATTATGTCAGGCCAAGTATTAAAAATGAGCTTTGTATGTTATAATATCTTTCATGTTTTGAATACATTTTTTTAGATGTTTAATGCTAACTAATCAAGACAGGATTAGGTGCATAGTTTAGCACGAACAGGATATTCTCTTTTTAAGTATGTGACCTCTTAGGGATAATTTGATTTTAGATGGAAAATATGTATTAAAAACGTTGATTTTTTCACCCATTTTGAATATGAAATCTAAATTCTCCTCTGTTAGGGATTTTTAATGTGTCTGTGGAGTTGAAAATGCATATTTGACTTTCAGCTACATCCAACCAAATGGTAGAATTTAATAAACTCATCATTTTTCAAAATATATTTTCCAACTTATCAAAAGAAACCTTAATCTATTTGCTACTTTATTTTATTATTGAAAATGCAACTTTTGTGTTAATTACTTAATTTCTCCTGGATGTTAACAAATATGTTAGTTAATCATTGCTAAGCTGAACTCTCAGAACGGATGGATTTTGTTGGTTTGAATTCTTGAAGGTGTCAAAAGGTGATGTTCCTCCCAACTTCAATCTGAAAGATCAAAATGGGAAGAATGTGTCTCTGTCCAATTATAAAGGCAAGCCTATTGTTGTTTACTTTTACCCAGCGGATGAAAGCCCCGGATGTACCAAAGAGGTGAGATGTTGAGTTCACTGGTACCTTATGGCTCTTCAATTACAATAAAAGTTAGATATTTTCACATGGTTTTGCTTCGGTGCAGTTAAAAATATTTTTTTTCCTATGAAGTTTCAAGCTTTTCAAGGATGTAATTTTATCTATGTGCTTATATATATATATATATATATATATATATATATATATATATATATATATATATATATATATATATATATATATATATATATATTTTCCTACAACAAATACTATAACACTTCACTCCCATGTTTAGCAATAAATTCTGAGAATGCAGGGTAGTTGGGTGATTAAAAAATAAATTTTTTACAATGAGTAAGTTTTCTTGAATATTTATCTTAAAATTATTTGAAATGCATGTTAGAATCATAAAAATTTCGGTTGTTTGATCAGATCAAGCATTACTGAATTTGAGATGTAAAATTGGCTATTATAAATTTATATTCGTACCTCAAAAAGCAATGAGATAGGAAAAGCTACATCCTTTGAACCATATTATGTTTAATTAGCTATGATTGTAACTAAGTAAAGTTTGTTGTAGCAAAAATGACCTTCAAAGTGCTTATTAATATTACCTGAGGATGGCATTCTATATATTCTATATAAAAAAAGGATGGCATTCTATATTAGCTCTCACTCAATGGATTCTTTTGTGATTGTTCTGGTACCAAGTAGGCATGCGCCTTCAGAGATTCTTATGAGAAGTTTAAGAAGGCAGGTGCAGAGGTTGTCGGAATAAGTGGTGATGATCCTACTTCACATAAGGTATTTTCCTTGACTGATGTTCTTTGTCTTCATTCAAACTTTTTAATTGCCGGTTTTGATATGAATCCTTTTTTATGTGTTAGCACATCCTTTTTTAAGATTTTTTTGTTATTTCTCTAAGAAGAAATATTTTTCCTTTTTTTTTTCTAAACGCAAATTTAAACCTAAATATTATGGAATGAGTAAGAGTAAGACTTTGAATGAAATGAGTAAGACTTGTTTACAGGAAACATCAGGATACAAATGATCTTGTTCAAAATATATATAAATAAAAAAATTTAAAGGTTGCAAGATAAGGAAATAGAATTGTAGTGTCACAGACAGTAGTAGGTCAGGAGAAGAATGAGATTAGAAAGATAATCAAAAGACCTCTTCGCTTTTATTTTGAAATGTTAACGAAAACTATATTGTAATGGATTGATGAGAAGTCCTAGAGATAAGAAGAAAAGCATAATTAAAATTTACTGGTACTCCAGAGCTTATATGCTCTTTCAAAAATGCTATATTCTTTAGTGTTTTTTTTTTTTTTTTTTTTTGAAAGAACTATACTCTTTAGTTGGAAGTTTATTTAAAGGTCATTTTCTCTTAAATCTCTATGATGGTATTTGTCAAGGTCATTTGAACATAATAATATGGAATGCTTTTTAAGAGCATGCATTTTTTCAAGCCTTTGCATGCGAAAGGCTTTATAATAGCCTAAACTCTCAATCATCAAAATGCAATTCATTTTAGTTTAATGGACTCACAATTTTATCACTTATTTTATCTTTTTAAAAGATCATCCATCATAGGAGTGCTACAGATCATATCTAACTTCTGAGTTTCCAAAAAATATTAATCATTAAAGCAAAAAAACACAGCGATATTTAAGAGCTCAATTTTATTTTACATGAGAGTTTTGAGTTTTTCTCTAAACATCAAATATTAATAATCACAAAACAAATCAAGCTTTTTTATTTTCTCATAAAGGGCAAATCATCCAACTACAACAACTGCCAACATTGTAGATGAAAGAGAATCATCTCAACCACCGAGTAAAGCTGCAGCCAGTACCTCATATAAATTTCAACCGTTTGATCATAATTAACCTGAAGAACCTTAACATGACTCAATACCTCACAGCAATCAAAACTCTTATCGACCACATAGCTTCCGCCGGATCCTCAGTTGACATATAGGACATCATCCTCTACACACTCAATGATTACTGCAATCCTATCAAGCTTTCAAAACCTCCATAGGATCCAAACTCACACCCATCAGACTAGACGATCTATACTCTCTACTTGTCAATGAGGAAATCAATATCTCAAACGAATCTTCCCATCAAGAGCAGATTTCCAATCAGCTCTTTACTCCTATCGTGGTAGAGGCAGACGAGGATGTGGCCGACTTCCCTATAACCCAACAACCTCCAGCAGAAATGGTGCAGCAGCAAAGAAGGTGATCTCCACAAGAACAAACTCAATAGAACAGTAACCCAACGGTTTGTATAATATTGAAAATACTGGTTTTCTCCTCTACATCATGCGGTATATAGAAAAAGGATAAACTAATTCTAGCAAAGCAAAACTAGTGCAGGGATGGTACTATGTAATGCAGAAAATAGTAACAGAAATCAGTAAAAGGAAGTGGAAATAAGATTAGTGGCGTCCCTCCTTAGCTAGGTGTTCCGCCGGTTCATTATACCAGGATGCCACCTGCATCAGCCCTCCCCCGCTTCGGAAGAGCTCGACTCCGACGAGCTTTCAATAAGTTGAACATCATCTGGTGGGTGATACTTATAGATATCTGCCACGTTAAATGTGGGCGAAGTAAGGATCTCAGGTGGGAGGTCAATGACATAAGCGTTGTCATTAATTTTGTGGCGAATCTGAAATGGTCCCAACTTCCTGGGGCTGAGCTTGGAATAACTGTCGTGCGGGAATCGCTCTCGGCGCATTCGGATCATAACCAATTCGCCCGGGCTGAAGCTTTTGAAACGTCGATGAGCATCAGCCGCTAATTTGTATTTGGCATTTGACTCTTCGAGCATGCCCTTCACTGTTTGAATCGTCTCCGCAGCTTGAGAGATGGTCTTGTTGACGCCGGCTTTGTTGCACTTGGGTAAGATAACCAAATCGACTAAATGATTAGGGGGTTTCGTATACACCACCTGAAAAGGACTGGTTTTTGTCGATCGATTCGCCAAGGAGTTATAAGCAAATTCCGCGTGACTGAGTAGTTCTTCCCACTTCTTTGGGTTGGCTTATACCAAACAACGGAGCATGTTCCCAAGCGTTCTGTTGACGACTTCAGTCTGACCATCCGTTTGAGGATGGTATGCGGAACTCAACTTGAGGTCGGTCTTCAAGCATCTCCACAGCTCTCGCCAGAAGTGACTGACGAACTTGACGTCGCGATCCGAAGTTAGACTCCGGGGAAGACCATGCAACCTGACAATTTCCTTAAAAAAAGGTGTGCAATGTTGACGGCATCAAACGTTTTCTTGCACGGAACGAAATGTGCCATTTTTGAGAATCGGTCAACCACAACCATAATCGAATCTGATCCTCGTTTGGTTCGTGGCAGCCCCAGAACAAAGTCGAGAGATAAGTCTTCCCAGATAGAGTTAGGCACGGGGAGAGGTAAATATAGTCCGGTATTTTGAGACGTACCTTTGTAACGTTGGCAGACTGTACATCTTTCTACAAATCTGGCGACATCTCGCCGTAAGCGCGGCCAAAAGAACCGGGATTGTAATAGCTCCAGCGTTCGGTCTCTACCTGCATGAGCCGCTAATCCCCCACTGTGCATTTCTTTAATCAATTGTGGCCTCCATGATGAATCAGGAACACAGAGGGTATTCCCTTTGAATAAAAAACCTTGCTGTAGAGAATAATCTTGATGTGGTCGGCCTTGGGTGCATTCATTCCAGATTTGAGAGAAGTCTTTGTCAGTAGTGTACAGCTCTTTTAATTCTTGCAGCCCGATGATCTCCGTTTGTAGATGTGTGAGTAAAGCGGCTCGCCGACTAAGGGCGTCGGCAACGCGATTAGTTTTCCCTGCCTTGTGTTTGATAACAAAGCTGAATCTCTGAAAGAATACGATCCAACGAGCGTGCATACGACTGATATTTTTTTGGTTGTTAATATATTGGAGGGCTTTATTGTCACTACATAAGACAAAGTCCTTATGCAGCAAGTAATGCTCCCATTGTTTGAGTGCTCGAACAACTGCGTACAGTTCCTGTTCATATGCCGACCACTTCTGTCGGGCAGAGCTTAATTTCTCACTGAAATACTCAATGGGTTTGCCGTCCTGAGATAAAACAGCCCCAATCCCAATGGCTGATGCATCTGTATCTACCTGAAACTGCTTATCAAAATCTGGGAATGCTAATAGCGGCGCTGAGCAGAGGGCTATTTTAATTTTATCAAAACTTCTTTGTTGTATTGGAGTCCAGATAAATGTCGGAGACTTCAAGCAATTAGTTATAGGGGCCACGATGCTGCTAAAGCCTTTAATGAATCGCCGATAGTAGTTGGCTAAACCATGGAAGCTCCTCACATCAGTTAAGGATTTGGGTGTGGGCCAATCACGGATGGCCGAGATCTTCTCGGGCAAGGTCATAACACCTGCGGAAGTCAGTACAAAACCCAAAAACTGCACCCTCTCAACAGCAAAATCACACTTGGATAAGTTGAGGAATAATTGGTGATCACGCAAGGTTTTTAGTATTGCCCGGAGATGACCCATGTGCAATTCCAAAGATTTGCTAAAAATTAAAATGTCATCAAAGTAAACCAAACAAAATTTACCCAGGAAAGCTTTCAAGACCTCATGCATAAGCCTCATGAACGTGGAGGGAGCATTACAAAGTCCGAACGGCATGACTTTCCATTCGTACAACCCGTCGATCGTCTTGAAAGCCGTCTTCCATTCGTCGCCGGATCGTATGCGGATTTGGTGATATCCGCTCCTCAAGTCTAGTTTGGAGAAAATGGCGGCGCCTGAAAGTTTGTCCAGGAGATCCGAGATCCGCGGTATAGGAAACCGGTATTTAATGGTAATGCGATTGATCGCTCGACTGTCAATGCACATGCGCCACTGACCATCTTTCTTTGGAACTATCAAGGCAGGGACCGCGCATGGACTCATGCTCGGTTGAATGAACTGTTTGTCTAGCAGTTCTTGTACAATCTTTTGTAAGATACTGTGTTCACGCGGACTCATTCGGTAATGTGGCAAATTGGGTAGCATGGCACCGGGAAGCAAATCGATCTGGTGCTGAATATCTCGGATCGGTGGCAGAGTCGGAGGGAGATCTGTGGCAGTAATATCCTGGAAAGAGTTGATTAAATCTTGAATTTCCGGATGCTGGGACGGGGTGGATTGCTTAGCCATATCGGAGGCCACTAAGGCATACACAGGGCAGCCATCACCCTTGAGCTGTAGCAGCTCCCGTTCAGCTATTAGGCAGGACATTGTGAGATTGACGGGAGTGGAACTTTGAACGGACCCAACTGGCATTAGTTTTAATTTCTTCCCTTTGACCTCAACGGTATACGTATTTGCCCGGCCATCATGAACAGCACACGCGTCATACTGCCAAGGATAAGGTGACACACGTCCATATCAAGGACATCACAAGTAACTTGGCAGATATATCTTTTACCAATAGAGAAAGTGATTTTGCACAAGTCGGAGACAAGGAAGTCAACTCCTTTTTTTACCCAACTTATTTTGAAGGGATTTGGATTCCGGGTTGTTTTGATTTGCAGAGCCTGCACCGCCGCCTTGGAGATGATATTCTCTGTGCATCCACTATCTATCACCAATTCACACACCTTATCGTTAATAGTGCACTTGGTACGGAATAATTTGTGTCGCTGTGTGTCGACAGGTGTCCTAGGTGCCAGTAACATTTTTTCCATGACACCTAATATGGCCTCGCCGTCGTCAGCCAATACTTCTTCTACCTCGTCTTCATAGTCATCTTGAAGGCCAGATTTTTCCACCTCTTCTTCTCCTTCTACCAACTGCACCTAGTGTCGTGTCGGACACTCGTTCGATTTGTGGCCTGGTTGTAGACACCTAAAACATTTTATTGCAGTGGGTTTGGCATATGGATTTTCACGTCCAGGAGCTCGGGTTCTGGCTACCCCCTTGACTTCTGTGGCTGCATTGGTTGGTGTCGAAGGTCCCTCTGGCAATTTGGTGGCTGGTGTTACAATCCTGGACGGTCCAGTATTTCCTTCTGTGAGCTGTCTGCGATTAACCATCGGCCGATAGTGCCGTTGAAGCTGGCTTTCTGCTTTGAGTGCGAAGTTCACCGCCTGGGAGAGCGATCAAATGGAATTGAGTTCAAGCTTGTCCTGAAGGTTATCTTTCAAGCCTCCGAGGTAGCGTGCCACCAATTGATTTTCGGACTCCAACAAATTATTCCGGGCGCTCAATCTATAGAATTCTTCTGTATACTCGTGAACCGGACGTGAGCCTTGCCTACATTGTTGGTATTGCAAATACAGTAACTGCTCGAAATCTCTAGGCAGGAAATGCCGCCTCATGAGTTGTTTCAATCGCCCTCAACTTCGGATCGGAGCTTTACCTTCGCGTTGCCGATTTTGTATGAGTTGCAACCACCAAGCGCTAGCCCCTCCCTTGAGGCGGCAAGCCACATACTTGACTTGTTTCTCCGGATTGACTTCCATGTAGTCAAAAAAATTTTCCACAACACCTTCCCAATCCAAATAATCCTCAATGTGAAGTCTGTCATCGAAAAACGGGATATCCATTTTGATGCGGAACC
The DNA here is from genome assembly GCA_016618105.1 of Dendrobium huoshanense. NCBI lineage: Eukaryota > Viridiplantae > Streptophyta > Magnoliopsida > Asparagales > Orchidaceae > Dendrobium > Dendrobium huoshanense. The sequence goes on along the minus strand of CM028350.1, from coordinate 42,246,381 downwards.
CATCAGGTTCAATCCGCTGTTGTCTGTGTCTTCTTCTTCCGGTCGAATGTGGAAGAAATATTTCACCGTCTGAATCAGATTGTTCCTGCCTGGGAAGAACGTCTTCTTCAGAATCGGAATATTCCGGTATCAACACCGGAGCTCTCCTCTACATAGGACCCAATCTGGTAGGTTGCCTTACCTCCGGTATGGTTGCCGGAACAAACGGTCGAGCTGCGGGATCCGTAGCGGCTCTTATTTGACGAAGCTCATTTCGCATTTCCTCTGCGAATCGACCAAAGGTCGTCATCAACTCCTCAAGTTGCTTTGACGTCTGCCGATGATTTTCCCAAAGGGCTTCAAGACTCCGATCGCCGTCGGGTCGGGGGTGGTTGCGGCCTTCCGCCATTCGCTAGAATAGCCTAGCTCTGATACCAAAACTATGGTGCAGCAGCAAAGAAGGTGATCTCCACAAGAACAAACTCAATAGAACAGTAACCCAACGGTTTGTATAATATTGAAAAGACTGGTTTTCTCCTCTACATCATGCGGTATATAGAAAAAGGATAAACTAATTCTAGCAAAGCAAAACTAGTGCAAGGATGGTACTATGTAATGCAGAAAATAGTAACATAAATCAGTAAAAGGAAGTGGAAATAAGAGTAGTGGCGTCCCTCCTTAGCTAGGTGTTCCGCCGGTTCATTATACCAGGATGCCACCTGCATCAAGAAACTCCTTCAATTCTACCCTATGTTGCACCGATACACCTATTTATGAAAGGCGTGCTGTATCCGATACACCGATACACGGATACGCCTCTGATACTCCACCGATACGTGTCGGATACACCAAAGTCGTATCCAATTAAAATACTATTTAATTTCAAAAGGACGCGCGTATCCGATACGCATGTCCATTGAAAAACAAAAAGAAATCAGAAAAAAAAAAAAAGACGTGTCGTATTTACTTCCGCAGTTGCGAGCAAGATTCTCTCATTTCCGAGATGAATTTGAGTCTCTTGATGATATGAAAATATTAAAAATTATTAATCTTTCACTTGATGATCCTGAATTAGAAGCTATGATATTTATTGAAGATGATCTGGAAGTTCAAAGACAAGCCAATGAAGAAGATAATTATATCATTCCTTCTATTGAATAGTTGAAACTTCATGTGCTAGATAATTTATGTTTATGCTTTTGTTGTTGTACTAGACATTAATACTTATATTTTGATATTATAAGCTACAATGCTACAAATGATGTTGTTGCCATTTTTTTTGTAATTTCAAATATAATGTTTTGATTGTTTTCTTAATTTTATGTATGATTTATAAATTATAATGTCGTGTCGCGCCGTACCCGTATCCTGTATTTTTAAGAATTGACGTGTCCCGTATCCATATCGTATCGTATCCGTGTCGCCGTATCCGTATCGGTGCAACATAGATTCTACCACTTAGCTTCTTGTCTGCCAAATTTGTAGCAAGAAAGGGCATTCAGCTACAACATGTTGGCACAAACTCAACATCAACTACATACCACAATCTGCACCCACACCATCAAAAGCAATGGTAGCTGCAACTTCACCTTGTCAAATGATAGGTACATTGATTCGGAAGCATCATCCCACCTCACTCACACACTCGACAATATACAAAATCCATCTCTATACCAAGGTTCTGACAACATCACCATTGGAGATGGAAGAAGTCTCCCAATAGCTCATTTCAGAGCTATTCTGCTTCCCACTACATCCAGTAAGTTAAATCTTTCACATCTATTTCATGTACCCAAACTCTCTCATAATCTCCTCTTGGTTTCTCACCTAACAAATGATAATAACGTCTCCATTTTTTTCATTGCCTCTGGTTTCACAATCAAGGACTTGAGGACAAATGAGGTCCTTCCCCAAGATCCATGTCGGGATGTACTCTACCCAATTAAGCTCCATCCTTCAGCAACCCGTCAATCTTCTCAAGTGACCACCAACTCCAACACTCTTCGCTGGCACAATCAACTTGGTCATCCTCACCATCAAGCCATTGCCACCATCTCAAAGCAACACAAAGATCTTCATATACTTGTTTCTTCTTATTTTTGCAATGCTTGTAATGCCTCAAAAGGCCACAATCTAGTATCTCCAAAGTCTACTAAATCTACATCTACTTCTCTTGCTCTCATTCACTTAGATATATGGGGACCTTCCCCGTTAACTCTACTCAAAGCTACAAATATTATACCATCTTCATTGATAACTTCTCTAGATTTGCTTGGGTATTCTCTATGTTTTACAAATCTGAAGTACCAACAACATTTATTAAATTCAGAATATGTATAGAACAACAACTCTCCAATAAAATTAAACATTTACAGTAACTTTCACTTTCATATCCTACTCAAGTTCTATTATGAATGGTGAATCATAATCTCCTTAGACATTTGGAAAATCATTAAATACTAACTTTGTTGTTTGCATGAATCTCATCTCTGCAGGCATTCGCTTCAAAATATAAGCTTCCATTTACATTGCTAAGTGATGAAGGAAACAAAGTAAGGAAACAGTGGGGGGTCCCCTCCGATCTCTTTGGAACCCTCCCGGGGAGGGAGACTTATGTTATTGACAAGAAAGGAAAAGTTCAGTTGGTCTATAACAACCAATTCCAGCCTGAAAAGCACGTCGATGAGACACTGAAGCTACTACAAAGTCTCTGAGGTCCTACACAGTTATGGTACATTTGGTAGGCTTTTTTATTGCTTCTTAAAGTAGCTTTCTAATGCAAAAATTTAAAAATTTGAACTAAAAAGTTGTTTTAAGAAGCAGTAAGAAAGCCGTCCCAAATAAAAGCTTAATCTGTATTTGTTCTTTTTCTCCCTAGTTAGCTAAAAACTGTTTATTCTTATTCAGCAGCGATATAAATGATCAAATTTATGTCTGATTCTTGTTGTAAAAAATGGATTTAACGCCTCAAATAACTAAGATGCAAATGCCAGTGAGCAAATTTCTCACATGCATTTGATCACATAAGGTTTCATTATATCATGGGGGAACCATCAAAAATCAGAAAATTAGTTTTCTCGTTCATTCATGTTTCATGATTGTCTCTGTAATTGTTGTGTATCCGACTCACCTTTCATTCCCATTTCGGTTCATGCTTAACTGTAAGCTTCACAGCTCAAGATTTTGTTTGGGATAATTTTTTTACTATTTTTAAGGTAGTTTTTAGCATAAATTTTTTGAAAGTAATGAAAAAATAGTGATTAAAAAGTTGCCTCAAATGAAGTCTCAGTGTTTTCACAAAAGAGTGGAATGAGAAATGAAATTAGATGAAATTGATTCTTTTGTAATGCCAGGCTTTAAATAATTATTTAAAAGTTGAGAATATTATGGAGAATGAGGAGTTAAATTAAAAAAAAATGTAATTTGATATTTAATATTAAAAAAACTTACTAAGGTTTCAGTTGGGATAGTTTTTAGCCATTGCTTTTTCGTTACATTCATTGAATTTTTGAGTTAGAAAGTTGCTTTTAAAAGCAATAAGAAAGTCATTCCAAATGAAGACTAAGGCTTCGTTTGGGGCAACTTTTTTATTGCTTTCTAAAATGGAGTTTTAGTACAAAATTAAAAAAATTTGTACTATAACTCCGTTTTAGAAAGTAATAAAAAAGTCGTCCCAAACGAAGCCTAAGGCTTCGTTTGGGATGATTTTTTTATTGTTTTCTAAAACAGCTTTATAATACAAAAAAAAATTTGTTCAAAAAAGTTATTTTAAATAGTAGTAAGAAAGATGTCTCAAACGAAATCTAAATTATCTATTAAAAGTTGATGCGGAGTTCTTAGCAAGGTTGTGAAAACCGGACCGGACAACGAACCGGAAGAATGAGAGGTTCATGGTTCGACCGGTTCGACCGGTCGAACCGGGGTCGAACCGGATGACGTAATAAATAATAATTTAATTAAAAGTAATAAAATTAACATAATAATAATGACAATTTATTCATAAAAATTTTATACTTCTAAGAATTTTTAGACTAAAAAATAAATAAAATTCATACATATATAATATGTTACATAATTTTAAAATTAAATATAAATAATTATTATATGTATGCTATATATTTAAATATAAATAATTACTAATTTTAAATTTAAATATAAATATATTCATTTTTTATTTTAATTTATATTTAATAAAAAATTAGTTTATATATAAATATATTTATTTGATATAAATGATTGCTTTATGTTATAGATTTATGCATAATTTACATATATAAATTATATATAAATTTTAGATTATAAAACTATATTTATAAAGTCATACAATATTATTTTTTAAGATTTTTATTTTTCTATCATTTAATTTCGCATTTAGAAAATGTTTTAGAACTTTAAAAATGATAAATAATTATTTTTATTTAAATAATTATAAAAATATAATTAATAATAAATTTAAGAAGTTTAAAAATTATTATGACTATTTTTTATTTGAATATTCTACAAAAAAAATTTCTAACAATTTCTCATTCAAACAAATTTAATGCACATTGTTGAATGTTGTAACAAAAAACAACTAGTTCTTTAGTCCCACATCACTTAGGAATTCTAAGTTGTGTTTGTTATATACCTTTCCTTGTACTTGTGCTTTAAGAGCTTTCATGGTATTATGGCATCATGTGAGCTTGGTTATTTATATTTAATTTACTATATAAAATTTAATAAAATTTTTGAATTATATTATTAAATAAGATATATGATATATGATATTTAAATTAATTTAATATTAATTAAACATTTTATATAAAAATAAAATATTTAAATATATTATTAGTTGAACCGGCCGGTTCTTAAAAAACGGACCGGTTCAACGGTCGGCCGGTTCAATCCGGTTTTGGCCGGTTCGTTGTTAGTCCGGTTCTTAGATAGAACCGAACCGGCTGTAAGACCGGTTCACGGTTGAACCGGTCGAACCGGCCGGTCCGGTTCGGTTTTCAAAACAATGGTTCTTAGTAAAGAAGTCAATAATAAAAATGGGAGTAAGTTTTTAAACTAAGTATCTTATTAATCTAATTTATGCAGTTAACAAATGGGACTTTTTTTTTGTGACATCGTCAAAGTCGCCGATATAATGATCTACATCGACCATTGGCCTTTCAACAACAACCTCAATAGAGCTTTCTTTATCACGACCGATTTCACGAATTTGACCCCTGAGAAAGTCCAGAGAAACCAAATGCCCACCATGTTCCATGAACATTAGTTGTATATAGTTTTATTTTCAAGTGTATGCCACAACAAGCAATATTTGTCTTCGCTCCATAAATGCATAACACACTGAAAAATTTCGTCAAATTTTGCTCATCAAATGAACCTCTACATCTACAACTTATATCGACAGAGAAGCACACTTAAGATATGACAACTAAAATATGAAAAACATTTAATAAAATTAATTGCTATTGTTTATATGAAAAGACAATAATATATGCTAAGAAATATGATTTGATAATACTCCATGATTTGATAAGATAATTTTACAGCTCATACAATGTGACTACTCCTTGCAACCTTATAGCTCAAAAAATAAAAAATTTAGCTCAAGTACTATACATCTGTAAAGCATATCTTAAAATTTAATATTGAATGACTAATATTTAATATTTTTTGGTTTCTTTAACCTCACAGCGTCAGTGGTTGAGGAGATGTTTCTTCCCTTCTAATCTTCTTCTCTTCTCTTCCCCTTCTTCTCTTCCCTTCACTAAGGGTTCGTTTGGAATAGATTTCTTAATGCTTTTTAAAATAGTATTTTAGTTAAAAAAATTCTTGAATTAGAATTTTTTGTACTAAAAAGCTGTTGTAGTAAGCAATAAAAAATTGTCCCAAATGAAACATAAGTAATGGATTGTCATACAGATGTTTAATAACTTCTATGACTTATTGCATAATTTCTTTGATGAGAAATCATATAAATAAAATGTTTTTTTTTTTTTCCTCATATATTTAAATTCATCATCTAACTTTGAAGTGGTGGATGGTATCCTCTTCCATCATTGATATCATTCATCAAAGATTTGAAGCTTTCATGATCATGGTGCTTAAGAATCATCTAAAAATTTTAGTTTACTTTGTTTTGTTAGAAGTTGTCGATGAGTTCATCATAAATAAGTTCTTAACATATTATCATCCATATGATAATATGAAATTATATTTATTCTATTATAATTACACATTCAAATATATATATATATATATATATATGAATCTCGAAAGAATATTTAAAAATATCTTCATTTTTTACCGCACATTATTTTCTTAAGTTCGCCGCAACCAACATTAGTTCAAACAATGTTTAAGAAGTTTTGATCAACGATAAATCATAAGGAAGAAAATTTTGAATATTTGAACCTTATTCAAATCATATACGAATATTATTCAAACATTATTTGACCCAATTCAAATAATATGATTTGATTCGGAGATAGATTCAAGAACGATTCAAATAAAATTTGACCAAGATTCAAGCATGATTCAACAAGATTAGATACAAGTTGCATTTCAAAAATCAGCTTCATTTTCATCAAGTTATACCAATTTCTAGAGAAGATCATTTTGAAGATAAGCTGTCATGAATGGTTTCTTAACATGTATTTTATTGAAGTACTTCTAGAACTCTACTTTTCTATAACCTTGGATGCTAAATGTATTCCTCATGACAAATATCACTTTTAAGCTTCATCGTTATATATATTATATCATAATGAGTAAAAGCTCCATCATGTGCCTTTGAAAAATTAATTGATAAAGCATTTGTAATATTATTATGTCTATCAAAGATGAACACCAAGTTCTCTATTATGCTTATTGACTCTCTTAGCTTTATGTTGAAATCGCCAATGAACAAAGAAATATTCCACTTCAATTGATAATCCATACAACAACAACAAGCCTTTATCCCACTATGTGGGGTTGGCTACATGAATCATTTTTCTCCATTGTGTCATATTAAAAGTCAAAATCTCGTTTAAATATAATAAAGAAAGGTCATTCCTAATATTTTTTAACCGAGTCTTTTTAGGTATGTCTCTACCTTTCTTAATATAAATCAAATCTATTACCTTTACTCTCCTAACCGGTTCATCAGAAGGCCGTCATTTTATGTGACCAAACCATCTAAGGCAACTCTCTAATCTTATCATCTACTGGAGCTACTCCAACCTTTTCACGTATATGCTCATTTTGTATCCTATCTCTAAGGGTAAAGCCACTCATCCAACTGAGCATCCTCATCTCTGCCACACTTAACTTAATATTATACTTCTCTTTTAGAATTTTCCCTTGAGTTTGAGGGGTACTTTTCTATCACACAACAAGCCTGATGCATTCCTCCACATCAACCACCCAACTTAAATTCTACTGATAATATCCCTATCTATTTCACCATCACTCTGAACAATAGATCCAAAATATCTAAAATGTGAACTCTTATTAATAACTTGATCACCCAAAGCAAAAAAATCTCGGGCGAATGCAGAGCTACAAGCGAACCAAACGTTCGACAAGCTACTCCTTGTTCGGTTCGATTAAAGCTCGTTCGTGATCGTTTAATTAATTAAACAAACAAACTTGAACAATATTTTAAATACTCGATTCTTAAATAAACAACTTGAACACTAATGCGTGCAACTCATTTATGTTCGCGAACAACATCATTTAAAGTTCATGAACAAGCACGACATTAAGCTCAATAAGAAGCTCGATTCGTGTTTGATTTTGAACTCGTGAATAAGCTTGATAAAAATAATTAATATTTGATTATATAATTAATAAATATAAATAATATAAATATTTTATATTTATTATAATATAATGATATAATTATTATAAATGTGTTTGTTCATAGATATGTTCATGAACGTGTTTGTTTGATAGTTAAAAAAAATTTGTTAGATATATTTGTGAACATGCTCGATGTAATCTTTTATTAGGAAGCTCGATAAAACTCATTTGTTAAGTTAATGAACATCTAAAAGTATAGCTCGTTTATATCTTGTTTATATTTATTTGTTTAAAGCTCGATAAGCACTCAATGAACAAACATGAACTGAACATGAACCGAACATGAACACTCATTAATTTAAATGAACCAAACATGAACACAAATAATAAAGCTCGAACAAACATGAACCAAACTTGAACAACTTGATATTAAATGAAAACAAACATGAACACTCACATACTCGACTCGTCTCGATTCGTTTGCAGCCCTAGGCGAATGTATGATGATGATGATAGTAATGGAAAACGCCGAACCGGCAATGACAAAACATCATTCTTCCATACAAAAGTGTATATTATAGTGGTAGTATATTCATCTGAACTAAACTTACAAATATTTTTCCCCCGAAAAAATAAACATCGCACATAATTCTCCAACTTTTGCTCGTGTGAGCCATGTAAAGTCAACATTTCATACAAATATATAATTCATCTAATAATACAAATAAAATTATTAAATAAGTCAATTTTAGTTGGATATCATAGATCCATTTATACCCAATAACCAATATATATATATATATATATATATATATATATATATATATAAAGTACTAATAAATTCATCATTAATTATAGTCGACTAAATCTCAATTAGTAAGTACAATTTGAGTTATCTTCAAACTCAACTCAAATTCGACCAAGTTCATTTCCAGCTCTTTATTAAGATTAGCATGATTATTTACTTATAAACCCCTTAATACTAATTACACATTTAGTCAGAATAAACGGGAAGAAAAGATTTGAAATGCAAGCAAACAGTCCATCCTTTCTGTTAAAAAATAAAATCATACTATACAAATTACAAAGAAGACGTATTCCTTTACCTATAGATACTAGCCGTTGATCGAACCAGTGGAAATGTATTCATTTGCAATTGAAAAGCAGTCCTCCTTCTGTTTCTTGTACTCATCATAGCGAAGAAAGAAGTAGGAAAGGTAATCAAAATCAATAGGTGACACTTTCGCCTGTAAATTTATTAGAAACCAAACAATTGTAAGAACTTTACTATATCCACTTGATGTAAACTACGAGAAACTATAATGAGAAGATAGTATTAGAGAAATAATTACCTGTATGATAGCCCACAGAGCCCAGTAAAGGTGAGATGCCAACCTAAAGGTATTAGTTTCAACATAGAGGGCTTCAACGACCTTGCCATCAGCCTAATAGCCCAGAAAAGTTAAATCAGGAAATAAAAGAGAGGAGCAGGGAAAATGAATTTTATGTTGGGAGACTTTCTTCTTATTCAGCATAAAAGAATTGCATATAAGTATTAGGAAACCAAGGCATCGTTTTTGGAACAAAGAAAGATTAGTGAATAAACTACCTCTGATAGCAAGGAAAATGAATTAGTTTGGTTGAATTTCATGTAATCTAACTAGCACATAGTAGTGACCGATTATATCTAAATGGTGAAATTTTTAAATGGATCAATTTTAACGTAAAAATTAGGAGGAATGCAGTCAAAATAAAATTTAAAAATATCAAATATGGTAACTGGTGGTGCGTTTTGCACAAAATGTGAATTAGAACTGTGTTTTCACGAAAAATGCAAAGATTAATTGCGTTTTGAATATAAAACGTGAAATAGGTATGCGTTTTCTACTTAAAAAACACTAACCTACACTGTCTTTTCTTCTAAAAAATTTAAATTAAAAAAAAAACAGATGGAATGGAAAGAGAGATGGAAATTCATTTAAATATTTAATTAAACGTTTTTAAAGTTAATTAAAATTTAACATAAAAATTCAATATCTCTCTCTTCGTTTGTCTCTGCCTCTCTCTGTTTGTCTCTCGTTCTCTCTCCATCTTTCTACCTTTTCTCTTTGCTTTTTAATGAAAAACGCAAAATTGATTTGCATTTTCTTACTTTAACCAAAAACGCAAAATAGATTTGCATGGATGATCCTTCTATTTTTTTTTTAATCATGTTCCTTCTCCTAATTTAATCTTTAATAATGATCCTCTTTAAAATTTGGCCTATCTAAATTATGACTAATGTTTGATCAAGCAACTCAAAAATAAGCAAGAGAAACTTTTCTTATGTTGAACTTTGAAATTCACACACACCTCATGCGGCCTCTCTGGCTCGAGATAATTTCGGAGGAAAAGATACTGAGCTTCTCTGTCAGGATACCTACAGTGGAAGATGGTTGGAGGAAAGAAAATGTTACAAAAAGAAACTTAGAGAAGAATTAAGTATGGAAAATGATTGTTTACAATAGCTAAAAGAACATACAAGCTATAATCACAGTCATAACCAGCATATTCATTGAAGTGGTTTGCAATATCGTAGCCTCTGTAGCTGTATGAACCGTATTCAAAATCAATGAGGTAGAGTTTCTCTGTAAGGTATGGCAGTGTTATAAGGAAATCGGGATCAGACTACAAATATTGGTGTATATAGATGAAAAAATTTGACCTTGTACCGCCCAGGTAAATATAACAGTTTTTAAACAAAAAATATTGGTCCAGACAAAGCAAGAATAAAAATTTGGCATGGCAAGAACACATTAGCATGTTTGAGTTGAATAGTTCTACCTTCTTCATCATTTCGCATCAAATTACCAGAGAGTAAATCATTGTGAGCGAAAACCACAGGAGCATCTAAACGGTCAGTTAGGTTCTGTAATTAGTAAAGCGGGAACTGTAATTAGTGAAGGGAAATATTACAAGATAAAAGACTTTCGAAGCTTACAGAAAAGCAAAGCAAAATCCCATGACTCAGACAAGTAATATGAAAGCAGTTCAACTTGAACTAAATAACCACTAATAAGGCTTGCTTGAGGAGGCCTATCTGGAAGTATCGTAAATTATAAAGAATGCAGAAGTAAAACGACAACTCACAGAGACAAAAAGAATACCTTAAGTGCATTCAATTCATCATGGATTTCTTTGAAAGAGATGGTTTTATACTTGGCCTGCTTCTCCTTGTCATCAAACTCTAATGCCTCAGCTGCAAAACATTCTTCTCTTAACTAAGACATTCTATAGCATAAATAGCAAGTTAAGAAGAGCTAAACTCAATCAAGAATTGGAATTGGCTAATGGGAACACATTTTGGTTTAGTCCATCAAAGGACAATGAAGAGAGGTCAGAAACCTTGTTTAAGGAACTTGAAGATATCGCTCCACAACTGTGGTTCTCTAGAACCTGCTACTTTCACCTGGTGGAACTTGCGAAGTTGGCATGCGATTTCGGCGGATATTTTGGGCTCGCTCATATCTGTGGAAAAAGGGTTATCAATATTATCATATGTAGCAAAATCGTTTGATGGAACTAATGAAAGAACTTGCTTAAATTAGTCAAGGGAATAGCATAAAATAAACTAAATATGCCTCAATTAGTAAGCATTTCTAAGAAGATCTGGATGATTTTGCTGTCTAATTGCCTACAGCTACAGTTTTCTAATGAGACCCAATTGTTTACTTAAGATGGCAGGGCAGGCTTGAGAGGTGGATAAGTTTGTGGTACAAAACAGAAACATATAGAATTAACATTTTAAAGTCAGAAAATTAAACAAAGAGAAGGCAAGATAAATTGGACGATAATAAAGTACAAACATTCGGTAAAGGATAACAATTAACCCCCGCAAATTTTGGCAAAGGAAGTAGATACTACAAAATCAAATATCAAGGTAAGGTAACCACCGCCTCTATGGCTACCTAAAAACTTCCACAATCCACCTCTTAACCAGCAATTCATAGGAAGCCAACAATATCATAGAGCTATGGAGAATTATGGTGATGTTGGCTCCTACAGCTGTATGTTATTTGTTAAGAGATGGAATTTGGAAGTTTTTAGGTTGCCCTAGGGGATGGTGGGCTTACTTTGGTATTTGATTCTATGGTTGTTTGTTTTCCTTACCTCCATTGGATTAAATTTGCAATGAATTTATGTTTTACGTTTGTCTGGTTTTTCACTCAAGTTTGTTACCATGTGGATAGGCATGCATTGGGATTTTTATGTTTGACTAAGATTTCCGGTACCGTTGCAAGATTTCAGCCGAATTATTCTCTAAATTTCTTTATATAAATCTAAGAGGATTGTGATTAAAAAAAGAGGTTTGAGATACGTAAAATGTCAATGAACTATTTTTTAATAAAATTCCAATTGGATGTGCTATTCCTTATAATTATAAGAGTCAACTTCTTGAAAGTTT